>ML794645.1:82488-93884 GCA_009831015.1 Picea engelmannii
GCGGAGGGAGGGAGAGAGAAATAAAGGGAGATAGTAAAAGTAGAGAGAAGTAGGGGGAGAGAGGGAGGGGGAGAGAGAGATAGTGAGATATAGAGATAGAGAGAGAGGTAGAGAAGAGGTACATAGTGAAAGAGAGACATTAAGAGAGGGAGAGTTAGGGAGAGAGAGAGGTACATAGAGAGAGAGAGAAAAAAATATGGGTGGGGGTAAGAGAGATAGAGAGAGAGAGAGAGGGAGGCACAAATAAAGGGAGGGAAGGAGGGAGAGGGAGAGAGAGAATGGGGGATGGGTAGAGGGAGAGAGATATAAAGAGAGGGAGGTAAATGAGACAGTGAGGGATATAGATCCATGGGGACAAAGAGAGTGTTATAACCCTAAATGTTACCACACATGCAGACCTGACATCAGGCCATATTACTTATTATTTTTTCCAAGCTAATACATAACAACTCTTCTTAAAAATATAATTTTTGAAGATGTAGGCGCCCTGCACCAATACTGCCCACATATGTATGCTAGTTGTGCCACTACTACCCACGTATGTACGCTATTTACACCATTACAACCCACGTATACCCACAAAAGTTGCAAAAAATAAAAAGTTGCAAGGGATTCGTTGAGATTATGGGATATTGGGTAGTTTCCCAACCAATTGGCCACCTATAGCCCATGACCCAACCGAATAACCATATTTTTTTCATATAAAATGAGGTATTGGGGTCTCATTCCAAGGAGAAGCATAGCAATGGTGAAACTCTGGCCATTTTTCTTTCCCCCCTTGCCCCAAGAATTTGCAGCCACATTGTGAGTTTTGAGCGAGAATTCCCTATTCTTTCCTTTTTCCTCATCCATAAGAATATGCCCATTCTCTAGAGATAAGTGTGAGAGAATAAGGATATGTGGAAGCATTTGGAGCTTGGTGAAATGGAGCCTAGGACTGGGTTCGAGGAGCAGTCGCTGATCTCATTTTGTAAGTAACTCTGTGAGATTAATATAAAGAATTACTTTTTCTTTCCCGCCATATGATGTGTTCAATCTTCATGTTTGATTTACATATTTTTATGACATCTAAACCATTAATTCGTATATAGAATGCATGTTCATAGTTTCTTGTTTATCTTTTGGTGAATACAGGTCAACCTTGGGAGGATATTTGCAGTCGAGAAGTAGCCAAACGCATAGGGATCGACATCAGACGCGGAGTTTAAGGTAAGACTACTAGATCCCTATACTTTGTACTTTATGCATGGATGTGGGGTGTTGTCGGGATAGTTGTTAAAACTAGGATACTTTAGATGGTTAGCTCTGCTTGCATTTTAGAACCCTCATGTTGTCCATAGGGGGGTTTTACCACTATAGAATAATTGGCGACCATACTGGGAAACCTATAGGGTTTTTAGGGGATATTTTTGGGTGTCTTAATTGGTTTAGTTACCTCTTTGAGTTCTTTGTAAGTTATTGAGTCTTTAAGTGATTATGGTATTCCATACCAATAATCCCTGCCTTGTCATCTTTGACTGTTGGTTTTCTTTTTTGAGAAGTTACAGAGGTGTACGCGGTCTTTAGTGGGTCTACCCGCATACATACATACCCTACCTTTCGACAGCCCGTGTACATATGCAGGATGCTTAAGTGTCAGTTGCGTACCTATGTATGGAAACCTTTTTCTTAAGAAGAGGTAGTCATCCTCTTCCCTGATTGAAGTCTAACTTCTTAGGGGTTTCTCTATTTATTCCTAGTCTCTGTAGTTATTGTATTTTAGCCTAGGTTTGGAATCATTTTCTTTATCTTTTAATGATTGCTTGTGTTTTCATTAAAGGGTTTTTTCGATGAGTTTGTGAGTCTTTTTTGTTTTATCCTTTGTGGTTATTTCAATGACTCCTTGTGATCCGTAGTAGACCTAAAGTCAGTTTATTGGGTCTTGTTTTGTCTTTACTTTTCCCTTTTACTTGCTTTAGAAGAAAAGAAAATAATTCATTTTCAATTTTCTTATTTTTGAAGCATATAAAAAAAAAAAAAGATTTCAGTTTCTTGTTTGGTTAAGTAGTTAGGTTAGTTGTCTTTACTTGTCAGGAAGAAGAGTACTTTCTTAAGTTCTTTACTGAATACTTATGACTTTAAGTAGCTCGTAGTTGAGAGAAATTCAATTTTGAGGTTTTCTTTTAAAAATATCTTAGAAAGAAAAAGTTAGTTAGAAAAGTTGGTTAAAGAGTTTTCACTTTAAAAATCTTTGTTTGTTGAAGAAGAAGTAACTTTGTTTCCAACATTTGTTCTTTTCTTTCATCTCTTTACAAACACTATCAATTTCTTTTCCATTCCTTTGACTTAATATAAACCACTTAAAATTAACTCTTAATTAAAATTAATCAGACTTTCATGTTTGTGGTGTCCATCAATTAGATTAGGCTAGAGTCTTGATTTAGGTTGGAGAGGAAACTCTTCAAGGCTATAAAAAAACATAGTAGTCTATGCTAGGGAGTGAAAAAGTCAAGTAACATGGAAATTATCTGGACCCCTCTCTAACACAGGGGTTAAACACCAGGTCGTGTGAGGAAAGGTAGCGGAGATAACCCCTTCAAAGCTGGACCAATCATACTGAAGGAACACATATAGAGGAATTATCTTGGGATTTTGTTGATCACATTTTCCACGTAGCTTCGTGGGTCTCGAATCCATTCTAGGTCCTTAGTCATCTTCTAGAACACTTTCTTTTGATACCCTTGATAGGTTTCGGGCTTGATACCCTTCTCATTGTGGTCCACTCGACTATCGACTGTACCCGCCTGGTAGTTTTTCACGAGATGGAAACCTTGATTCCTTTGATTTTAAAGACTTACACAAGTGACTGCAGGAGTATACCGCGATACCTATGGTAGATATCAGGCCACACTTTGTAGATTATACTTGGAGGGTTATTTTGTATTTGAGTTGCACTTGCACTGGTAAGTTTCTCTATTATTGGTTGTTGTAACTGTTCTTCCAACTAGTAATAGTGGTTTGCTTGCTGCATCTCATAGGAACTTTTTCTACTGTGTATTTTAGTCTTGAATGTTAGAAATACCTAGTGTGTCGTTGATACTATCCCATAGTGGAATATCAAGAGCTCCACTGGTTGTGAAGGCTTTTGGGCCTACCATTGTTGGTCACTATAATTGCTTAATTGATTTAAACAATCAATTGATACATAAATTATCAACCCAGGGAAGTCTTTTATTTCAAAGATAACCACACACTATATATGCTCAATTCCAAAAGCAACTTAGTGTTGTAGTAAAGAAACTTATACTAATTATACTTGCTTGAATGAACTGAAGATCTGAATTAAATCACAGGAAAGTAACTTCCCTATTGCAACTCCTTAAAGATCAATCTAAGAATCCTGGATTTAAAATAACACTTGCAATGGGAAAGAACAACTATTCTGCGATCAGAGAACATGACCCTTACTCTCAAACAGAGACTTCAGTACTAACACTCTTTCATGAAAAAAGTAATGCAGAAAACAATTAACTCTATCTAACAGAGAACAAAGCCACCTAGTTCCTTTCTTTCTAAGCAGGAGCCTTGAGCCTTATTTATGTTTTAGCACACTTGTGAGGTTGAGGTTTACAGAGAATAGGGAAGTCTGATTCCTTCCTTTCTGAGCAAGGATCCCTAACCCAGTTTCTGGCTAACACACTTGCAAAGGTAAATGAAATCTATAGAAGACAAGGTGTTGTAATTCCTTCCTGTCTGAGCAGGAACCCTTTAAAAAAATCACTGGCTAGCATACTTGCAGTAGTAAATGAAATCTACAGAAGACAAGGTGTTGTAATTCCTTCCTGTCTGAGCAGGAACCCTTTAACCAAATCCCTGGCTAGCACACTTGCAGCAGTAAATGAAATCTACAGAAGACAAGGTGTTGTAATTCCTTCCTGTCTGAGTAGGAACCCTTTAACCAAATCCCTGGCTAGCACACTTGCAGCAGTAAACGAAATCTACAAAGGGTAGGATATTCTGATTCCTTCCTGTCTGAGTAGGAACCTTTAATCAAACCTCTGGCTAGCACGCTGGCGAAAGTAAATGAAATCTACAGAGGGTAGGATATTCCGATTCCTTCCTGTCTGAGTAGGAACCTTTAACCAAATCTTTGCTAGCCTTATAAAATCATCACACAAGATTGCTGATAAAAAGAATTACAAATTCCATTCAATAAACTAAGATAGAGTCAGTAGTGTTTCAGCAAAGAGGAATCCATTAAAAACAGTGTTTTAGCAAACGACAGTTAAACAAAGCATGAATAGAAATTATACTAACACACTTCTAACTAATGGGTGAATCTTGTGAAGAAGGTGGGCCCTCCCTTCTCACAAGATTCCCCTGAACGAAAATCTAGAGAAGGATACTCAAAGCAGTCTTATATTCATCTATCGAAATATCACATTACAAATTGGAAGAATAGAATATGTCCCGCTTCTCTGGAGTTGCTTCAATACATCAAAACTTGGATATCTTGAATGGTGATTTCCTCTGATTTAAAGAGGAAATCCCTTCGATACAATCATTACAATGCATATCTGAATCCTATCCTAAATCGGATCTTCTTTCTAAATCAGCATAGGATGTCCTAGTCTCATGCAACCAAATGCTATTACAGGAACTGAACGAGGTATTGTTGTTACGGCTGGTGTAACAACTTCTTCTCGTTGTTGTTGATGTTGTTTCAGCATCGCAATTCGCGGGTTGTTTTAGCCACGTGAATTGCGCTCTGACTGTGTTGACCGCTGACTGTGGTGGCTTCCTTGTGTGTGTTTCAACATCTGCATCCTTGAACTATAAGGCAACTCTGTGTTTCAGCATCTATGTCCTCGAACTATAAGGCATCTCCATGTTTCAGCATCTGCGACCTCAGACTATGTAGCAGCTCCATGTTTCAGCATCAGTTCTGTGTTTCAGCAGCGACGACCTTGGACAGTTCTGTGTTTCAGCAATAGGCCTCAAATGCAAATCTACAGTTTTGGACACTTATGCATTTCTAATCAATGGTTAAGTACGAGAGTGATGTAAAATATTATGCAAAACAGATTAAACGTATAGTAATGTGAAGGGACGTTGTATACCTTTGAGATGATCAGATAAAGAGATAGTATGAGTCGAAATGTGGGAAATCAAGAGTATAATGGTGGTAAAAAGTATAGGCAAAAAGGTACATTGTGTGGTCCTAACATCCCCCCCAACTCAAGGTGTTGCATGTCCTCAGGCAACTCACTCTGAATCAGAGTGTGGATACCTACTCTGATCATGTAAGTTACTCAAGTTGTAACTCTGGGAGGTACTATATGTTAGCGTTCTGAACCCTTGCACTTCCTGTAATCTTTTCCATGCTGTTGTTTCTGCCTTCTTAGGCAACTTATAACTGACTTGATACCTTTCTATTGGCAACCAGAGAATGGGAAAATAAAACTGGTACCCTATCCAATTCTCAGCACAATGTCTCATACACTGGATATAATTGGGTATCCTGGAAATTGCTACTTCTAAGTTGGCAGGACCAAAAGGATTGTGTTGTTGTCTCTTGTCCATGGATTGCTGCCAAAATAGGTTATTGGCCTATAGGGAAGGAATCTCTATGGATCTGATGATGCGTTCACAATCCTGAATCACTTCTGATTGTAGCTATTGAACATGTTCAGTCACCCCTGGTTGCTTTAAGAACGCATAATACTGTGAGATGAAGGTAGCTGCCCTTTGTGGTTTTGGTCTAATCCAGAGGAGGCGATTATCTTCATTGCTCTTGGCAACCGAAAAGTCACCTTGCCAGATGATTTGATTGAGGAGAAAGGAAGTAAATGCTCTAAGTTGAACGTCCCCTACAAGAGGATTTATATTTAACAACCTGTTTTCTGGAATAGCCTCATTATGGAAGTATGCTTCACAAAGGAGGTGCTGATCCCTGGTGGAGGCAGCTACAAAAGTTTTGATAAAATCTGCTGATGAAATGACTTCATGGGGTTTTCCTTCTATAATAAAATTAATCTAAAACCATATGAGTCTCTCCATCAGGAATAAGGGGTAGTTGCACGATGGATTCCTTGTGGCCAGTAGCTTCTGCATCAGATCAAATGCTAGGACCAATCTGTCCTTCAAGTCTTTGTTTTTCTTCTTAAGCTCACGAACTACCTGGCGTGTCTGGTCCAATGCTTCCCAATTTGAGAAGGTTTGATTTATCCAGATCTGTTTGTGCACTTGCAGGTTTTTGGCCTGTGTTTCAGCATACTCCTTCTTCCATTTCTGTATCTTTGCATGCTCATCCCATAGCTGAGTCTGTGTTTCAACATTGGAAGTAGTGGGATTAAGAAAGGTTTGAGTCGATTGTTCCCTGGAAGTGGAGAGATTGATCTGATTGGGAGGTACAAATTCCTCCATGGGCATTGTTTGCACAGCCTTGTTGACAATAGTAGGAGCTTTTCTTGTTGCAATGCAAGACTCAGTTTTAAACCTGAGAGGGCTTGCTGGTTCTTGTGTTGCAGCAGGTTCAGTCTTGGGCTTGCTAGGGCCTATTGGTTCTTGTGTTGTAGCAGGTTCAGTCTTGAGCTTGCTAGGGCCTGTTGGTTCTTGTGTTGCAGTAGGTTCTTCCTTGACAAAAGGTGAAGGAGTAGGGGCTGCCCCTAGCACTGGGACTTGAATCACCTTATAGCCTGCCTGATGGTAAATATCGCCACATTGGCAACACATGTATTCTTTACATACACTCTCTGTGGTATATTCTATCAAGGTTGTTGTTCGGGCTATGGTGTACAAACTTAGTTCTTTTTCATATGCTTCCCTTGCCCTGACTAATTCTTGTTGATATGCTTCTAATTGAGACTTTAATTTTTTTTTTTCTTCCAAGACATCGGCCATTGTTTGTTTGGATTTAGAGGTGACTGGTTCTTGTGTGGAAGTCACAGCCTCATGAGCTGATGCTTATGGAGAAGCTACAGGAATGGAAACTAATGCTTGTGTTTCAGCCTCTTGGTGTAAGGAGAGTAGTGTTTCAGCACCCTCAACCTTTGATTCCTGAATCTCAATGTCAATATCAGTGGCTGGTTCTTATGTTTCATCCACTGGGTGTTGTGTTGCAGCACCTGGGGTCTGAGATTCCTGTAATTCAATTTCAATACCAGTGGTTGGTTCTTGTGTTTCAACCACTGGATGGGTAGCTGGTTGTGTTTCAACTACTTCAAAAACAAATGATGTCTAGGCTTCTAATTCCTGCAACTCAATATCGGTGGCTGGTTCTTGTGTTGCAGCCACCAAGGCTGGAATAGGAAAATATCCCGGGGTTTGGGAAGTTGAATATGTATGGGTTATCAGTCGAATAGGTGGGGTGTCTAGGGCAGTGATCCTAAAAGGTGGCCTCATTGAGGCTCTTGTCCACTTTTTGCGCAAGAAGGGTGGAAAGGCGACAATCTGTTTTCGTTTTCTTGGAGGTCTTTTCTGAATGATAGGGCAGGGAACATTTTCTGGTTCAGAGTCATCACTGAGAAAATGAAGGGCGGAAGTGGATGACTCTGGTAGAGTATGTGGTGGATTAGGTGGGGTAGGGGAAATGACTGGATTGGTTGGTTCTGTGGGCGGGATATGGGGTATTTCGGGGGCGTCTGGGGGATTTTGTTGTTGCTTCTCCTGGGGAATTTCAGCAGTTGGTTGAGGTTTTGTGGGTGGGTTATTTAGTGGACAGTTTTGTTGTTCGAAACCCCTGTTGATGAGTAATTGAACAAGACGGTGATGGGTAAGTGATAGGGTTGGATCTTTTGCCTTCCGATAGTAATGTTCCATATTCTTCAAACAACCCAGCAAATAATATGGAATATTGACCCGTCTGTTATGCCTTAAATGAGAAAGTAGGAGAAAGTCGTGCTGATACACTACCTGATATCGACCTTCGCAGGTCAGGTAATGCTTGATAAATCTGGCGACTTTCGGCCATGGTGGTGGAAATGAGTTGAGCTGAACACCCCTTCCTTTCAGTACAATGCGTTCCTCGGGCAAGAAGAAGTTCTGCTGAACAGTCCCAATGATATGTTTTCTGCTGAACGTACATTTTCCGTTCATGGGGAGGCCTGAGACCTCTGTTATGCCTTCCTCTATTACTGGTATTCGCACCCCTTCAACGACAGAGTGGTCCTCCTGGAGATTTCGAGCAAACTGTAGGACCTGTTGTTCATTGTAAGCTTGAAGTCTGTGGAAGTAATTGAGCCACCCTGCCTGCTGGAATATTTCATACGCTGTTGGGTAGTGTTCCAGCAGCACTGTAGTGGCGGGCTCATTTCGTATGATAGATCCTCCCATGGCTACCGACTTGGTAAGATACAACGTCGAGAGTTTGTGTATCAGCTTCTGCAGAGTGAGTTTTTCCAAGCGACGTTATGCAGGAATAGTGGTTAAATGTACGAAAGGGTGGTAAATTAAGGATGACGGCGGTGAAATCGGGTGTAATGATGGTATCATGGATTTGATGTGTACTTCCCCTCCCATCAAGTGTGGTTAGTACTAATTGTACTTGAATGGTCATAATGACGCAGAATCTTTCTCATTAACTATAGCCTAACTGAATTACATAAAATTTACATACCTCGCCTTACCATTTGATTCATTCAGCCAACCAAATATCATGCCTATCTGTGGTGGCGACTTTTGATTGTGTTGAGGGTCTGCTGTTTAGAGGGTCGAACTATAATTTGAGGTCATAAGATCTTGTTGATGGATGATGGTGAAAGACTGGTGTTTTAGCAACAGAGAAGAACGAAACAATTGTTGTAGATGAATAACTGTTGATGGCTGGTGTTTCAGTATCGCAAGAAAGTCAGAAAGTGTTGAATGGTCGTGTTTCAGCATCGAAGAAAGTCGAAAGTGATGAACAGTGGTGTTTCAACATCGGGAAAAAAAAAAGTCGAATCATGCTGAACAGTGGTGTTTCAGCATCATGAAAAAAAAAGTCAAACGTGCTGAACAATGGTGTTTTAGCATCATGAGTGAAGAACAGTCAAACGTGCTGAATAGTGGTGTTTCAGCATCATGAAAAAAAATGATGAAGGGTTGTTGACAATGGTGTTTCAACAACGGAAAAAGAAAAGTCGAAACAATTGTTGGACGAAGTTGTTTCATCAATGATGGGGGGTGAGGTAATGGTGGACTGTAGTGTTCTGGGAGTGGGAAGAAAAAGTGTTGAACAGTGGTGTTTCAACATTGGGGGAAAAGTCAACAGTGCTGAGTAATGGTGTTGCATCGTCGGAAGGGGAAAGGCGAAATAATTGCTGGACGGAGTTGTTTCATCAATGAAGGATGATGAGGAAATGAAAAAGGTAGTGTGAGTTTGGTGTTTCAGTAATGGAGAAGAAGGGCGGATTTCTGACAGTGGTGTTCCGGCAACATAAAAAAGTAGAAAGTGGAGAATGGTGGTTGTTCGGCCTCAGAAGCAAGTCAAGAGGGTCGACCAGTGGTGTTTCAGCAACATGAAGGTCATCAATGCTGAACAACGGTGTTTCAGCATCGTGAAAGTTAACAGTGCTGAACAACGGTGTTTCAGCATCATGAAGGCTCTATTCTCTGAAGTGGAATCGTCTTCTTCTGGTGGCTGTGTTTGATCGGGAATCTGAAAAATAGTTGTAGCATGGTATTTCTTGACAGGGATTATTAGAAAAACAAAATCTAATCTAATCTAATACTAAAGAAAATCAATCTTGAAAGAATTAATTGCTTTTAGGGGTAGAAACCCCCTCAACGAAGAGAAAATGAGCGTCTTCCATGCATGTGGCCTTAAAATCTTCTTTAGAAATAGGTTTCTGGTACAGACAGAGCCGATGACCATTTACAAGTAACGGAGTTCTGGAGTCATTGATTGTGAGGAGCCTTACTGTTCCATTAGGGAAAACTGTGTCTACTTCGTAAGGTCCCAACCATCTTGTACGTAGTTTCCCTTGAAATTCTTTGAACCAGGAATCATATAGTAGAGCCCAATTACCTTTTTGGAACTACTTGTTTTTTATATTTTTGTCATGCTCTGTGGAGTGCCTTGGCTTCCACCCATTTAGTCATGTAGTCTGTGCAGACCAGTATGTAAACTTTTTGATTGGATGGAGGGTTGATGGGTCCTATGAAGTCTAAGGCCCATCTTTCAAATGGTTCAAGTACTACTTGGGGGTTTAATGGCATTTCATCTCTATGATTAGGTTGGCCTACTCTTTGGAAACTATCACAGGCCTTGACATATTTCTTTGCATCTTTGAAGAGTGAGGGCCAATAGTACCCCATCCTGAGAATTTTATATGTTGTTCTTTTGTCAGCAAAATGCCCTCCACAAGGGTCATCATATAGACAACTTCATCTTCTTCGTCTGTTGGTTGTAATGCTGCTTTGATCCCTGGTAAATATGGAAAATTTTGGGTGTCATGATCTTTGTCACATATTGTGCAGATTGGCTTTCTATCCAGTGGACATTCTCTTTTTGTGTGCTTATCTCTGCATTGAGGGAAAAATATAGACAAGGCTGCTTCTGCTTCTGCTTGCTTTTTCTTAATCTACAGGGTATCCATTTGTGAGGCAAAAGAGCTTAACATTTCGGTTTTAAAATATTCAAGTAGATTACCTATCTCGGCTCTTGTTCCTCCCCCACTGKCTGATTTTTGGACTCTTGAAAATGTGGTGTCCCTGCTGTTCAATCTGTTTCTTGAAGCTCCCCTTGAACATCTTTTGCATAAATTGACAATTTCATCATATGATTCCTTGGATATGTCCCCTTTTCCCAGCATGTTCAGCATATCCAGAGAGTCATCCCTTACCCCTTTTAATAAAATAGTTTTGATAATATCCTTACTTACATTGGGATGACTGGATCTTTGTAGATTGTATTGTAGCCTCTCTACAAAGTCTTCTAGATTCGTGTCCTCTTTCTGCATCATTTTAAATAGCTCCTCCCTCTTTTCTCTCGTTCTGCAGTAGTCCTGGTGCTTGTTTAGAAATTTCTGCTTCATTTGGTCCCATGTTGTGATTACATGGCCTCCAAGACTCATAAACCATCTTAGTGCATTCCCTTTTAGTGTTGCTGGAAATAACTTCAGTTTCTGAGAATTAGAAACGTAATCATAACTTCTACATAATATATCAAACTCAAACATAAATTCATCAGGATCCTCTGAAGATAACCCATGAAAATTAGGCAATGCTGAGAGTGGAATGTTTTTCATGGGGGCTGCTCCTCTAGGGATATCGCTAATAGGAAATCCTAATGTAGAAAAATAATTTTCATCTTTTACCTCTCCTTCAGGATCTACCTGTTCTTCATTATGCAATTGTTCGTTGTATTCATCCATGTTTCCCTCTGTCTGCTCTCCTGTTGCACTTGCTCTATCCTCAATGTCTCCTACTGGCTTCTG
>ML794645.1:94180-118475 GCA_009831015.1 Picea engelmannii
ACTTGGATGCAATGTCGTCAATGAAAGTCTTTCTTCCTCCTTTTCCTTTTCCCTTGCCACCTGTAGGGTTAGTGTCTTTGGGGTCTTTCATGCATTCTTTTTATCTAAAGAAAAGAAATCACAAGTGCTTTTGAAATCTATAGTTATCTTCCTCGGCAACGACGCCAAAATGTTGGTCACTATAATTGCTTAATTGATTTAAACAATCAAGTGATACATAAATTATCAACCCAGGGAAGTCTTTTATTTCAAAGATAACCACACACTATATATGCTCAATTCCAAAAGTAACTTAGTGTTGTAGTAAATAAACTTATACTAATTATACTTGCTTGAATGAACTGAAGCTCTGAATTAAATCACAGGAAAGTAACTTCCCTATTGCAACTCCTTAAAGATCAATCTAAGAATCCTGGATTTAAAATAACACTTGCAATGGGAAAGAACAACTATTCTTCGATCAGAGAACAAGACCCTTACTCTCAAACAGAGACTTCAGTACTAACACTCTTTCATGAAAACAGTAATGCAGAAAACAATTAACTCTATCTAATAGAGAACAAAGCCACCTAGTTCGTTTCTTTCTAAGCAGGAGCCTTGAGCCTTATTTCTATTTTAGCACACTTGTGAGGTTGAGGTTTACAGAGAACAGGGTAGTCGAATTCCTTCCTTTCTGAGCAGGGATCCCTAACCCAGTTTCTAGCTAACACACTTGCATAGGTAAATGAAATCTACAGAAGACAAGGTGTTGTAATTCCTTCCTGTCTGAGCAGGAACCCTTTAACCAAATCTCTGGCTAGCATACTTGCAGCAGTAAATGAAATCTACAGAAGACAAGGTGTTGTAATTCCTTCCTGACTGAGAAGGAACCCTTTAACCAAATCCCTGGCTAGCACACTTGCAGCAGTAAACGAAATCTACAGAAGACAAGGTGTTGTAATTCCTTCCTGTCTGAGCAGGAACCCTTTAACCAAATCCCTGGCTAGCACACTTGCAGCAGTAAATGAAATCTACATAGGGTAGGATATTATGATTCCTTCCTATCTGAGTAGGAACCTTTAATCAAACCTCTGGCTAGAACGCTGGCAAAAGTAAATGAAATCTACAGAGGTTAGGATATTCTGATTTCTTCCTGTCTGAGTAGGAACCTTTAACCAAATCTCTGATAGCCTTATAAAATCATCACACAAGATTGCTGATAAAAGGAATTACAAATTCCATTCAATAAACTAAGACAGAGTCAATAGTGTTTCAACAAAGCAGAATCCATTAAAAACAATGTTTCAACAAACGACAGTTAAACAAAGCATGAACATAAATTATACTAACACACTTCTAACTAATGGGTGAATCTTGTGAAGAAGGTGGGCCCTCCCTTCTCACAAGATTCCCCTGAATGAAAAGATAGATAAGGATACTCAAAGAAGTCTTATATTCATCTATCGAAATATCACATTACAAATTGGAAGAATATAATATGTCCCGCTTCTCTAGAGTTGCTTCAATACATCAAAACGTGGATATCTCGAATGGTGATTTCCTCTGATTTAAAGAGGAAATCCCTTCGATACAATCATTACAATGCATATCTGAATCCTATCCTAAATCGGATCTTCTTTCTAAATCAACATAGGATGTCCTAGTCTCATGCAACCGAATGCTATTATAGGGACTGAACGAGGTATTGCTGTTATGGCTGGTGTAACAGCTTCTTTTCGTCGTTGCTGATGTTGTTTCAGCATCGCAATTCGTGGGCTGTTTCAGCCACATGAATTAGGCTCTGACTGCGTTGACCGCTGACTGTGGTGTCTTCCTTGTGTGTGTTTCATCATCTGCAACTCTAACAGCTCTGTGTTTCAGCATCTGCATCCTCGAACTATAAGGCAGCTCCGTGTTTCAGCATCTGTGTCCTCGAACTATAAGGCAGCTCCGTGTTTCAGCATCTACAACCTCGGACTGTGTAGCAACTTCATGTTTCAGCATCAGTTCTGTGTTTTAGCAACGGCGGCCTTGGACAGTTATGTGTTTTAGCAATAGGCCTTAAATGAAAATCTACAGTTTTGGACACTTATGCATTTCTAATCAATGGTTAAGTACGAGAGTGATGTAAAATATTATGCAAAATAGATTAAACGTATAGTAATGAGAAGGGACGTTGTATACCTTTGAGATGATCAGATAAAGAGATAGTATGAGTCGAAATGTGGGAAATCAAGATTATAATGGTGGCAAAAAGTATAGGAAAAAAGGTACATTGTGTGGTCCTAACAGCCACCAGTCAACTTGGAGCCACTATTGCCACCGTGAAGGTGAAGAATTGACTAGGAAGGGTCATTTGAGGTGAACGGGCCACAAGAAACTATACCCAAGCCATCTCTAAGATGAGAACATTCATTTCCAGAGGAACCAACTATTTCTTGACTTGGAGTAGAAGATCTCAGTCTGTATAACTCTCCGATCACTGACTTGTCAGTGCCACTTATGATACAACTTTCCCCTCCAAGGTAATGCATCATGAGCATCAAATAATCCTGCAAGTAGCGATGGAAGAAAATGTTGCTACTTTTTCAAGGAGTCCTTGTTATCACACAGTTTGTAGCTAGGTCAAATGGCTAGAAGATAGAGGCCAAACTAGTGTAACAAGAACCTACCCCACCCAATGTCACCTCAATGGGGAGGTTCTTTCTCTTTAGGGAGGTTAGGCCCAGGGGAGACGTCCTCGGTAACCTGGGGTTTTGAAGAGGCTAAGGTATAAAGGTCAAATTAAAAGTTCATCCTCATAGGTTACCACCAAGATCAAATAGTCCAGCTAAACAACCAATAATGAAGTGTATCCCCAAATGAGAACACCTGCCCGAAACAAGACAATAAAAAAACAATATATGCAGGCTATAATTTGATGGGTTAGTACTTCATGTAACTATCTAATATCAATATATGAGCAATTATAACAATAGATATCAATGAGATCAATGTTTATCAAGAATAGCAATGGAACAATATCAATTCATCAATAAATATCGAGATGATGTAGCAAACAATATATTCAATCAATCCATTACTAAATAAATGCTTTAAAACACCATCTAATTGCATATCAACAGAAAATGCTACGTCAAGATGGAATAACGAAGTGTGACGTCAGCCTCATTAGGGTTAGGTAGTTAGTTAGGGTTTCAAATTTAAGAGTTTAAAGAGTTGTTTCAATCACTTTCATTTCAACGTTGAAGGCTAATATAAGTGCCTAGGGTTATGGAGTCAAAAGGATAAGGATGCACAACTTGAAGAGGATGAGATTTAAAGGATAAGAGGGAAAGGTTTCAAGGTGCTACAATGATAGGGCCTTGAATATAGAACCCCATGGGAGAGAGGCTCACTCTGGTGTTGCTTAAGCAAGTTCTCGTGCTCTCTCCTCCTTCCCAGCAAATGGCTAGCTCAAAGATAGGTAAAATCAAGACGAGAGAGTTTAAAGAGGGAGAGTGTTGCAAAGGCAAGGCTCTTTCATCAAACCCTAAAGAAAAAATGACTCTAGGTGTAGATAACCTAGGCCTGGGACGTCCTCTTTCTCTTGAAATTTAAAAGTATGGCTAGCTTAAGGGAGAAATATAGAAGGAGTGTAGCAATGGCTAGGCTGTCTTCTTCTCCTTCAATGGCTCAAAAGGTTTTTCTATCAGGGGACATGACACAATGACCTACTTGTGTATTTGTCCCCTAGGGTTTTGATTCATAAATATATATATATATATAAATAGAATGCAAGAAATTAAACTACAACCATTCAATCAAGACGTTTTGCAGAAAAATACTTACAAATCATCAAGAAAATAACATGCAAACCCTAGTTGTAAACCTTCCTTCAAGAAAAACACAATAAATTGCCAAAAATCTCCTCTCCAAACAAGTGTGCCTTCGTCAAAATAGCCAAAAAACCTAATAGGGCACAAAAATCAGACCTCACTATGAGAGTGAGTGATCCGTTATGTCAAAATGAGGATAAATCTCCTCAATATATACTGTATCATTACCTTTAATTAATTTAGGTCATTAAAAATAGCTGACAAGGCTTTAAACAAAAATTATATTGTCTTTACATCAAAATATCAAATCAAAGCCCTAACTAAGCATAAGCAAGACGTCAAGCCCCACTAAGGGAGATGTTAGCCCCCTTTTAGGGAAAATGAAACGCAAAATAACAAAACGTTGGCCCTCTTTGGGCCTCCCAATCATGCCACACGTGCCAGCTGCTCGGTCAAACTATCACATGCTCAAGGTGACATCAATGGCTCCTAGGTGACGTCCTGGTCCATCTAAGGAAAATGTTCCACTGGAAGTGGGTCAAACCCCCTAGGCTGGGCTCAGCCAAAGTGGCCCTGATGGAACGTCCTTCTTCTTCTCAGGTGAAAAAGATCAATCAAGCACTGTCATGTCTCTACCCCTGATGGGGTCTCAACAACCATCTAATGGGCTCTTCATCCCCATGGAGGTCCAACCTAATCATCTCCCCATGTGTACCAGTCCACGTGGTACCTGTCCATCGGGCATGGTCTTGCACATCAAAACTTTTCCCTCCATGGGCTTATTAGTCATGGGGATCATAGAAATGTTAATCATGTCTCATCATTAATATTATCAGAGATATGCACAAAAACCATGATATATCATCCAATAGCTCAAAGATATTACAAAGACCTACAATACAAGGCTGAAGGAAAAGACAAGACACCCTATTGGGCTAGTATCCATAAGGAAAGAAAAGTCTCCAAGGGGTATCATCCAAGACATGTAAAATGAAGTGAAGTGGATAAGGGATGTCTAGACATACGTGTAGAGTGAGAGATACGAATGCATGATATTACCTTTGGGTGCCTTTGTAGAAGGCGAGTTGTACCCGTCATGGATGCAATTTTTTTTCCAAGCCCTTTATTGACTTTATTCTTTCTTTTCTTTTTCTTTTTTATTTCAAGGACTAACTAGAGGACACCACCTTGGAGTGGTGACCAGAGTTGACAGTGTTACGCACAAGCACTTTCACAGAGATGATAAGGTTGGATCGTGATGAGACCCCCTTTCCCTTGGTCATGGAACCAAAGTTCACTGCCCTGACGTGGTAACTAGATAGTGTCAATGTTATGTTGTTGGGTACCCATGAACATAATAGGTTGGCTCATGATGAGACCCCCTATGCCCTTGGCTAGGTCTTGTTTTGTTATTTTTTTTCGGGTCTCTCTTGTTTCTTGTTGAGAGGTGTTTTATTGCCTTCTTGGTGATCCCTGAGCGAGGCATCTCTAGGTTTCATTTTTTATGGATTTTATCTTTTACCAACTGCTTTTACCTTTTGGGCCTTTATCCCCTTCTTCCCATGAGATAAGGTGCAAACCCACAAACAAATGACCCTAATGCCCGGACTAGGGGAATGGCACAGATGAGTGGGAGATAAGATGAAAAAGTGATGATATGATGGGAGCAGATGATGGGTTTTTAGAAATCCCTCCAGTGGACAACTAAAACCTATGGGTATAGGCTTGATAGGACACCCTGTCAATCCCCTCAGCAATGGTCAAGTGGGTTAATGTAAGATCGAAGCATTCGTTAGAAATAAAAGGAGTAAGATGCATATATCTAAAGGTTGTAATGATCAAAAGTGACACATACCATGATACCTGGACCAATTACCTCATGGGGAAAGATCCTTTTCCAATACAAGACCAGGTTGATGGTGATGGATACTGCTGCTACTGACAAGATGAGTTTGATGAAAGAGAAGAAGGATGGGCCCTCCAGGTCCATGCTCAGGTCAATCCCACTCTCGTTACTCCATGTCTAGGACCTGTGGGCCTCAAGACATGATCTGCTAGTTATCCCTAGAAATCAGGGATAACATCTGGCTCCAACTTGGGGACATGTGCTCATCGTAGAGCACATGAGAACCTTAGCATATTTGGCATAACTTGAAAACCTGCTCAACTTGATATAGGCATTAGTAATAAAGATGGGGTGGTATTTCCACCCCGCATATATAGACATATATATATATATATATATATATATATATATATATATATATATATATATATATATATATATATATACTGAAATAAAACAATCAATATGTAAGTGTGGAAGCAAACTAACATGAAATGCAAGTGGTATAATATACAAAGAATGCCTACTTACCTGTACTTACCTATGAAGTTAGGTCACCCCATCCCGGTGGGGTTTGAGGAGGCGTCCACTGATAAGCAATGTGCACCTTTGTCCCTCCAGTGTAGATAGGTAATAAGAGTCATTAACTGACTTTCTTCCGATCTTAAAAAGGCCAAGCCAAAAATGATTGTTTTCTTTGATATTAGTAGGCTTCTCTTTATTGGCATCCCACATCCAAACCACGTCTCCCTCCTTGTACTCTTTAAATCTGAAATTGGTCGTTCCTTGACTAACCCTAGTGTATTGTGTAGAGGGAGGTGGGTGGGATTCTGCTATAAATATTTTATGTTGTGAAGGATGGATCCATACATCATATTCCACCTTCTTTAGTATTTTCATAGTCTATGATTCCTAAGCTTTGAGCTCATCCATGAGTTGTTGGTATTCCTCTTTCTTGATCCATTTAATCTGATTTGAATTTTCCTCCTTTGCAAAAGGTGTATCTTTTGGAGAATATTTATAAGGATTCGGCCTAGTTTTGTCACATGCTTTGTCATCTTTGATGGAATCACTGGGATTTTGCACATAAGTTGTAGTTACAGGTACATTCTAGATACGACCAATAGTTCCATCTTTCAATAGTTGATCTGATCCTTGGAAAAATTTGTCAAATCTATCTTTGATAGATGGTACCTTGATGACTTCTCTCAAAGGGATGGTTACAAACATCTTGGATAATGCCCCTTCAAGGTCAAAATTCAGGTTAACCCTTTTAGTATTGGATGTTTTAGGAAATATTACATCCACAGGTGGGTTTTTTTTCTAGTCAGTGGAAGGTTGGTCCAACTTTTTTCTTCTATACACCTGGAACTCTTGTTTCTTTAGCTTTTCTTTTGATTCCTAGTCTAGTTTGTTTATTACTGCCATATTGGCTGACCTAGCTACTTCTTTCATGGCTTCTTGATGCTCTTCAGTGGTGATATTTATTTGAGGGCCTTCTATGAAGTAGTCTATATTGTTTCCTTGTTGATGGTCACCACTACTGTAAGGACACTCATGTTCCCAATGTGCTTCACTGCATTGAAAACACCAAGGGTTTTCATCCACAATGATGGTGCTTGGAACTTCCATGTCTTTGAAAACATCTTCATTCCACTCAACTAAATTACTTACTCTCTGTATTGGATATCTATATTCATCTGAATCTTCATAGGTATTAGAGGCATCATCAAGATAATCACCCCAATCTGTGTCTTCTCCTGTCAAGGGAAAAGTCGGACAATCTTGAAACAAGTATGGATCCAAAAAGGGTGTTTGTTCATCCTTCTCAAAATGACTAGTATGTAATATTGTGGGAATCCCCTTAAAAGGTAATTGGTCATCCGAGTCTCATTTTTTTAGAAAAGAAATTTTCAACATTTCACGAATCCTTTTAACCCTTTGCAGGATACAGGACATACTAGTGCTTGGATCGGTTTCTTCAAACTTATCGGCTTCACTCATATCTTTATCTTCTAACATCGGTGTGTTCAATACAAACACAAAATATTCAAAGTTAGGTTTTTTGTGAGTGGCCATGCCCGAATCCTTGGATGGTTCATGTTGTCTTGAGACATTTAGAACATTTCTTGTGTTTGAGAAAGCTATGTTCCATTTCCTTTTGGGATGCATGAGTTTTACTTCAAGAATTTCTGGGAACTTAAGCTCATCTTTGGTGACATCCTTGTCACTAGATTCCCTAGGGTCATTATTGCACGAGAGATTGACTTGATGGATGCAGTCTTCGAACTCAAGTTTCTTCTCAATCTGAAAAGCAAAGTCTTGTGCTTCTTCTAGAGTCGAGGGTGACCGATCTTTGAGAGTAAACTGCAAAACTCCTTCCAACGAGTTCAAGTAGTGTTGGAGGACAACTTCTTCTGAGAAAATAGGCCTGATCTTCTTGAGAAGAAGGTTGAACCTATCATTGAAATCCCTAATTCCCTCACTAGAGGCTTTGCAAATATTAATGTATTGAGAGTAAAAGGAATCCATGCTTTCTTTTTCACACCAATCTTTCTTAAAGGTTTTTTCAATATCTTCAGGGGTTTTGATACTTCCTTTCGGGAGTTTGTTAATCCATCTTCTGGCACTTCCAATGAGTGAGCTCACAAAGATCCTTAAAAAGACATTAGGGTGTTCTTGTCTGGATTGGTGAAACTGGAAAGCATCACAGAAGTAGGTCCAATGAGAGTTGCCATAGGATTCATCTTCCCATGAGAACTTAGGTATCTAGGACTTGACCTTCTTGGGTAGATCATGTAACCCCCCTTTGGTGTTAGGTAAGCTTAAAGGACCAAAGAATTCTTTATGAGACCATTGGTAGAATTTACAGGGGTGACAGGATTTGTGGAGGTCACAGTAGTAGATGAAAGTATATACTGATGCCCACTACGAGTCATCATTTGCTATTTGTGGATTCGCCAGATGATTTTCTTGAAATCATCAAAGAAAAGGGAAAACACCCTAGTGGAGTCGCCAGGTAAGCTTGTAAGATAAGGCTCTAAGGCAAGGCTTACCGAAAAGGTTTGTCATATAAGGAGATGACTCAGTGTTCCCCAACAATGGCGCCAAAATGTTATCACACAGTTTGTAGCTAGTTCAAATGGATATAAGATAGAGGCCAAACTGGCGTAACAGGAACCTACCCCACCCAATGTCACCTCAATCAGGAGGTTCTTTCTCTTTAAGGAGGTTAGGCCTAGGGGAGATGCCCCCGGTAACCTGGGGTTTTGAAGAGGCTAAGGTATAAAGTTCAAAGTAAAAGTTCCTCCTCACAGGTTACCACCAATATCAGATAGTCTAGCTAAACAACCAATAATGAAGTGTAGCCCCAAATGAGAACACCTACCCGGAACAAGACAATAACAAAGCAATATATGCAGGCTATAA
Source organism: Picea engelmannii (assembly GCA_009831015.1). Lineage (NCBI taxonomy): Eukaryota > Viridiplantae > Streptophyta > Pinopsida > Pinales > Pinaceae > Picea > Picea engelmannii. Next base: position 103,253 of record ML794645.1, read on the forward strand.
TTCAATGGGTTAGTACTTCATGTAACTATCTGATATCAATATATGAGCAATTATAACAATAGATATCAATGAGATCAATGTTTATCAATAATATCAATGGAACAATATCAATTCATCAATAAATATCGAGATGATGTAGCAAACAATATATTTAATCAATCCCTTACTCAATAAATTTTTTAACACACCATCTAATTTCTTATCAACAGAAAATGTTGTGTCAATATAGAATAACCAAGTGTGATGTCATCCTTATTAGGGTTAGTTAGTTAGTTAGGGTTTCAAATTTAAGAGTTTAAAGAGCTGTTTCAATCACTTTCATTTCAACGTTGAAGGCTAAGATCAGTGCCTAGGGTTGTGGAGTCAAAAGAATAAGGATGCACAACTTGAAGAGGATGAGATTTAAAGGAAAAGAGGGAAAGGTTTCAAGGTGTTGCAATGGTAGGGCATTGAAGACAGAACCCTAGGGGAGAGAGGCTCACTCTAGTGTTGCTTAAGCAAGGCCTCGTGCTCTCTCCTCCTTCCCGGTAAACGACTAGCTCAAAGACAAGTAAAATCAAGACAGGAGAGTTTAAAGAGGGAGAGTGTTGCAAAGGAAAGGCTCTTTCATCGAACCCTAAAGGAAAAATGGCCCTAGGTGTAGATAACCTAGGCCTAGGACGTCCTCTTTCTCTTGAAATTTAAAAGTACGGCTAGCTTAAGGGACGAAGATAGAAGGAGTGTGGAAATGGCTAGGCTCTCTTCTTCTCCTTCAATGGCTCAAATTTTTTTTCTATCAGGGGACATGAGACAACGACCTACTTGTGTGTTTGTCCCCTAGGGTTTTGATTCAACAATGTATATATATAAATAGAATTCAAGAAATTAAACTACAAACATTCAATCAAGACGTTTTGCAGAAAAATACATACAAATCATCAAGAAAATATCATGCAAAGCCTAGTTGTAAACCTTCCTTCAATAAAAACACCATAAATTGCCAAAAATCCCCTCTCCAAACAAGTGCGCCTTCCTCAAAATAGCCAAAAACCCTAATAGGGTGAAACAAATCAGACCTCACTATGAGAGTGAGTGATCAGTTATGTCAAAATGAGGATAAATCTCCTCAATATATACTGTATCATGACCTTTAATTAATTTAGGTCATTAAAAATAGAAGACAAGGCTTTAAACCAAAATTATATTGTTTTTACATCAAAATATAAAATCAAAGCCCTAACTGAGCATAAGAAAGATGTCAAGCCCCACTGAGGGAGACATTAGCCCCCTTTTAGGGAAAATGCAACACAAAATGACAAAACATTGACCCTCTTTGGGCCTCCCAATGATGCCACACATGCTAGCTACCCTGTCAAACTGTCACATGCTCAAGGTGACATCAATGGCTCCTAGGTGATGTCCTAGGACATCCAAGGGAAATGTTTCGCTGGAAATGGGTCAACGCCCCTAGGTTGGAATCAACCAAAGTGCCCCCGATGGAACATCCTTCCTCTTCTCAGGTGAAAAATCCCAATCAAGCATTGTCCTGTCTCTACCCCTGATGGGGTCTCAACAACCATCTGATGGGATCTTCATCCCCATGGAGGTCCGAGCTAATAATCTTCCCATGTGTACCGGTCCTCGTGGTACCTGTCCATCGAGCATGGTCCTGCACATCAAAATTTCACCCTCCATGGGCTCAATAGTTACAGGGATCATAGCAATGTTAATCACGTCTCATCATTAATATTATCAGACATATGCACAAAAACCTTGATATATCATCCAATAGCTCAAATATATTACAAAGACCTACAATACAAGGCTGAAGAAAAAGACAAGACACCCTATTGGGTTAGTATCCGTAAGGAAAGGAAAATCTCTAGGGTGTATCATCCAATCTATGTAAAATGAAGTGATGTGTATAAGGGATGTCCAGGCATATGGGTAGAGTGAGAGATAGGGATGCATGATATTACCTGTGGGTTCCTTTGTAGAAGGCAAGCTATACCCATCATGGATGCAATTTTTTTTCCAAGCCCTTTCTTGCCTTTATTCTTTCTTTTCTTTATTCATTTTTTCTTTTTTATTTCAAGGACTAAATAGAGGACACTGCCTTGGCATGGTGATGAGAGCTGACAGTATTACCCACAATCACTTTCATAGAGATGATAAGGCTGGCTCATGATGAGACCCCCTTTCCCTTAGTCATGCAACTAAAGGTCACTGCCCTAGTGTGGTAACCAGATAGTGGCAATTTCATGCTGTTAGGTACCCATGAACATAATAGGATGGCTCGTGATGAGACCCTCTATCCCCTTGGCTAGGTATTGTTTTGTTATTTTTCTTCAGGTCCCTCTTGTTTCTTGTTGAGATGCTTTTTATTGCCTTCTCGGGGATCCCTGGGCGAGGCATCTCTAGGTTTCATTTTTTATGGATTTAATGTTTTACCAACTATTTTTACCTTCTAGGCCTTTAGCCTCTTCTTCCCATGAGAAAAGGTGCAACCCCACAAGAAGATCACCCTAATGCCTGAACTAGGGGAATTGGACAGATGAGCAGGAGATAAGATGAAAAAGTGATGATATGATGGGAGTGGATGATGGATTTTCAGAAATCCCCTCGGTGGAAAACCAAAACCTATGGGTATAGGCTTGCTAGGACACCCTGTCAATCCCCTCAGCAATGGTCAAGTAGCTTAATGTAAGATCCAAGCATTCGTTAGAAATAAAAGGAGTAATATGCATATATCTAACGGTTGTAATGATCAAAAGTGACACATACCATGATACTTGGACCAATTACCTCATGGAGCAAGAGCCTTCTCCGATACAAGACCAGGCCGATGGTGATGGATGTTGTTGCTACTGACAAGATGAGTTTGATGAAAGAGAAGAAGGATGGGCCCTCTAGGTCCATTCTCAGGTCAATCTTTCTCTTTGTACTCCATGTATAGGACCTGTGGGCCTCGAGACATGATCTCCTAGTTATCCCTAGAAATCGAGGATAACATTCCTCATACTCCCTCTAGAACTTCCATAACTGGGGGTGTTCCACCTCCTAACTCACCTTTGTAGGTCTGGGCCACTATGGTATCGACCACCTCTACCTAGAGTAGTGGTCTGATTCCATCCATGGTGGAGGTCACTGCACCATTTACGCAGAGTGTGATGGGCCCTCCATTTTCATACGGGATGCCCAACTCCACCCTACATACTTTTGGTTTGGGGGTGGGGAGTTGTAACGCTCCTGTATAAGGGTCCATGGGGGGCACTTCATCCCCCTATAATTCTTTCCCTTATGGTGGGGGTCATATACCTCTGTCGTCCCCCTCGCTTGGCAGTGCTTCTTAGTAGCCTGCCTGGCCAAAAATGAATCACAACTCGTTTAGAGTAGGTAGTCAAGGACCTTCTTCTAGTACCACACCGGTGGGTTCTTTATCATTCTCTTTGTTCGGTGCATTTGATAACAACGCATTCTCATCAGCTGTCATCCTAGCTAGGGGAAACCCTAGTTTTGGATCACAAAATCCTATGCAGGGTACTATTCCTACATAGGGGGCACACACTTCTCAAGGACCTTGGAATATGTGGTAGGGATCAGTTCTCTCATCAGGGATGTCGACCAGGGGCAACCCCTTCCATGGTCAATGGAACCATGGGAAAGGATCAGTACCTATGCCCATCAAATCGGTAGGGGGAAACCATTTCCAAAACCTTTGGAACACAATGTTGGGATAAATCCCTTCTCAACCCTCAATGTACTATTATGGGAATCATCTGATGACATCTCAACCATCACAACATTTGAATGCTATCCTAGGCCATGATTTTTACCAGAACCTCGGATAGCAACCTAAATTTTCCTGGAAACCTGGTGCAAGACAAATACCAAGCTCCTATCCTCCTGTACATACTCAACAACCTAAGCTACCGTTTCTAGAAAATTTGTATTTTCCATACTTGTCAAGATTATTGAATGACCCAATCTGTCATGTTCCATGTTGGCCTGTTATGTTGACCAAGTTTCCCTTGGAAATTCCAAAGTTTGAAGGCAAGCCTAATGAATATCCAAGTGATCATGTGACCACATTTCACCTATGGTGCTTTTCCAACTCTTTGAGGGATGAATCCATCCAGTTGCGTCTGTTTCAATGCACTCTTATCGGGAGTGTTGTGAAATGGTACATCAAGCTCGACCACTCAAGATACTCTACTTTTGGTGAATTGGCAATTATTTTATTAAACCATTCTCAATTACCTATGAGATATGATGCTGGCACAAAACTACTGGCCAAATTTGAGTAGACAAAGGCTGACCATATCTCTGATCACATTTGATAATGGCGGCACCAAAAGAGTTTGATTAAAGTACCAATTCCACCAACATTATTGCTAGAATGGTTCCTTAAGTCTTTGGTACCCCAAATATCCAATGACGTAGCAACATCGAGGGTCTTTTTAGAGGAAGAGGTGATAATGAGAGATCAACAACTAGAGTTGATTTACTCCCAGTCTGGTTTTCTTTATGAAGTTTTTCCAGATGCACCACGGTCTATTCTTGATAAGACCAGACACAAGTTTGGACCACATGCTAATGACATTGTTGGTTCATCACAAGAAAATCCCATTGATCCTCTTTCAAACCAATTGCAACAATTTTTGATATAGTAGACAATGTCCAACCCAAATCCTAGTTCAGTTACTCCCCTTACTCAAATGTCAGATGTACACAATGTGAAATCGACGAACCGAAAGGCCAACCAACAGGCCAAAGGGAAGAAAAAATAGTGAAAGAAGGGTAAAGGGGATAAGAAACCGACCAATAATTCTGGCAAGGGAAAAACAAAGAGAAAGAAGTTGAAGTATTCATGCAACCTCTGCGTGGAATACCACCCGAATCACCTGTTCCCTCGAATCGTAGAGGCCCAAAAGTTATTGGCGTAGTAGTAGCCTGCAGTTTTAAAAAACCCATTTCCTCATGGGAAAAATTTAACTCAAGCCTCTACAAATGTGGATGGGGGAAGTCAGTGACCCCCTTTGTCATCTAGTAATCCCTCGACCTCGAATATCTATATGTTGAAAGGTGAAGCTATAGCTACTAGGTCACGTGATTATAGAATGCCAAGTACTGTCGAAAAGGGTGAAGAAGATGAAAACCCATCTGTACCTCTCTAGATCGAGAGAACAATGGGTGAAACAATGACACACATCCTAAAAGGGGCGTTCAAGAAGGCTTCACATAATCAAAATGTGAGGGCTTCCCAGAAGTACTCTATGGTGGAGGATTTGTCAGAAACCTCTTGCGCGATGTCTACTTTGGAGGTCCTCCAGAGCTTCCCTTCATAGAGAAAGGCTCTGCTAGCTACCTTAAGATCCACTGAGACATGTAATCAAGTAACTATCAAGCTTGATACAACTGACTTGAAGCCTTATCTCCCATACCACGTCACATTTTAGATAGTAGTGGCTCACCCCATGAAATCTTCTACCCGAAATATTTTCTATATGGTGGTTGATGAGGGTGCCTCAACATGCATGATGTCATTGGCATGTTGGAAGGCCATTGGACAACTTGTTCTGTCTTCTTCACCTAATCTTCTTACGAATTTTAATGATCATTATTTCAGACCACATGGAATCATTCCTTCTTTCCCTGTGCAGTTAGGAGGGAAGACCATGTGTGTCAAAGTTGAAGTGGTCAATGTGCCTCTCGACTACAATCCCATATTAGGAAGGAGTTGGACATATTCCATGCATGCAGTGTTTGCCATATTTTTTTGGGTCTTTTTGGTTCCACATGAGTGCCAAATCATTTCCATTGATCAATTTTCCTTCTCCAGACCTGACCCTTCATGGAAGGCATCAACGGTCTCGATGATTGATAACCCACAACCTAACATCGTCAACATGGTGTTTGGTTTGTGACCACCTCTCATGGGTACTTTCCATTACCCACCCCCTTTTGATGATGTCAAAATGATATCGGCTATCCCAGACCAGCCTAAGGCTGAAATATTTTCAGTGTCATTGTTTTGCACGACTTACTTTAATGATCTGTGGATTCTTCCTTTCCCATCAACCACGATGAAAGGGATAGGGAACCATGGCATGTCCATTCCCTTTTGTGTGACATAAGTTGTGTACTCTATATACCATCAAGCTTCCATCGAACCTGATCCGACTCCCACATAGGAGTTAGATCCAGTTCTTGAGCCTTCTTGAGCTCAAGATTCCCTTGCCACTACCTATTCTTTAGGCTTGATATTTCCCACTGAAGAGGTGATTTTAGAGGCATTGACTGGTCCAGACAGACCCTGGGATGATCTCCATCACAGATCATATTTCCTCCCAGAGTTAGGAAGAATAGAGGTAGGAGAATTTGTGTTGACTATGACTGGAGATAGGTCTTGTCCTATAAATCCTCTGGCTACACACACAGTTTATGCCGATGGTAATATGGAAACCGTTGCTAAAATGATACCTATCAATATCTACAAAACCTATGGCATCATGGAGAATGTCTTCATCGGATCAGACTGTTCCCCCAAGGAGAGTCAGATGTATATAAATTTGTTTAAATAATTCTACGATTTTTTTTCCTGGTCTTATGAGGAAATTCTAGGCACTGATTGAAGAATCATCGAACATGAGATTATGACTTACCCTGATTCCAAGCCGATCCAGTAGACACTTAATCTGACTAATCCTTGGAAAGTAGCAGCTATTAAGGCTGAAGTAGAGAAACTACTCAAAACTGGTTTCATCTACCCCATCCAATTGACTCAATGGGTGTCGAATCTCATTCCAGTCAAAAAAAAGCAGGGAACAATTCGTGTATGTACGAAATTTTGTGATTTGAACAAGGCCTGTCCAAAGAATAATTTCCCCACCCCATTCATTGACCATATCATCGATGAATGTGTAGGCGGTGAGGTATTTTCATTCATGGATGGTTTCTCGAGGTACAATTAGATACAGATTAAGCCCAAGGACAAACATAAAACAACTTTTATCTCTCCATGGGGTATATTTTCTTATCGGAAGATGACTTTTGTCCTAGAGAATGCTGGAGCCACTTTTCAGCAGCCCATGTCTTTTTCTTTCCACGATCTCAAACACCTAGTCAAGGCTTATCTCGATGATTTAGCGTCATGATCTCGTAAGAGAGATGATCATCCCACACACCTCCGACTTATCTTTGACCGATGTCTCTACTATGATATTCACTTGAATCCAAAAAAATGCAATTTATGCATGACATCTGGTCATCTATTAGGTTTCATAGTGTCGACAACAAGGATCATAGTCGATCCTCTAAAGGTTAAGGAAATAGTTCAATTTCCTCCTCCGTGCACAGTCCCTGAGCTTCATAGTTTACAAGAAAAAGCCAATTTTGTTCGGCATTTTATCGCAAACTATGTCAAGATCACTAAAGGGTTTATGCATTTACTAAATAAGGGAGGTTCTTTTCATTGGGATGAAGTTGCTCAATTCTCTTTTGAAGAATTGAAATGCACCCTCACGTCTTCCCCTCTAATTCGGCCACCCAATTATAATAAAGATTTCTTATTGTATTTGGCTATGAAAAAGTTGACCATCGGTATGGTTTTGGTTTAGGAGGACAATGTTCTTGAAGAATACGCCATTTATTACCTATGATGAGGCCTAGTTGGACCATATCTCAACTACTCCCATGTTGAAAAAATTGTGTTGGCAACAGTACATGTTGTCCAATGGTTCCATCACTATATCTTGTTTCACAAGACCACTGTCATTGTCATTGTGAATCCATTCCAATACGTGTTGACACGACGTGTAATTGGTGGAAATATCAGTAGATGGATTGTTGTCCTCCAGGAATTTGACTTGGACTTTGTGTCTGTGAAATCTAAAAATTTGTTGGTCTTTGTCGAACTTATATCGGAACTTTCGATCGAGTGAGGTGATGTTACGCCTGAAGAATCATCGATTAAAGGAGATATTTTTCTGATTTCATCTTCAAACCCCTGGTATGGAGATATACTAGTCTATTTCCAAACCTTGAAGTGATTTTCCTCTTCTTCTCGTGATGAGAGTTGACGTATACACCATCAGGAAAATAATTATCTCATAATCGAAGACACTTTGTATCATTGAGGTGTAGATTGCATCCTTTGTTGGTGCCTTACACATGAAGAAGAAGAATTTGTGCTTAAGGGCTGCCACACTAGAGCATGTGGTGGTCATTTGTCTGGGTTGGAAACAACCCAAAGTATTCTATGAGTTGGTTACTATTGGCCGACATTGATCAAATATTGTGTTGAAACAGTCAAGAAGTGCCACTCGTGTCAAATATTCTCACGGAAGATGAGGGAACATCCTGCTCCCATGTTTCCCGTCATCACAATTGGCCCCTTCACCAAGTGGGGGAATTGATTATACTACATGCCACCCCCCCTCAGCCAGTGGGAACCACTATATCATCATAGTAGTAGACTACTTTACTAAGTGGGTCAAACCTATGCCAACATTCAAAGATGATGGAGAGACAAAAAATCTCTTCTTGTTTAATCAGATAATAGCAAGGTTAGACATCTCAAAGGACATTCTCACTAACCATGGCAGTCACTTTTGGAAAAAAATGATGTCTGAGTTAATGTCAAATATAGGGTTGAGAAAAGAACACTCATCACCCTATTACCCACAAGCCAATGGTCAGGTGGAAGCTATGAATAAGTCTCTCAAGACCATTCTACAATGAACGATCAATTCAGCCAAGTCAAATTGGAATTTTATGTTATACTCAACATTGTGGGCCTACCAAATGTCTGTAACGACTGCCACTAGTTTATCACCTTTTCAAATCATTTATGGGTTGGAAGAAATATTGCCTATAGAATTCCAAATCCCATCTCTTAAGTTGGCAGTACAGTTATTTCCAAACACTTCACCGCTTGAGGAACGCTTTTTATATCTCGAGCAACATGATGAGAAATGATGCAATGCAGCCTTGGCTAATGAGGCTCACAAGAAAAATGTCAAGTGTCAGTATGATTGGTTTGTTCATCCTCAAATTTTCTCTGAAGGCGACCTTGTCATGGTTTATGACCAAGATAAGGATCCCTGGGGGCATGTAAGTTCAAAACCGTGTGGTTTGGACCGTTCATTGTGAAGGAGGTATTAAATAAGGGTGCTTATCATTTGGTTGACTTTGAAGGGAAATATTTAGTGGAGACTAGAAATGGGATCTACATCAAGAAGTATTACTCGTAGGTGGGTCACCTTGGGTGACTTCTTGTATATATGTATAGTTCTTATACATTTTAGATTTTGTCTTCTTTTTTTATGGACGTGTCATTTTTGATGTCATCTTTTTCACTGTGGTAGATGTCAAGTGAATCATATGTTTTTATTGGATTCGCAGACGATGATAGCCGACACACTTGAAGGCTTTCTTCTGTAGCTTGGGTGATCTTCACACCTCAAGGCCAGTTGTTATCCTCTAGATGTCTCTGTTTAGGTGACGCCACAAACAATGTCACTGAATACAGTGCAGTAATATATTTTCTTCATGATTCTTTGTCGCATGGTATCTCTTACCTCTGGGTCTACTTAGATGCACAATTGGTTGTGTCCCAGTTAAATGGGGTTTACTACATTTATGATCCTACTCTACATCAATGATTCCTTAGGGTACGTCTCTTAGAACATTGTCTTGATTACATTACATATATCCATGTTCCTAAGAGATTAAATCAAATAACAAATACTCTAGCTAATCAAGTATTAGATTGGCATATTGCACACACATAAGAAAAAGCACACACATACACATGTAAATACATTTGTAAATAAATGTAACCCATAAGAAAAAAATATGTACATATATATATATATATATATATATATATATATATATATATATATATATATATATATATATATATATATCAAAAGTATGAGAGTACATAAGTGGGTGCAAGTGCCTCAAAAAATAACAAGTCTTCTATATAATGCAGATCTTATGCCCTCAAAAATATACAAAGAGTGCCCTCGACATGAAAATGGTCCACCCTAAGCTAAGAACGAGGCCTATTGACCCTGCCATAGTGGATTAAATCATTTTTCAAATGCTGAAATAGATGGACCTAGGTCTGTGGCAATCCAACAACATGAGGCTTCATAGATGGCGGGATATCCTCTATCTTGACCATGGGCACAATATGGCTGAGTGCAGTCAAGTTCCGCTCCACTCGTCTCAAAAATATATCAGCCTCTTTGATTGGAGGTACCCCCGCTACTGCTACTGGTCCAGTGGCCACTGCTCATAATGGCTCTGGTTGTGGACGGCTCCTACTCCACGCAAAATCAGTTGGATGCACTAGTCCCACATATGTACATAACAGATACAAAGTTTTCAAGTACTGTGGTATACATAAAAATAATATATATATAAAGAAACTAAAAAATTAAAAACTTTTAAAAGAAAACATACCTAACCATCCTTGATCTACTCCAAGAGGTACGAGCATATCAGGATCCTTGGAGAAGTTGATCTCGACATAGGGGTAGTCCTCTATAGCCAAAATCTGTCGATACCACCAGTTGAAAAAAATTATCATTGAAGGCCTCAATGGTCCTCCCCTCTCCTGTCATGGAAGTAATGATTCCCATCTACATACTACTCGGAAGGAGGCCACGTGCCCCTGTACTGTCTCTCGTGGACAAAGACTGGGTACCCTCTCAAAGAAGAAAGAGCACATAATAGTCCCAAACCTGAAGTTCTTATCGTTTCTCCCATGACACTCTGTGAGCTATCTTTTCATGCACTCTAGCATGGTTTTACTCCAATCGAACACTCATGCATTTAAGAACTGTACTATGCAATAAATATGCACCTGAGAGGCCTGATGTAAAGTCATGGATCTAGTGATCCACCCAATAAGTAAAACTATCACTTTTAGTGATAGGTTGGTGATTTTGTGGATCGGTACCTAGGAACCCACTTTATCTATTCTGGCCTCGTAGTGTTGCCTGATCAAACCGAAAATTTTGTGAGGCCCAGAGGGAAAAGCACGAAGGTTGACTAGTTACCCTCTCCTCGCGAGGCCAGTCAGAAAACAAATATCTTTAGTCATTAGAGTCAAAGACTTGCCCTTGAGCATAAATTCCTCTGCATCTGGGTGCCCGTAATCCACTAAGGCGTTTAGCAATCTGGGTTGTGCCCTCATGAGTGGACACCAGAAGAATTTCCACAAACTGCATTGTTTTAATGCAGCGACAACAACATGGTATTCCTCAAATAGTATATCAATGTCCTCATGCTCCCTCTCTCTCTAATGGACATACATTCTGCAAAATGTCAAGTTCAAAGAGGAGGCAAATAATGCATTTTCATTTTTTTTATATGTTAGAGGGTGTATGCAGGCTGTAATAGGCATAGTCATGTATGTACATAGGCATATTATTCTTTTCCCACGTGCATACATGGTTTGTTCTTAGACACCCCACATACACATAGGGCTGACCTTTTTAAAGGTGTGGGCCCCCCAAAAAACAAAAAGAAATGAAAAAATAAAGAATGGAAATGCAAGAGGAGCTAGTTTGTACTTACTTGGTCCAAGCATAAGTTCGTTTCATCCACTGAAGCTCCCATAATCAACTTATTTCACAAAGGGGTGTTTTTGTATTTTTGGTCAATTCTCAATTTGCAATGCTGATAATGAGCTGCCAGCTTCTATTTATAGACTTTTTTGGCCCTTTTTGTCATTTTTTGATCCCCGTTGTCGTTTTTTCTAGCTTGAAAATCATGTATCGTGGTTCTTGAGTTTATCATTGGATGTTACGATACACTTTACCTTTGGTTTGACGAATGCTTTTTTGGATTTGGGGCACTTTTAAGGTCCTTTGGTGAAACATCATTTTTCCAACTTTGTGCATTTAAGTTAGGATTCCACCTCCACTTGTTGCACCTCATTGTCTTTTTCTCTTTACCATAGGATTGAACCCATCGAATTACGACACAAAATCGTCATTGTTTCTCTAGAAGTGTCGTAATTTAGTGGTAGATCCTACCCTCACATGGATGCCCTAGGTAGACCCTAGTTTCATTTTGGTGTCCATGCCATCGCTAATGACTATAAGCTCGGGAGTCCTTTTAGTCTTGTTGATTATGAGTTTGAGCCTTCACATGTCTGATATATTATCACTCCTGGACTCACCCTTAAGACTCGCAAAAAATGGGTCTTCTTTTAATCCCTTTTCAGAACCTCTAAATATGAAAAGATTGTCGAGCGATATTTTCCCTTCACGCTTGCCAAACTAAAATTTGAAGGCCCGTCTGCTCAACGGTAGTTTACTAATTTTTCAGTCCAGATGGTCAATTGTATGAACAAAGGTATACTCTAGGAACTTCGGTTCACTAGAAGAGTATTATCAGGTATAATTTTAACCCTTTTTTGGGCCTGAGGAACTAAATTTATGAAAAATGAACCCCCACCGAGTCCATAGTTAAGCTCTTCTCAGACTCCCTAATATTGAAAAGATCGTCGAGTGAGATTGTTTCTTCACACTTGTTAATTGGTTCAGAAAAACATCTACTAGCATGAGTTTACCCCTTTTCCGGTCTGTAGATTAAGGAGGAAAAAGGTACACCTTGGGAGATTCGTCTCACCAGGAGAGTTCTCCTCAGTAAATTTCACCTTTTTCGGGTTAAGGAGACTAAATCTAGAAAAAGAAAGTGAGTCCATAGTTAATCTCTTTTCAGACTCCTTAAAATTGAAAATATTTCTGAGTGATCTTGTCTTTATCACACTCGTTAAAATGTTTTTGAATAGACATCTTTTCGATGCTAATTTATCCCTTTTTCGAGCCGATTAGACTATCTTCGAAAAAGGTTCAGACTCTCTAAAAATTAAAAACCACCGAGCTTACCTTCTCTGGGATCATTTAAAATTACATTGAAGGATATTATCATTGTGTTCAATTAATCCCATTTTCATTCCTGTGTCTTTGGCCTAATGTCACCTCCATGTTGCTTTCAAATGAAACTTTGAAGCATGCCTTATACACAAGCCTTGTAGCACTTTGCCTTTGTGTCTGGACATGTCTCCTTTCTCTGAGCAATAGTGTGTTCCTTTCTCTTGGAACTATTATGCTTGCGACACTCATTCCTCCTTTGTAAGGTAGAATTCTTTTATTCTTTTTCAAGATTTTAAAATATTGAAAAAGAAAAAAATATCAAATATACCCCAAAAAGAGGATGGGAATTTTTTTTTTTTTTATGGCAGCACAATGAGTCTCCCTTGGACAAATCACATCCTTACACTTGTTCGTCAAGATTTGGAATTTATATATGACCTTAGGAAGTTGTTCTTGTAACATAGAGTTGTTTCCTCCTCCGTTTGGTTATCCTTCCAAACATATGGAGAGTTTGCGTTGCCTCCTGCATCGTGAACTTATGTCAATGTCATGTTTTTTTAGTCTGATCATCAGTTGTTCTATTGTCCAAGAGAATTTTTACCCAACTTGATTCATCCTTTATGAAATTTGTCCCTTGACCTCATGCCCGACCATCCTTAAAGTCCAATCAAGTCCTTGTTCGAAATCAATAAATTTCTCTTCCTGATCACCGAGATCCTCTTGTTTCCTCCCCGACGAGTCATCGAAGACCTTTGGGTAATGAAGTTGTACACTTGCATCGCATTCCTACCTGAGTTTTGAAGATCTTGAAGTTTTTTTCATGAGCTATGAATACCTCATCTCCAACCATCGGGCATCGTTGGCTTCTTGAAGATGGATACTATACATGTATATCTTTGATTTTGAGATGTATATTCGTTGTGTATTTCTTGTAGTTACACTTTATATAATTATATGACATGGATCTGCAATGTATTTGATTCACAGCCATGATTTATTTCATCCTGAGCATGGGTATGCCTGTCTTGATGAGACAATTGTTATTTTGCAGATGGCACCTCTTGAACTTCGATCCTGGGCTCAATCGCTTTGTACGTTGGTAAAGATTTGTAATGTATTTCAGCCATCATATTCTCTTCTGACCTCACACATTAGGGGGAATCTATTATAACCCTAAATTTCACCACACATGTAGACCTGGCATCAGGCCATCTTACTTACTATTGTTTCCAAGCCAATACAGAACAACTCTTCTTAAAAACACAATTTTTGAAGATGTACGCGCCCTACACCAATACTTCCCACGTATGTATGATAGCTTCTCCACTACTTCCCACGTATGCATGCTAGCTTCTCCACTACTTCCCACATATGTATTCTAGCTTCTCCACTACTTCCCACATATATATGCTAGTTGCACCATTACATCATGCGTATATCCACAAAAGTTGCAAAAAATAAAACATTACAAGGGATTCGTTGAGATTATGGGCTATTGGGTAGTTTTCCAACCAATTGACTTCCAAAATCCTGTCACCCAAACAAATAACCATCTTTTTTTCATATAAAAAGAGGTGTTGGGGTCTCATTCCAAGGAGAAACATAGCAATAGTGAAACTATGCCCATTTTTCTTTCCCCTCTTGCCCTAAAAATTTGCAGCCATATTGTGAGTTTTGAACCAGAATTCCCTATTCTTGCCTTTTTCCTCATCCATAAACCTATGCCCATTCCCTAGAGATAAGTGTGAGAGAATAAGGATACGTGGAAGAAGTTGTAGCTTGGTGAAGAGGAGCCCATGACCAGGTTCGAGGAGCAGTCGTTGATCTCATTTTGTAAGTAACTCTGTGAGATTAATATAAAGAAGTACTTTTTCTATCCTACCATATGATGTGTTCAATTTTCATGTTTGATTTACATTTTTCTATGACATCTAACCCATTAATTCATATATACAATGCATGTTTGTAGTTTCTTGTTTGTCTTTTGGTGAATGCAGGTCAGCCTTGGGAGGATATTTGTAGTTTAGAAGTGACTGAATGCATAAGGATCGACACCGGATGCAGAGTTTAGGGTAATACTATGGGATCCCTATACTTTGTACTTTATGCATGGATGTGGGGTGTTGTCGAGATAGTTGCTAAAAGTATGAGACTTTAGATGGTTATCTTGGCCTGCACTTTACAACCCTAGTGTAGTCCATAGGGGGGTTTTCCCACTATAACAGAGAGAGAGAGAGAGATAGGATGCATTTGGGAGAGGGAGAGAGATATATATATGGGTAGGGGAGAGAGTGAGAGACAGCGAGGGCAACGGAGAGAGAGAGAGAAGGGGAGAGAGAGAG
>ML794645.1:137645-159938 GCA_009831015.1 Picea engelmannii
GGGAGTGAGAGACAGAGTGATGAAGGGATACAGAGATGGTAAGGGGGGAGAGATATAGATTGATGGAGGATGGGAGAGAGAAAGATAGATATACGGGGAAGAGGGAGTGGGGGGTGAGAGAGAGGGAAGGAGATAAGGGGGGATATGGGTAGAGGGAGAGAGATAAAGGGAGTGAAGGGTGTGAGAGAAAGGGAGGGGTATGGGATAGAGAGAGAGAGAGAGAGGGAGAGAGGGGAGGGAGAGATAGTGAGGAAAAGGGGGAGAGACAGAGGGGTGGGAAGAGAGAGAGGGAGGGAGAGAGAAAGAGTAAGAAAGAGATGTGTTGGGAATGAAGAAGGTGGGATAGAGAGGGGGAGGGATGGAGAGACAGAGAAAGAGAGGGAGGAAACGGAGAGAGGGATATATATATATATATATATATATATTTGTACATACATACATACATAGGGAGAGAGAGAGGGAGCATGATAGAGAGAAGGGGGTAGGGGAGAGAGAGGGAGGGAGGGAGAGAGAGAGAGAAAGGGAGACATGAAAAGTAGAGAGAGAGTGAGAGATAGAGACAAAGAGAAGACAGGGAAGATGGAGATAGGGAAAGAGAGATAGTAAGAGATGGAGGGTTAGGGAGAGAGAGAGGTATAGAGAGAGAGGGAGAAAGAAAAAGAGAGGGGTGGGGGGAACAGAGATATAGAGATGGAGGGAGACACAAATAAAGGGAGGGAATGGGGGAGAGGGAGAGAGAGATAAACATAGGGAGGTAAATGAGATAGAGTCTGGGATAGAGAGCCACAACAAGAGAGAGAGAGAGGCCTGAAGAAGGAGGGAGGGAAAGAGAGATAGGGAGAGATAGGGAGAAAAAGAGGGATAGAGTGGAAGTGGGTGCATTTGAGAGATGGAGAGAGAAATATATATGGGTATGGTGGAGAGTGAGAGATAGGGAGGGAAGGAGAGACAAAGAAAGGGATGGAGGTAGAGAAAGAGAGAAGGGGGGAGGAGTAGTGGGATAGAGAGAGGGAGAAAATCAGGTAGATAGGGAGAGGGGGAGAGAAGAGACAGAGATAAATATAGAGAGATATATGGAGGGATAGGGGTAGGGAGAGAGAGGTATAGCGAGTGCGATAGAGAGAGAGTGGGTGAGAGAGAGGGATAGAGAAAGAGAGATGGGTTGGGGGAATATAGAGAGAGATGAAGGGAGGGAGGTAGAGAGAGATATGGGTTGGGGGAATAAATAGAGAGGGAGGGAGGGAGGGAGGTAGAGAGAGATATATGTGGTGGAAAAAGAGAAGGAAATAAAAAGAGTGGGGTAGTAAGAGGGGAATAAATAGAGAAATAGATGGAGGCAAAGGAGAGAGAAAGAGGTATATATAAAGGGACGCAGAGAGAGGGAATGAGGGAGAGAGAGAGAGAGAGGGAGAGGGGGGATGGAGAGGGAGGGAGGGGGAGAGAGAGAGGGTGAAGAGAGGGAGAGAGAGGGATACAAAGATATAGAGTGGGTGTGAGAGAGGGAAACATAAAGATAATTTTTTGGGGAAGAGAAAGAGAGAGGGAGGAAGAGATATATATAKAGAGAGAGAGAGGAGGGGGGAAGAGAGATTGGGAGAGAGGGAGGTGTAGGGAGAGAGAGAGGGATAGAGAGAGAGAATGGGTGGGTGAGAGAGAGGGAGATAGAAAGAGAGAGGGGTATATGGAAGAGAGAGGGAGGGAGGGAGAGACATAGAATGAGTGGGAGGAAGGGAGAGGGAGAGACATAGAAACAAAGGGAGGAAGGGAGGGGGAGAGAGAGAGGGGGAAAGGGAAAGAGATAAAAAGGGAGAGAGGGGAACATAGGAAGAGAGGGAAGGATGAAAAAGGGGAAAATATGAAGGGAGAGAGATGGGAGAGAGAGGGAGGTAGGGATAGAGACAAATAAAGAAAGAGGGGTGGTTGAGAGAGAGAGAGAGAGAGAGAGAGAGAGAGAGAGAGAGAGAGAGAAAAGGAAGGCTAGAGAGGGGGGAGGAAGGGCAGTAAGCTAGAGTTGGGGAGGGGAGAGTTAGGGATTGAGAGAGAGGGGGGTAAACGGATAGGGATATTGGGAGGGGGAAGAGATAGAGATCAAAGGAGGGTGGGAGGGAGAAAGAGAGAGAGACAGGGGAGAGGGAGTGCGGTGGGTGAGAGAGAGAGAGAGGGAAAGAGAGAAGGTGGGAGAGGGGTAGAGAGAGAGAGAGAGAAGGGTGTGAGAGTGGTGGATAGGGGGGGATATAGAGAGAGAGGGAGGGAGAGAGGGGAAGAGAGGATGAGATAGAGAGGATTGGGGAAATTATAGAGGTAGAGAGACATCAGGGGGATATAGTGAGGGAAAGAGGGAGAGGGGTGAGAAGAGAGAGAGAGAAAGTTAGAGAGAAAGAGAGGGGTGGGGGGAAGAAAGAGGTAGAGATATAAATATGGAGGGAGGGAGAGATTTAAATAGAGAGAGAGAGAGAGAGAGAGAATTGGATGAGGCATGGAGAGTGAGAGAGAGATGAATGGAGGGGCAGAGGGAGAGGGACTGGGAAGAGAGGGTGGGAAAGAGGGAAAGGTGGAGGGGAGATAAACAGAGAAAGGGGGTAGGAAGAGGGATAGGGAGAGAGATATGGATAAAGATACAGTGGGTGAAAGATAAGGAGAGATAAATAGAGAGGGGTGGCTAGAAGAGAGAAAGAGACAAGGAGGGAGGTAGTGACAAAGAAAGGGAGGGAGACAGAGAGAGCATGAGAGAGAACTACGGAGAGGGACATAGGGAAAAACAAGTGGAGAGAGGGGGGAATAGGGACCATGGGAGTGGCGTTATATATAGGGTGAGTTGTTAACATTTAATAAATTATTATAGTTCTTTTCATTTCAATAGATAACAACAACATACGGCAAGATCACTGAGAAATACACAATCACAAGAGACACAACATTTATCCTAGGAAACCCTCTAGGGGAAGAAAACCCAACAAAACTTCCTTATTATAGATAGCCAATACAATGCCAAGAGATAACCTAAGCTAATACAGAATATCCTCTCCCAAATATGCGCCACTCTCTCTCTCTCTCTTCTCCAACTGCAGTTTTGAAACTTGTCTCTCAATGAGAATGTGAGGTGTCTGTCTAAGTAAGGCGCTAGCCTCCTTATTTATACAAATCTGGCACGTGTGAAGTGTCTCTTCACTGGCAAGGCCGACTTCTCAAAATGGGTGGTTACAACCACCTTTATTATATTTCGATGCCTCTTGATATATTCTATGGCCGACTTCTTCTTTTTCCTTTTACAATTACATTATGACCAATCCACAAAAGGGGATTTGGTCCTTATACAATAGTCGACATGATCAATCCACAATGGGGATTGATCCAATGAATAATATATCAAATAATAATAAGAATACACTTTGTAGTTACATTATTTTAACAGTCCCCCTTAAGAAGAAGGGTATTCTTCAACAACATCAGGCGAGAGAGAGAGGACAATATCATAACCAACATCAAGTGGGTGAGAGGACAACATCATCAATATCATCTTGGAACACTGACTGGCATATCTATAAATCATCAAAAATTTTCTTCATCAGCATCATCGTCATTCTCAAAGGAATGCAATCATCATCTACATCAATATGTATTAGTATAAAACTGATACATCATCATCATCACGACACGAGGCTGGCTCATCATAATACATGATTGGCTTTACATCACAGCTGTTAATATGGAAGCTCAATACTCGTCTTTCTTTATGTCACAACAATGAAGATGGAAGCAATATACTAAACTGGCTTTACGCCACAACTTTTGAAGATGGAAGAATAGTACTAGTCTCATCCCAACGTCTTGCTTTATGTCACAACACTCAATCCAGAAGCAAGATACTAGACTACCTTTACATCACAGCTGTCAATCTGGAAGTGCAGTACTAGTCTCATCACATCATCTTTCTTTACATCACAACCATCAGGTTGGAAGCAAGATACTAGACTGGCTTTACGTCACAGCTGTCAAGATGGAAGCGCAGTACTAGTCTCATCTCATCATCTTTCTTTACATCACAACACTTAAGCTAGAAGAAAGATACTATATTGGATTTACGTCACAACTATCAAGATAGAAGCTCAGGACTAGTCACATCACATCTTCTTGCTTTGCGTCACAACAATAAAGATGGAAGCAAGATACTCGTCCTGCTTTATGTCACAACAATCAAGATGGAAGTAGGATACTAGACTGGATTTACATCGTAACTGTCAAGATGGAAGCTCAGTACTAGTCACATCACATCTTCTTTCTTTAAGTCACAGTAATAAAGTTGGAGGCAAGATACTCGTCCTGCTTTACATCACAACAATCAAGCTAGAAGCAAGATACTAGACTGGCTTTACGTCACAACTATCCAGCTGGAAGATCAGTTCTAATCTCATCACATCATCTTACATTACGTCACAACCATCAATTCGGAAGCAAGGTACTCATCCTACTTTACGTCACAACCATCAGGTCGGAAGTAGGATACTAGATTGGCTTTACGTTACAACTATCCAGCTGGAAGAACAATACTAGTCGCATAACATCATCTTGCTTTACATTATAATCCTCAGGTCAGAAGCAAGAGATGTCTCATCACAACAACTACTCCCCCTTTTGAGGAAGGTCCTTTTATACTATACCAAGATTATATCAAAAATTGTCAAACTTTATACGATATAGAGGCTTGGTCAACACATCAACAACCTGTTCATCCATGCTAATATACTGGAGCTTTAGAGTTCCTCTCTGCATCATGTCATGGATGTAATGATATTAGATCTATATTTGCTTCGACCTGTCGTGGAATACAGGATTCTCTGTAATCTTTATGCATCTCTAGTTGTCACATAAGATCATGGCTGCTTCCATATCTAGGTCAAATAGATCGGTCAGCAAATTTTGAAGCCATATAGCTTCGTAGCTGGCAGAACATGCAACAATATATTATGCTTCTGTTGTGCTGAGAGCAATGTTGGATTGCTTCCTACTCTGCCACAAGATCATGGCTGATCCCAAACTGAAACAACATCATGAAGTGCTTTTCCTATCAGAAACACTTCCCGCCCAATCTGCATCAGTATATCCACTCAATGTGAAATCATGATCTTTGTCATAGCTAATACCACAATCTATTGTACCCTTAAGGTACCTCATCACATGTTTTGTAGCCACTAGGTGAACATGTCTGGGTTATACTAGAAACTGACTCAAGGTGTTCATGGAAAAACAAATTTCTAGTCTAGTGTTCATTAGGTACATCAACGATCCAATAATTTGTCTGTACAGTGTGGCATCAATCAATTCTGACGAAGTATCGACCAACAACTTCACCTTTGCTTACATGGGTGTATTCATGGACTTCCATTCCACCATGTCGAATCTCTTCAGGATTTCGACTGCATACTTCCCTTGATTAAGGAAGATCCTCTCTGGACTCTGCCATACCTCAAGACCTAAGAAATAATGCATTAGGCCAAGGTCTTTCATTTCAAATTCTAAGGCAAGTCTCTTCTTACATTCAGTGATGAGATTTTCTTCTCTTGTTAAGAATAAGTCATCCACATATATCAATAATATTACTGGCTCATCATTCATAACCTTGAAGTAGAGGTTAGAATATTCTTTACTCTTGGTAAAGACCAAGCTCATTAGAAAGTTGTCTATTCAACCATACCAAGCTCTAGGAGCTTACTTCAATCCGTACAATGATTTCTTCAACCTGTAGACATGAGACTTCCTGTTTTCAACTTCAAATCCTTGAGGTTGCTCTATATACACTTCCTCTTCAATGACACCATTTAGGAAAGATTTATTTACATCAATCTAGTACAACTTCCACTTCATCTTAGCTGCAAGGGCTATCATGGTTCTGACCGAAGTGTGTCTGGCTACAGGAGTGAATGTCTCTTCATGGTCAATGTATTCTTTTTGAGAAAAGCCACAAGCTACAAATATTTCTTTATACTTCTTAATACTTCCATCAAAAACATTTTTTATTTTGAAGAGCCATTTGGAGGATACCACATCTTTACTCTTTGGTCTGGGAACTATTTCCCATACTTTGTTCTTTATTATGGATTGGTATTCCTCTGTCATGAAATCTGCCCATTCTTTCCTCTGAATGGATTCTTCAAAGAAGGTAGGCTCCTCCTCTAGAACATCACACATCAAAGCCATATAACTGGATAATGGATTTGGTCTTTTCACCTGTCACATAGTTCCTTCGGGAACACCATACTTCTCTCCATATTGAATAATCTCTCTATCCCAAGATGGATTTATTTTATGGAGAGTCATCATCTGAGGAGGTTCTTGAACTTCTAATATATCATGGTATTATAGAATTTCCTCATCAGGGGAAGTTACGACTTCCCTCACTGGTTCTGTGGCTCTAGGAACCTCCCTCACTATAGTTTTGAGGATTACAGGTTCCTCTTCATATACTTCTTCAATATGGCATCTTCTTGATTTCTTGAGCACTGCATCTTCATCAAAGGTCACATCCCTACTGATCTCAATGTGATGGTGACCTAGTATATAGATTCTAAAGACCTTGAAGACCTCACAGTATCCCACAAATATTCCCTTCTTTCTTGAAGGTTCCATATTATTTATCTTCTCTTTTGGTATATGAATAAATACTAGGCAGTCAAATATTTTGAGATGGATTACCTATGGCTTCTTTTCAGTGAACATCTCTTCTAGGGTATTGAGCCCAAGTGCACTATGGGACAATCGGTTCTACACATATACAACTGCCATTGTTGCTCTTCCCATAAGCACATAGGAAGATCTTGATCATGGATCATAGTCTTCACAACTTCCATTATCATTCTATTATTTTTTTCAACTACACCATTTTGTTGGCAATTATAGGGAGTGGTGAGTTCCCTCTTGATCCCAACATCTTTTCAGAAGATCACAAACTATTTTGAGGTATATTCTCCTCCATTATTTGACCTGATTATCTTGATCTTTCTTTCAAAAATATTCTCTATCAATGTTATGAATTCCTTGAATTTGATCTAAATGAATGAGCTCTAGGACTCCTTCTGCTTTGTTTTCTCTCTTCGAAAAAAGGGTTCTTGATTTTCTTCCCTTGTTCACATCCATTGCATACGCCTTGATGTTCAACCTTGAGTTTTGGTAAACTTGTGACCACTTTGCATATGAATGGTAGCACCTTGTAGTTAATGTGAGCTAATATTCTATGACAAAGTTCACATGGATTCTCAATGGCATGGGTCATGGAAGCTTATGAGTGACCCTTTAGCTTATGCAAGCCACCTTCTTCTTTTCCAATGATGATTTCTTCATTTATGATCTCTCTCTTATCATGTTGCCTTCTGCAACCTTCACTATTGCTTCCTTGGGGTTATTACCTATGACCTGGAACAAGGTCAAAAAAACAACAAGCAAGAGTAATATCCTTTTGATAATATAAAGTAATAGGATGAACAATCATCACAGTAGCTCCTTTAAAGCTATCACTTGTAACTTGTCTTAAGAAAAGATTAAAGGTAAGGAATACAATACGAAAATGAGGTCAACACTCTCATAGTGTTGTGATCAAACATTCCTCCATGGCAACCTGGAACTAACACATGATATTCTTCCTAGAGGAGGTGTTAGTTGCAACAAACAATTGATTAAGTTAAGAATTTATCTCTATATGCTCTCA
Source organism: Picea engelmannii (assembly GCA_009831015.1). Lineage (NCBI taxonomy): Eukaryota > Viridiplantae > Streptophyta > Pinopsida > Pinales > Pinaceae > Picea > Picea engelmannii. The sequence continues at coordinate 145,345 of ML794645.1, forward strand.
TGCTATCAAGTATCATACTTTACAAAGAATGCTATCTCAACTATAGTCATCAACTTGTCATGTGTACCTTTGAATCTTATTAACTTTATTAATCAAACCTGGAGCCTTGTCCTTAGGAATGAGTGATTGCTTCTCTTTCGAGTCTCCTTCACTCAAGATGATGAGTTATTTCTTCAACCTGTCTTTTGTACTAAGACAATATGCCATCTTGATAGAAGGTTGGGTTAGAGGATAAGCTCTATGATCTCAACTTTTAATACATCTAATACCTTGACTCAGAAAAAGTCAGAATGATGCAACATTGATCAATATAACAAATAGATGTATATTAGAATAATCACACCTGGGTTGCATCATTCCTATGAATGTGTTGGATCATGATATCCTTTTGGATCTATGGCAAGAGATCCCTTCTCCTACAAATACTCTTTAAAGTTTAACCATTTAAACATATGTGAGTACATACCTCTGATAGCATTTGCAGGCGGTGGTGCCATCTAGCAGCAATGATAATCATTACCAACTCTTTAAAAACTTCAAGGGTGACTGCAACTGGTAGTGCGACTGCAACTGCAACTGGTACTGCAACTACAACCGGTTCTGAGACTGCAACTGTAACTGCAACTTAGGGTTTTATGAGCAAACCCTAATTTTTCAAACGTCAAGTTTTGAAATTCTGATCCAAGGGATAGATGCGTTAAGCTGAGGCAAGTAAGCTGGAGCAGTCATAATTTTGAAAACCCAACTTTTACCCCCTCAAACATGATCTATGTATTTTTGGACTAGAGCTTCTAGTTTTCTGGTACTTCTGGTACTTTGGTACTTTTGGTACTTCTGGTACTCTAGTTTTCTGGTACTTTGTGAAACTAGGGTTTCACTTTCTGGGAGATATAGCCAATGAAAAGGTGCACTGAATGTGCCAAAATGATCCTTGGGTAAGGGCACACTTTTCTAGATGGTTTTAGGGATGAAATACCTCACCAACAAAAAGCCCTAATTTTCATTTATGGTAATTGTGACGTTTTTCACTTTTCTCTTGTGAAAGATGCTCTCTTCAACTTGGTTCTGATACCATGTTAATGTTTAATCCATTATTATAGTTCTTTTCATTTCAATAGATAACACCAACATAAGACAAGATCACTGAAAAATACACAATCAGAAGAGACATAACATTTATCCTGGGAAACCCTCTAGGGGAAGAAAACCCAACAAAACTTCCTTATTATAGATATCCAATACAATGCCAAGAGATAACTTAAGATAATACAAAAGATCCTCTCCCAAATATGCACCACTCTCTCTCTCTTCTCCAACTACAGTTCTAAAGCATGTCTCTCAATGAGCAAGTGAGGTGTGTGTCTAAGTGAGGTGCTTGCCTCCTTATTTATACAAATCTGGCACATGTGAAGTGTCTCTTCACTGGCAAGGATGACTTCTCAAACTAGGTGGTTACAAACACCTTTATTATATTTCAGGGCCTCTTGATATATTCTGGGTATGACTTCTTCTTTTGCCTTTTACAATTACAATATGACCAATCCACAAAAGTGGATTTGGTCCTTATACAATAGCTGACATGGTCAATCAACAATGGGGATTGATCCAATGAATAATATATCAAATAATAGTAATAATACACTTTGCATTTACATTATTTTAACATGAGTAAGAGGCGAAGAGAGCAAGAGAGAGAGAGAGAGGGAAATGGGGAAAATATAGAGGGAGAGAGGGGGGAAAATAGAGAGTCAAGGAAAGAGGGCGAGGGGGAGAGAGAGAGTGGGGGTGGGGTGGAGAGAGAGGGAGGGAGAATAATAGAGAGAAGGGGGGAGAGGAGAGAGAAATAGAGAGAGGGATGGAGGGAGAGAGAAATAAAGGGAGATAGAAAAGGTAGAGAGAGGTAGGGGAGATAGAGGGATAGAGACATAGATTGAGTCAGGGAAGAGGGATATAGGGAAAGAGAGACAGTAAGAGAGGGAGGGTTAGGGAGAGAGAGAGGTATAGAGAGAGAGGGAGAGAGAAATATATGGGTGGGGGGAAGAGAGATAAAGAGAGAGGGAGGGAGACACAAATAAAGGGAGGGAAGGAGGGAGAGGGAGATAGAGAGTGGGAAATGGGTAGAGGGAGGTAAATGAGAGAGTGAGATATGTTATCACTCCAGGAAAATCTTCTAGGTTGTAGCTCAAATATGCCTGGTAACTTAACTATTTTCTCAATGTTGAGTATATAATTGGATCAATATGGATAACTAACTTACTAAATCTTACACTTAAGAAAATCTAGTTATATTCAACATTACAAGGCCTTCAAGAGATTTTATTAGACATGTTTTATATCAAATAGAACAGAATCTAATCGCATAAACCATATCACACATATATAAAATAATATGTATGATGGGTCTAGAAACTAGTGCAATAGCTTATGATCCTTTGCCAATTAATCAACTAGTGATATGACAGTCACCTATGGATTATATAAGCATAGATAGAGAATGGAATTCACTCATAAACATAGACAGATAAGAAAGAAGGAATCCGATAACATCAATGAAATAAGTTTGAAAGTCTCATATATTAAAGAAAGTGTCTCAACACAAAATACAATAATCTAGTATCCAAAATCGAACCTATATTCCTTAAAATTTTATGGCTTTATAACCTTTACGTGAGAAATATAGATCCTAAAATGTTGGATCATATTTACTTGAATAGTAAGTCAAAATCTAGTACAATAAAATAGGAAGAGATGCTAAAAACTAGGTCAATCTCCTCATCCTTGATGATCTTCATATCCTTCAAAACTTTGACAAGTGTAGAAAGCCTTCCAAGGCTGTTGAGTATCCATAGAACATAAGATAAGGAGAATCTACTATTTATGGTAAAAACTGTTTCTGTACTGAGAAAATAGGTAGCTAATTCCACATTGATACCTTGTTAAATGCCTCAAAAAGAAAAAGAAAATCTTAAATCTGATGTGTTCAATTATTATCCATCTTTTGAAATCATCCTTGAGGCATCTGATTAAGAAAAACTTGGATCTGGGAGAAAATACAACCTCTCTGCCTTGTTTGTACCTTTCGGTGGCTAGAAGAGTTAAAATCTAAGACTGTATGCCACCCAAATTTATTCTTTTGATGGCTAATTAACAATGAAATGTCCACCTAAGCCACCGAAACCTGAGATTAAAAACAATTCAAAAAATTGTAAAAATGCGTTACCTCTATGCTTTAAGAACTTTGGGGCTGCTCCTCTAGAGTCTTTGTAATCTGATCAAGGTTCTTAGTGGCCACTTCTAGGTTCTCCAGGCCTGAGTGAACTATAGGCTTTGGATTTTTAAGCATGAGTTTAATCTTTGAACACCTAGTAGCCTTATATGCCTTCTGGTTTGCTTGAATTAGATTTTTGTTTTTTTTCTCTAGATTAACATACATCTTAGCAAGTATATGAAAATAATCATACAATTCAACATTTCTTTCTACTAGATTTGTATTCCTTCTCTTGATTTCTCTTTCAAGAATTTCAAGCTCATATACTTGTCTGAGAATTTGATTTATCTTTTGTGATGAAGACTTCTTTGGTTTGTTGGTTGATGCTTCAGCAACTTGTCAATCTTGATCTCCCTTAGGCACTTGTGAAAAAAACAAGTCTTCATGCTTTGTCACTGGCTCTCCTACTGGAACTACTTCTAGAAGACCTTTCTCTTCCACAACTTACTCATGCTCTATTTCAACAGGATGTTCTTCATTCTCAGAGTCTATGTAGGGGAGATTTAGGATGTCTTTATTTCTTGGAAGAGATTCTGCTTTTCCTGTATCATGACTAAAATCCATGTTTTTCTTATCTTTCCTAGGGTTAGAAGATGGAGAGAGTTGATCAACTACAACTGGAGAGGTGGCTCTCCTATTCCTCTTTCCACTTCTAGGAGTATAAGACTTCTTTGAAGAAGGCTTCTCCTTATCTCCTGGATGAAATAATGTCTCAACTTCATTCCAAAAGAAGAAATGATCCCATTTCCTGTTCCTTCTCTTCAAAAAATCACAAACCATGAGTGTTATTAGGCCATGATGAAAAATCATGTCCTTAACTTTACTTGTTTTTTTCTTGAACTTGGTAGGCCATTTTCTTAAAGCTCTTGTAGAGGTAATAAGGTAAGTTCAAAGGAGTCCTGGCAGTGAAGTGGTTCATCAATTTGAAATGATAGATCATTACCCTGCAATATCTACCTTCACAGATTATATAAACAATCATGGATTTTAACAAGTTATGCCATTTATGCTCAAGAAAAGACATGGAAATGTCTTTCTTACAAATTAAACTTTTATGCTCTAGTTTGAGATAGGGCCTAAACTCCACATCCTTGGTGATTGTAGTCTTAATCCAACTCTCTCCAGTTTTGGGCAGTTTCGTCACCTCTTCTATGAGGGATTCATATACTATAAATTCATCCTGGCCAATGATATCTTTTCTCCCATTGAAAGTTAGATCAAAATCCTATGCTACCTGTTGGTGAGAGCTCTGCAACTTTTCACAAAACCTGTAACACCCTGCATATTTGAATAGATGACATACTTCTAGATGTGACTCTAGGTAGCATATTTCATTTAGCTATTTTCTGAGATCAGTTGCTTCTCTCCTCATCCGGTAAACTACTCTTGTACACCTACAAATGAGAACTAAGGCTTGGGGAAGACTACACAACACAGATGGGGGAAGGTTATGGCTCAACTATGACAGAGACGAAATATGAGGAAAGTTTACAATATGGCCCTAACTTTGAGGGATTTGAAAGAAAATGAGGATTTGAAATGGTAATTATTATAAGATCAATCTTGAAGTGTAGAAAGGTACAAATAGCCATGTGATTTTGCTGGTGTTGAATTTGGAATAATTCAATTAATCACGCAGATATCAAATCCTAGATCTTAGGATAGGTGTAAGATAAAGTGGATTTAGGGTTTAGTAAATCACATCAATATTAATAATGAAACTAAAACACCTCTTACCAAGTAATCATCGACCAATTCCTATCTTTCCGACAACTAATGAGTAATCATAATTCTTCAAACTTAACGTTTCATGCATGATGAAGAGATGTGATAGCCTTTTTCAAGATCCTCCACTTTCGGTGGCTAGAGTAGCCCCAAATTTCGCATTTTATCTTCTGAAAGATAAGGATTTTGGTGGCTAATGAACATTTGAATAGTTTCGTAAGCCACCAAAACATGATATTTGACTTTTTTGAAATGAAAACGAAACCAAATGTTTTTCAAAATTTATTACATGCATAAAGCTCTAAAAAATGAGCCTTAAAATTTTTAGCAATGTATTATTTGAATGACATCCTATCACCTAAAATAAAACAACTTGATTAATTTATTTGAGGAGATAACACTATCTCCTATTGGGAGTGAAAGCCTCCCTATGAGTTTTCAAGAACCATAGAACCAATTCCTTTCCTGTAAAACAAAAATTCAAACCTATCTACTAGTGTTTCCATTGGGCATGGAGTTATTTTGCAAAAAAAATCAAAAACAAAAAATAAAATTTACAGTGGCAAGGCTTTGAAGCCTTAGATAAAATAGAGTTTCAGAAAACGCCCATTGACTGGGCCACCAAACATTTCTTCACATTCCATACTTTGCAGAACGAAAGTGTTTTTATGTTTTACTTGAGTTATCATGAAAGGATTGGTCCACAAAGAGTCAAACTTGCCATGCTTGCCTTTATCTTCTCTGAGAGCATCCCATTTTAGAACCCAATCACCAACCTAAAAGTTGTCCACCTTTTCTTTTCTATCAAAAGTATCCTTGATCCTCTTTTGATGAGCTTTTGATTTATCCACCAACTATTCTCTGACTTGCTGCAATTCTACCAAGTCAAGCATTCTTCTCACCATATCATTTGATTCAGTTTGTTCTTCCTGAAAGAACTTCGCCACTAGTAGAACTAGATGAATGGGGGAAATGACATCCGTTTCATAAACTAGTTTGAAAGGAGAAGTCCCTATATATTTCATGTTGGTCACTCTGTTAGCCCAAAGAGCAAACTTTAGTTTAGAATCCCAGCTCTTTTGATTTTCCTCCAATATCTTTCTGATGATTCCGACTAGACTCTTATTGGATGACTCGTCCAGGCCATTGCCTTGAGGGTAGTAGGAGGTAGAGTGTACCAATTGAATGCCCATTGAATTACACATGTCAACCAATGAATCATCTTTAAAGGTTGTTTCATTATCTGTCACTATCCTTTTTGGGCAGCCAAATCTGATCAGGATATTTTCATAGAGAAAATTCATGACGACTTGATGAGTGGCATTTCTAGTGGGGATTGCCTCTATACACTTGGTAAAATAGTCAGTGGCTACCAGGATCCACTTATGTTGACCACTAGATGAAGGATTAATCTCACCTATGGAATATAAGCCCCACTATTGAAAGGGACCATTCACCACAATAGGTCTCAGGGGCAGAGATTTGAGTTCTTGCTTCCCTGTGAATCTTTGGCACTTATCACAAGATTTCACAAAGGCACACACATCTGAAAAAAGAAAAGGCCAATAGTACCCAACCCTTAGGATCTTATGAACTATGGTATTCTAGTAATGATGGCCTCCAAAAATACTTGAATGGAACTGATGGATGACTTCAGTTGACTCGTCTTTGTCCAAACATCTCAACAGTAAACCAGAAGGATCTTTCTAATACAAAAGATTATCATTTATGCATAATTTAATTTCTCTGAGCTTAAGAGATCGGGCTTGAGTCATGCTAAGTTCAGGAGAAACCTCCAACTTCTGAAAAAAATGAACAATACCTGAATACCACTCGTATGAAGACAAATTCTCAGCCACCTACTAGTTTTCATGATGCCCTTCTGCTGCTACCTCTGTCTGCAAGCTTGCTGAACTTACCCTAATGAAATTTATGCCTAAAAGATCACAATTCTCTTCTTTCATGATCTTGGTAAGGCCTTGGCCTTTTACCAGCTTGGTGGGCTTCACTTCTATGTCAAACTCAATCATATTTTCAATCCATTTGGCTCTCTTTCCATCAATATCAAGCTGGGTCAAGGCATCCTTCACGGAGGCTAAAGGAACATAGGAAACAAACTTTGCATGGAGGATATAAATTCTTAAAGATTTTAATGACTTAATGAGAGCATAGGCTTGTTTTTCTATAGGATCATACCTTAGTTCAGTATCCTTGAGTGATTTGCTAAAGAAATCCACTAGGTGATCAAGACTTTCATCATCTTTTTGTAACAAGACTGCTGCTACTATGTCATAGGAAGAAAAAGAGAAAATATAGAAGTTCTTGGTGTAATATGGACTGATTAGAGTAGGAGATTCCATGATATCCTACTTGATATCCTGGAATGAACTTCTTTCATTGTCTTTCCATTTGATCTCAGATCCATTTTTCAACATAGAGGTTATATGTCTCACTAACTCAGAAAAATTAGGGATAAACCTTCTGAAAAAATTGATCTTACCAAGTAGGGATTGGATATCCTTCTTTGACCTTGGTATGGACAACTTATGAATTGCTTCAACCCAACCTGGATCAATTTTCACTCCCTACGTTGAAATAATGGGGCCCAGGATCTGACCCTTCTTAAGAGAAAATCGAGACTTTTTTGGGTTCAGTGAAATCTTGATCTGTCTGCATTTCAAAAATACTCTTTTCAGATGCTTCAGATTCTCTTCATGGCTACTGGAATAGACTGTGATATCATCAAGATAGATGAGGAAAAACTTGTCCTTCTCTCCCACAAAGGCTATGTCCATGGCCCTCTGAAAGGTGGCCCCAACATTCATTAGCCTGAATGACATCTTAGCGTACATGAAGGTACCCCAAGGAGTAGTAAAGGCAGTTTTTTCTCGGTCATTAGGGTGCACAAAAACCTGGTTATAGTGTGAGAATCCATCTAGGAAAGACATGAAACTGGCTCTTGAAACTCTCTGCAGCAAATGATCCATCTTGGGCAGGGGATAGTTGTCTTTCTTGGAGCATTTAATCAGGTTTCTAAAATCAATGCATAACCTGATCTCACCATTTTTCTTCCTCACTATCACTAGGTTTGCAGCCCATTTAGAGTATCTCAGTGAAATTATGATTTTGGCATCAAGGATCTTTTTGATTTCTTTTTTAGATTATAGGCAATAAGAGAGGACTGATAGGTCTTAATTTCTATTTGAATGGGATGGAGTCTTTCTCCAGGGGAATCTTATGTTGAACGACATCAATATTATAGGTTTTCATGTCACTATTTTCCCAGGTGAATACATCAGCAAATTCCTTCATATGACTACAATATTTTGACCTCTGATCAACAATTAATGCAGTGGAGAGATTTATGAATTTAGGATGACTCTGGCTTCCTATATTGTTCTCATGGACAACATGATCCTTTTCCTTCTTATCAGGTTTGTAGGGGACATCATTTTGGTCAAAAAGCTTCTCAAGAGGCACCAAACCCCAAGGTATATAAGTTTTGGGTAGCTGAACAATATCGTGTTGACCCATTTTTCTCTTCAACTTAGGATTTTTGTATTCCTCTACATTTTGATTTTCCTGGTCAATAGGCATATCAAAAAATTCATCTACAACCTGGAGAAATCTACTAAGCTCATCATCATCCTCAAAGACTTTCCAATACTTAACATTGTCAGGTAGGGATGGCCTATATTTGACTTGGATTTCATAGTTCATTCTAGGAGGCATGGGAGGAATGAACATACTAGCCGAGACATAAAGGGAATCAGCTAGGTGATTCATAGCTCCCGGTATATAAGAAATATCAAAAATGGAAAAAGAGTCCCTGATTTTCCATACCTCATCTTTGTAAGATTTCAACCTGACATGTTTTTCTTCGAAATTACTATTCACTTGTTGTATGATGAGATCTACATCTCCAAACACCTTTATACCTTTTATCCCCATTTCCTTGGTATCATTTAATGCCAACAACAAAGCCTCATACTCTGCTATATTGTTAGTAGTCTTGAAATCAAGTTTAAAAGACAAATGAATGGCCTCCTTTGAAGGAGAAATCAAAACTACAACTGTACCTGCTGAGTCTTTGGTACTGGCACCATCAAAGAACATGCTCCAGACGAGAGTACTCTTTCCATCAGAATGTTGATAAGTAGGCTTTGTGAGTTGCAAAGGAGCTGGTTGGGAATCATCTATTTGCAGAATGCATGCCCCAAAGTCCATGTCCAATGCATTTATGGGATGGTTTACATAATTCTTCTCATCACTAATTATGTAGGCAAGCTAATTCTCTCTGTAAAGTCTCTTTACCTCTCCTCCAAACACCAGGACTGTGGCATATGAAAGATACATTTTCAGGGTACCACCTAGCATTTTGGTCCATGAACATGACAAGAGGAGGCCAAAGTTGGGTGGGATATCAGCCACTACAACATCCATTACCATGATTCTCATTGGCAGTTGGGCGAGGTTTATGATAAGGTATTTTATGAGGCCGAGGCATCTAACTTTCCTAGAGTCGAAAGAGAAGAGATCATGGTAAGGTTTTGTGATTTCAAGCCCAAGCTCATCCATCACTGCTTTAGGTATAAGATTGTGTGATGCTCCCGAGTCAAGAAAACAATTATGAAGGATCTTGTCATGGATATTCAGGGATATGTAGAAGGGTGGACAAGAATCATCTCAGTTTTCAACCATAGGTCTTATAGTCACTATGGGATTATCATATTGAAGGTTTACATAATCAATAGCTATGGGAGTCTTTGGTTGAAGGGACTTCAGGATAGCAGACTTGAATATATCATTCTTCATAAGTTCAGTCAATGGCATAGGTATTTTTACCTTCTGAATTTTTGATTCAAAATTAAATGAATAGAATATTTTGTTGGAAGGTCTTACCTTGCTAGAGGGAGCTCTGAGGGACACTTGATCCTTATCTTGGGGACGAAATGGCTTATGTTGTTGTTTTGCAAGAGTGGACATCTGTTTTGTAGGAGCAACAGGCTGCTTGGCAGCATCATCTTTCTTCTTTCCGGGGGAAGCAAGCAATGGCTTTGAAGCAACAGTCTTGGATATTAAATTATAACCTTGTTGATCATCTGTCTAATAGAAAGATTTTTCAATTCTTTCCTCATTAATCTGCTCATTCATGAGGGCCTCCTCATAATATTTTGGTGTCAAGAAGGAGGAATCAACATCATCCTCAAAGCAATTGATGTCATCTTCTTCTTCAACTTCACCATGAGATAGCTCGTGTTCTTGTTCCAGCACAACATTTTGGAAAGGGGTCCTGATGCTTTGGTCTTTAGCTGCATTCTTATCTCTTTGAAGGATCTGGACCTGCTAGTATGGCTGACAAAGGATTGGGCAAAATAAAAGGAGCATACCTATTTGCTAAGATCTGTTCCATTTTTGTCAAAGGAGCAGCCATAACAATCTTAGGGGTTGATGCAGAGGAAGATGTTTTTTTATATGATCACTGAGATGGGACATGTGGGAGTATGGACAATGATGGTGGTTTTACTTCATTGAGGAATGAAGTGGAAGCACTGGTAGAATGACTACCCTAGAATGTGGTTTCTTCAAAATCTAAACAAGGTGGGAAATAAGAAGCTCTGTAAAACTGGCCAAGCAACAAGGCCAAGTTTTACTCACCCTTAGAGAAAAGGTCTTGTAAAATGTATTCAAGAATGGGAAAACTGGTATGGGTATAGAAAAAACTTTTTTCAGGATCAGTTTGTGAAGAATTCAAGGAAGAGGAAGAGTCCTCTTCTTGGATAGATTCTACAACTTCTTTTCCTAAGTCAGATATAGAAATATGCTCAAAAATATGATCTATAACATTAGAATAAATTGAAGGCTCATCGATCTTCAATCTTTCCGACTCAATTACAATTTTCTGAGAATTGGAAGTTTCAACAGAAGTCGATTCGACAAGAGGCTTTCTAGATACAAATGAAGAAGTGCTTATTGAAATACCTGGTCTAGATGCTCTTGCAGGTCTAGAAGTTTTTCTTTGCAGTGCTTTTCCACTTCTGATGATCTTCTCAGGGTCTTAAACTGGTGTTTCCAGTGGCCTTTCTTGATTTTCTCTAGTATGAGTCCTTCTCAGAGCCACTTCATTCCAATGGAGTCGCCAGATAGATGATTACAACCAAAATAGTGTCAACACTTTGTCTATCATCAAAGTTGTATCTATGTTGTTTCCCAAGGAAGTTGAGCTTCAATCTCCATTCCTCGACAACGACGCCTATTTGTTATCACTCCAGGAAACTCTTCTAGGTTATAGCTCGAAGATGCCTGGTAACTTAACTAGTCTATCAATGTTGAATATATAATTGGATCAATATGGATAACTAACTTACTAAATATTACACTTAAGACATTCTAGTTATATTCAACATTGCAGGGCCTTCAAGAGCTTTCATCAGATAGGTTATATATCAAATAGAACATAATCTAATCACATAAACTAGATCACACATATATAAAACAATATGTATGATGGGTCTAGAAACTAGTAAAATAGCTTATGATCCTTTGCCAAATACTCAACTAGTGAGATGAAAGTCACCTATGGATTATATAAGCATAGACAAAGAATGGCATTCACTCATAGACATAGACAAATAAGAAAGAAGGAATCTGATAACATCAATGAAATAAGCTTGCAAGTTTCATACATTAAAGAAAGTGTCTCAACACAAAATACAATAATCTAGTCTCCAAAATCGAACCTATATTCCTTAAAATTTTATGGATTTATAGCCTTTACATGAGAAATCTAGATCCTAAAAAGTTGGATCAAATTTAATTGAAATAGTAAGTAAAAATCTAGTACAAGAAAATAGAAAGAGATGCTAAAAACTAGGTCAATCTCCTCATCGTTGATGATCTTCATATTCTTAAAAAATATGACAAGTGTAGAAAGCCTTCCAAGGCTGTTGAGTATCCATAGAAGATAAAATAAGTCGAATATGCTATTTTTGGCAAAAACTGTCTCTGTACTGAGTAAATAGGTAGCTAATTCCACATTTCTACCTTGTTAAATGCCTCAAAAGTAAAAACAAAACCTTAAATCTGATGTGTTTAATTATTATCCATATTTTGAAATCATCCTCGACGCATATGATTAAGAAAAACTTGGATCTGGGCAAAAATACAACCTCTCTTGTTTGTCTATACCTTTCGGTGGATAGGAGAGTTAAAATCTGAGACTGTATGCCATCGAAAGTTCTGCTTTTGGTGGCTAATTAACAATGAAATTTCCGCCTAATCCACCAAAACTTGAGATTAAAAATAGTTCACAAAATTGTAAAATTGCGTTACCTCTGTGCCTTAAGAACTTCAAGGCTGCTCCTCTAGAGTCTTCATACTCTGAGAAAGGTTCTCTGCAGCCGCTACTAGGTTCTCCAGGACTGAGTGAACTATAGTCTTTGGCTTTTTAAGCATGAGTTTAATCTTTGAACACCTAGTAGCCTTATATGCCTTCTGGTTTGCTTGAATTAGTTTTATGTTTTTCTTCTCCATCTTAACATACATCTTAGCAAGTATATTAAAAGAATCATACAATTCAACATTTCTTTCTACTATATTTGTATTCCTTCTCTTGATTTCTCTTTCAATAATTTCAAGCTCATATACTTTCCTGAGAAGTTGATTTATATTTTATGATGAAGACTTCTTTGGTTTGTTGGTTGATGCTTCAGCAACTTGCTGATATTAATCTCCCTTAGGTACTTGTGAAAGCAAGTCTTCATGCTCTGTCATTGACACTCCTGCTGGAACTGCTTCTAGAACACCTTGCTCTACCACAGCTTCCTCATGCTCTATTTCAACAGGCTGTTCTTCATCCTCAAAGTCTATGTAGGGGAGATTTAGGATGTCTTTACTTCTTGGAGGAGATTCTGCTTTTCCTGTATCATGACTAAAATCCAATTTTTTCTTCACTTTCCCAGGCTTAGAATATGGAGAGGGATGATCAACTGCAACTGGAGAGATGGCTCTCCTCTTCCTCTTTCCACTTCTAGGAGTAGAAGACTTCTTTGAAGAAGTCTTCTCCTTATCTCCTGTCTAAAATTATGTCTCAAATTCATTCCAAAAGAGGAAATGATCCCATTTCCTATTCCTTCTCTTCAACAACTCACAAACCATGAGTGTGATTAGGCCATGATGAAAAATATTGTCGTTAACTTTACTTGGTTTTTCTTGAACTTGGTAGGCCATTTTCTTCAAGCTCCTGTAGAGGTAATAAGGAAAGTTCAAAGGAGTCCTTCCAGTGAAGTGGTTCATAAATTTGAAATGATAGATCATTACCGTGCAGTATCTACCTTCACAGGTTATATAAACAAGGATGGATTTTAACAAGTTCTGCCATTTATCCTCAAGAAAAGACATGGGAATGTCTTTCTTCCAAATTAAACTTTTATGCTCTGGTTTTAGATATGACCTAAACTCCACATCCTTGGTGACTGTAGTATTAAACCAACTCTCTCCAATTCTAGGCAATTCCATCATCTCTGCTATGAGAGATTCATCTACTATAAATTCATCCTAGCCAATGACAACTTTTCTCCCATCGAAAGTCAGAGAAAAAACCTCTACTACTTGTTGGTGAGAGGTCTGCAGCTTTTCACAAAACCTGTAACACCCTGCGTCTTTGAATAACTGACATACTTTTGGATGCGACTCTAGGTAGTGTATGTCATTTAGCTTTTTTCTGAGAGCAATTTCTCCTCTCCTCATCTGGTAAACTGCTCTTGTACACTTGCAAATGAGAACTCGGGCTTGGGGAAGATGATAAAGTGCAGATGGGGGAAGGTTATGGCTCAACTACGATAGAGGTGAAATATAAGGAAAGTTTACAAGATGGCCCTGACTTTGAGGGATTTGAAAGAAAATGAGGATTTGAAATGGTAATGATTAGCAAATCAATCTCGAAGTGTAGAAAGGTACAAATAGCCATGTGATTTTGTTGGTGCTGAATTTGGAATAATTCAATTAATTACGTAGATATCAAATCCTAGATCTTAGGAGAGGTGTAAGATAGAGAGGATTTAGGGTTTAGTAAATCACATCAATATTCATAATGAAACTAAAAAACCTCTTACAAAGTAATCATTGACCACTTCTTGTCTTTCTGGCGGCTAATGAGTAATCATAATCCTTCAAACTTGACATTTCATGCATGATGAAGAGATGTGCTAGCCTTTTTCAAGCTCCATTTTCGGTGGCTAGAGTAGCCCTGAATTTTGCGTTTTAGCTTCCGAAAGCCAAGGCTTTCAGTGGCTAATGAACATTTGAACATTCTGCCTAAGCCATCAAAACCTGAGATTTGAATTTTTGAAAATGAAAACAAAACCAAATGTTTTTCAAACTTTATTACATGCATAAATCTCTCAAAAATGAGCCTTAAAAAATTTAGAAATGTAGTTTTTGAATGACATCCTGTCACCTAAAATAAAAAAACTTGATTAATTCATTTGAGGAGATAATGAAATATATATATACAGAGAGAGAGAGGGTGCATTTGGGAGAGGGAGAGAGAAATATATATGAGTAGGGGGGAGAGTGAGAGAAAGAGAGAGAGAAGGGGGGG
>ML794645.1:161411-189764 GCA_009831015.1 Picea engelmannii
GGGAGAGAGGGAAGGGGGATATAGTGAGGAAAAGGGGGAGAGGGAGAGGGGTGGGAAGAGAGAGAGAGGGAGAGAGAAAGAGTGAGGGGTGGGGGGGAAGAAAGACTAAGAAAGAGAGGGAGGCAGGGAGGTAGAGAGAGGGAAATAAAGAGGGAGAGGATGAGAGAGAGGTATAGAGATGTCTGGCAAATAAAGAAGGTGGGATAAAGAGGGGGATGGAGGGAGAGACAAACAAAGAGAGGGGGGAAATGAGAGAGGGATATATATATGTATACAGAGAGAGAGAGGTAGGGAGAGGGGTAGAGAGAAGGGGGGGGGAGAAGAGGGAGAGAGAGGGGGAAGAGAGGGTGAGAGAGAGGGAGAGGTGGAGGGGAGAGAAAGGGAGAAATGGGTTGGTGTTATAAAATAAACTGGTCAGGTCCTGTAGGTTTGTGGTTTCTACCTAAGTCTATAGTTTTTCCCTATCTCTCTCATTTTCACAGACCCAATCTTAAGTTTTTCCCTTTCGTCTTGTAGTTTTTTATTCTGTTTGCCTTAATTCATTTGAAGGACATGTTTTCCTTGTCATCTTACCTGAGAAGTCTCGGTCCTCTACATTGTTGTTTTCTCTAAGGTTGATCACTTCCCTTTTTTCCTCTGTCATTGATACTTTTTCTTTCCCAAGCCCTCGGCTAGTCGCGCAATTTTTTTTTTATAGAGGTCCTAGCCATAAGCACAAAGCACAAAACTTAGAGAGATCTTATATGGACTCAGATCAAGTGAGAGAGAAAGTTCAGAGATAAAAAATGAGTTATAATCATGGGAATCGGTAGTTTGAAATGTTGTTTAAGTGTTTCTAGAAGGTTTGAACTCCCTAAAACCAAAATTAGCGTGGGTCGTTTGATCCAACAGGACACGTGGCACCATATCTGAACCACGAGGAAGGTCATTTCAGGAAGGTTGAAATGAGGAATGTGTCGAAGGTCCGAGTCCTGAAATGACGAAGGTCCAAAATCCCAAAATATCAATATTTATTTGAGCCATATGATTCAAATGGATGTGTGGCCTCGAATCTGAGAAGTCGCGATTTTGTGATTCATAGGTTTCAACATGGAACATGATGCACGTTTATGAAACATGAAATCACAAAACAAATGGGATTTGGGCCCATGATAACAGCTTGTGGTCATATGGAAAGAAGGGCCATAATGAATTTAGGCACCTACTCAGCGGTGGGTGGTTGTGGTTTAGAGAAGGCATCTTGGCTGTTAACTTCAAAGAAAGTCCAACCGTCGATCTGGATAAGCCATTTCTCAATATAGAGAATCAAGGTATTTGGAATCAAGTGGAGTGAAGACTCCCGAAATGATAAATCCCAAAATTTCACAGAGGAGCCCCAGTTCATGACCCGAGGTGGCATGGAGCGATGGAGAGGATTTGTGCCAAAGGCTGAGAGAGCCCGTATTTTTCACAGGAGAAGATCTGCATGGTAACAAGATGCTAGAATTGACTTGAAGGAGTCATGAGCATCACTTGGAGCATTCATGGGTGTCAGGCCTCGTCCCGGTCCCGATGAAAGTAGTTAATGAAAATGGGGGAGGTGGTTGAAACCTCATCTCACCCCATAAATGGAAATCATGGAAGGACTAGCTTTAGATTCAGACTGTCAACCCAAAGTTCCCCTGTCAATGAATCCTCCTGCAAAGTCCATATTGATATGAGGTTACGTCTAACATAATAATGCAAGTGCAGATTGATAGAAAAAGATATAGACGCAAAGCTTTGATTGCTATAGCTGGGTCACACTCCTAGTGGTGGCAAGTTGTTATGAGTTTAAATACTCAGTTTTGATATTTTGTTATGGTCGATGGTTGAGATAATTTCTCGTATTGTAATGTTTTAATGAAGATCTGGTTCTTTGGTTATGTAACTTGATATGAGGATTCTTGTTTAATGAAAGCCAACTTCTATTTAAATATTATTTTCTTTTGATATTGAATGTTCATTAGCAAAGGATTCACATGGATTGTGGTGACTTTGTTGTAATGAATGTTTGATTGCAGTGCAGTTATAGTGTTTTCAGTTTCTTGAAACTTCAAATTCAAGAGGATCTTATTTTTAGAGTTTTTCCTCCTTAGGCTACTAGAAGACTTGATGTCCAAAGAAGACCTTTACATATTCTCCTCGTTTTCTTCCTCCTACTCACCCTTAATACATCTTACTAGCTAAATTTGATCAAGACCTCATTTTCTTATGCATATTTCCCTAGTTTTCTGAGTTAAAATGATATTCTCTCGATTCTTCCCCATTTGACCTCTTTAAATCCATTGACTGTGAAATATAAACTAATGGGTGTTGAAGGAAAATCTCCCTACGGACAGGTAGATATCCTCTTGAGAGATAGACTCTTAACTCTTAAGACATAAGATGATTATCATGGACACTGACTTCCTTTTAGGTATATATAAACGAATGTATGAGGAGGAAGGAGAAAAGAAGTACCTTTTACCGGTGTTTTTCCCTGCACAGTCCGAGTTGAGCTCCAATATTTCACTCCTCAATAAGCCTTGTAGACAAACAAAAGTACAACCACTTCCTACTCTACTGATATTAGCTCGAAATAGACCTATCTATTAGAGACAAGTTCATGTGAGATTAAGCACAAACTAGAAAGAAA
This sequence comes from Picea engelmannii, assembly GCA_009831015.1. NCBI lineage: Eukaryota > Viridiplantae > Streptophyta > Pinopsida > Pinales > Pinaceae > Picea > Picea engelmannii. The sequence goes on from ML794645.1 coordinate 164,068, forward strand.
CAGGCCAAGCATATTATATCGATGAGGACAATAATGAAAGAAACTTACAACCGTAGATGCGAATGCAACAACTTCGTCGAATCCTCTTTGTCTAACCCTTTCTCAAAAGACCCACGATCAGAATGACAAAAAATTCACTGATTATTCTCCTCCACTTCACTGTGTGTTTCCTATGAGATCATAGGTTTCATGCTTCTAATCCTTCCTCCTTTCACCATGAGAAGGCCTATTTAAATAGGCTTGGAGAGGCCCAACTACTTGAGATATATTTGGAGTAAGTTGAGGATTTTACTCCTTTAGTTATGGATCTACCCTATGATCATGGCTTGGCCAAGGATTTGAATCCAACTTCCTTCAGATATTGAGAGGATCTTCCCCTCATTCTTCTCAACAAACCAATTTTCTGCCTAGAATAGGTAGTGCTCTCTCAAAAGGGGTGTCAGAGTGTTATAATGCTCCATGGAAATGTCTAGGGGGGCACCAAAACTCCTAACAGTAGTAGCACTACACAAAAAGGGTAGACAAGCATTATAACGCTCCCAGATAGTCTTCAGGGGGGTGCCAACACTCCCGAGAGAGGTATAGGGGAGCGTTCTCCTCTAAAAACTCAATTTTTGTGGTTCTTTCAAATGGGAAGAGGTTCATAAACCCAGTTAACCATTCTTCTTATTCCAAATCAAATGTTTTAGGTGTTTCAAGTGTGTTTATGATGTCATCATAGGTATGACATAGGCATTACGACAGTATGCTTTTCCTGACACTTGCGACACTTGTGAGAAAAATGCGACACTTTTGAGCAAAATGTGACACTTGCGACACTTATAACGACGACACTTGTGACACTATCGAAGTGAGTAATTTTGATGTGTAATATATTTCCCCACAAAGTATGAAGTTAGAAGATGAGAACTGATAACTGAAATGCTTTGTAAACTTTCAAGAAAGGGTATAGATGCAGAGAACTATTGAAGGAAAATCTCCCTGCGGACACGTAGATCTCCTCTTGAGGGCTAGACTCTTAACTCTTAAGACAGAAGATGCTTATCATGGATACTGACTTCCTTTTAGATATATATAAACTAATGTGTGAGGAGGAAGGAGAAAAGAAGTACCTTTTACTGGTGTTTTTCCCTGCACGGTCCAAGTTGAGCTCCAATCTTAAACTCCTCGATAATCCATGTAGACAAACAAAAGTACAAACAACTTCCTACTCTACTGAGATTAGTTCAAAATAGACCTATCTATTAGAGACGAATTCATGTGATATCAAACAAAAAATTGAAAGAAACAGTCCAAGCATATTATATTAATGAGAACAACAATGAAGAAAACTTACAACCATAGATGTGATTGTAGCAGTTTCATCAAGTTCCCCTTGTCCAACCCTTCCTTAAATAGTCCACACACAAAATGTTGATGCTCCAAATGACATACCACTCATCAGATCATAAGTTTGGTATAATTCTCAATCTCCATTCCTCCTTCTCCATGGAAACCCCTCATTATATAGGATTTGGAGTTTTAACCACCATGGAGAAGATCTCTCATCAGATCCACTAAGAAAGGGATCTCTAAGATATTTGGGGAGAAAATATATCTTAAGGATTTTGGGGAGGAAATATCTCTCAAGGATTTTAAGGAGGAAATATTTCAACCATCCATGAGATCCTCCACATTCCCTAAAAAATAGGAAATCAAATGTGAGGTGGATCCTCACACTTAATTACTTTCTTTTTCATGAATATTAATAATAATTCATGTGCACTTGATTCTCTCACTTAATCAATTTCTTTTCCATGAATGTTAATAATAATTCATGTGTACTTAGTATTTATTTTCCTTCATGTAATATATCCCTCCTCCACATTGACTAGGGATTGTGACATAGGTTATTCCATGGTGTCAAGGTGTATGCGACACTTATACGACACTTTACGACACTTAGGGTGAGGTACCTAGGTGTGCAAATTTCATGTGTAACAATGGGTACTAGACTTACCTCTGTCGCAATCCAAAGGTGACTTATGGTGCTAACATTTCTGGCACTGTCCTCGAGGATGAATTGAATATTTTCCCTGGGATAGAATGACAAAGCTTACTTATTCTGAAGGTTCATCAGAACTCAGTACAATTGAAGATTGCAACCTGCATCTATAAACTCCACTGTCGGATGACTCCACTGATCTGACTCCACTATTTCAGCTGGCTCTGAAAGGTAGACACATGAGGTATCATCCACAACTACCTCTAACCACACCTTGAGCTGACCTAGAGAAAATTATCAGGAAAGGAAAGACCCCTCAAGAAGGTACTTCAAGTTCTAAACCAGGTGTTTCTGGTAAATTTCACAATCTTCCTTCAAAAACCCCAATTACTATTTCTATTTTTCCTATTATCCCATTTGTTGAAGTTTCCAGATATTTGAATTTTAGAAGTTTTCCGACTAATTTCTCTTCTCTTGGCCTCATTTTGTAAGGATAAAGGTTCGTCACTCTTGTCTCTCTTGAATTTGTACCATGGCTCATACCTAGGACCTTAGGAGACTTCCCCACCCCTGGATTTACTACTCCTCCTCATGTTAGAGTTGTTTCAACAAAAAACTCTGTTCCTACTAGCTCTAAAATCTTTTTATTAAACACTCAGTTGTTTCCTTTTCCCCCCAAAATCATGGTTCTAGTCTCACCCGTCTGAACTCCATCTCCACCTGCTTCTCCTCTAGCTCACATCCAAATGGCAGGTGCTAATCCTCCTAGGAACATGATGGATGAGATATTGGCTGCTAGATATGCCCCTATGGTTTTACCTTAGCCTATAAATTCTCTCCCAGCCACATACAACCTCAAGTGAATGCCCCAGTTCACAAGAGAGGGAGACATGACTGTAGAAGAGAACCTTGCATCCTTTTATAGATTTCCAGAAATTCAGGCCATCAAAAATGAAGATGTGTGGATGAGAGTTTTTGTATAGAGCCTTGATGGTGATGCTAGGGATTGGTTTAAGGAATTTCCTCCTAGATATATTGATGAGATTGCCACTCTAGATGATTCATTATTAAGAAATTGGGGGAATAAAAAATATCTCCTTTATTATATTACAGAATTCAGGGAAGTTAAGGGAGAAGAAAGGGAATCTATTATAGACTTCTTGAAGAGATTTAATAAGATGTATAAAAGTATTCCTGCTGAGTTTAAACCCACAAAAACCTCTACCAAAATGACTTATCCTAGTGCCTTTGACCCTGATTTTTTCCTCCTATTGTGAGAAAGAAGAGCTACCTCCTTGGCTCATATGCAAGATGCAACTATTGAAGTAGAATCTAATATACTGGCAGTTGATAGTATTATGAGTAAGGGTGATAGAGATAAAAGAAAGGATAAGTATTAAGGTTTGACTTCTATTTCTTATTCTACCCACCTTCAAATGGATGAAGTAACCAAACTACTAAAGTCACTTTCTGCTAGAATGGAAAGGGTCGAATTGGAAGGAAAGTAGAGATATAGGAATCCCCCAAATGATGATAGTAGAGGTAACTTTAGGAGACCCTGTTATCCCCATTTTCTAGGGATAACTAGGAGATCATGTCTCAAGGCCCACAGGTCCTAGACATGGAGTACTGAGAGCAGGATTGACCTGAGCATGGCCTTGGAGGGCCCATCCTTCTTCTCCTTCATCAAACTTGTCTTGTCAGTAGAAGAAACATCCATCACCTTCATCTTGGACTTGTATTGGAGAGGACTCTTGCTCCATGACGTAATTGGTCCAGGTATCATGGTATGTGTCATTTTTTTATCATTATAACCTTTAGATATATGCATAAAATTCCTTTTATTTCTGATGACTGCTTGGATATTACATTAAACCACTTAACCATGGTTGGGGGGATTAATAGAGTGTCCTAGAAAGCTCTTACCCATAAGTTTTGGTTGGCCACTGGGGGATTTCTGAATAGCCATTGTTTGCTCCCATCATATCATCACTTTTACATCTTATTTCCCACTCATTTGTCCCATTCCCCTAGTCTGGGCATTAGGATGATCTATTTGTGGGGTTACACCCTATCTCATGGGAAGAAGGGGCTGAAGGCCCAGAAGGTAAAAGCAGTTGGTAAAAGATAAAAGCCATAAAAAATGAAACCTAGAGATGCCTCGCCCAGGGATCCCCAAGAAGGCAATAAAAATACTCTCAGCAAGAGATAAGAGGGACTTGAAGAAAAATAACAAAACAAGACCTAGGCAAGAGGGGGTCTCATCATGAGCCAACCTATTATGTTCATGGGTACCTAGTAGTATGGCATTTCCATCATCTGGTTACCACGCCAGGGAAGTGACCTTTGGTTGCATGGCCAAGGGAGAGGGGGTCTCATCACAAGCCAACATTATCATCTCTATGAAAGTGCTTGTGGGTAACACTGTCAGCTATGGTCACCACTCCAAGGCAGTGTCATCTAGTTAGACCTTGAAATAAAAAAAAAGAAAAGCATTAAATAAAAGAAAGAATAAAGGAAATAAAGGTCTTGGAAAGAACTGCATCCATGATAGGTACAACTCACCTTCTACAAAGGCACCCACAGGTAACATCATGCATCCCTTTCTTTCACTCTACCCATATGTCTGGACATCCCCTTGACCACGTCACCTCATTTTACATGGCTTGGATGGTACCCTCTGGAGACTTTCCTTTTCTTATGGATGCTGGCCCAATAGGGTATTTTGTATTTTTATTTAGCTTTGTATTATAGGTCATTGTAATGTCTTTGAGATATTTATTAATATATCAATGGTTTTATGCATGTATTTGATAAATTTAATGATGAAACATGATTGACATTGCTATGATCCCTGTGACTAATGAGCCCATGGAGGGTGAATTTTTTGATGTGCAGGACCATGCCCGACGGACAAGTACCAGTTGGACCGGTACACATGGGGAGAGGATTAGCTCGGACCTCCATGGGGCTGAAGAGCCCATCATATGGTTGTTGGGACCCCATCAAGGTCATATATAGGACAATGATTGGTTGAGCTCTTTCTCATGAGAAGAAGAAGGACATTCCATCCAAGACACTTTAGTTGAGCGTAGCCCAAGGAGGTTGACCCTTCTCATATGGGGTGTTTCCCTTTGATGACTAGGACATCACCCAGGAGCCCTTGACATCACCTTGAGCATGTGGCAGTTTGATAGGATGGCTGGCATGTGTGGCAGCTTGGAGGATCCCAAGAAGGGCTAATGTTTGACTTCTGGATGTTGGACTAGCCCCAAAAAGGCCTAACGTCTCCCTCAAAGGGGCTTGACGTCTCACTTTTTGCTCATTTAGGTCTTTTACTTAGCATTTAATGTAAAAAAAATATGATTTTGGTTTGCAACCTTGTCAGCTATTTTTAATGACCTAATTTTAATTATAGGTCATGATACACTATATATTGAGGATGTTTTTCCCTCATTTGAATTGAACACACAACTCACTCTCTTGTGAGGTCTGATTTTTGTGCCCTATTTGGGTATTTGGTCTTTTAAAGTGAGGCACACTTGTTGATGGAAGGATTTTCTTGGAATGTTTGGCATTTCTCTTGAAGGAAGGTTTACAACTAGGGTTTTCATATGCTTTTCATCATGATATGTAAGTGTTTTTCTTGTAAAACTTCTTAATTGAATGGTTGTAGGTTTATATTCTTTCATTTACTTATAAATTTGTTGATTTTAAAACCCTAGGTGACAAGCACACAAGTAGGTCCTTGTTTCATGTCCCCTTAGAGAGAAATTTTCAGCCATTAAATAAGGAAGAAAGAGCCTAGCTTTTGCTACACTCTTCTCACTTCTTCCCTTAAGCTAGCTTTGATTTTTAAAGGTTAAGAAGGAGGTGACGTCCCAGACCTAGGCCTAGGTTAAGAACCCTTCCCTCTTGTCTTTAGCCTATTATTCCTTCAACCTTGTGTCCTCTCCTTAAATGACTCCATCTACCCTTAGGCACTGATCTTAGACACACAACGTTGAAGTGATAATGCTCAAACCAACTCTCAAAACTTTAAATTTTGAAACCCTAACTAACTAGCTAACCCTAACTAGGCTAACGTCACACTTGGTTATTTCATCTTGACACAGCATCTTTGAATGATAAGCAATTAGATGATGATTGAAAGCATTTATCGAGTAAAAGATTGATTAGATACATTTTTTATTTTCATCTCAATAGTTATTGATGAATTGATACTTATCCATTGCTATATTGATAAAACGTTGATCTCATTAATATATGTTGTTTCATTGCTTATATATTGATGTTAGATAGTTTCATGAAGTACTAAACCACTGAATTATAGCCTGCATATATTATTTTTCTATTGTCTTGTTCCGAGAAGGTGTTCTCATTTGGGCATACACTTCATTTATTGGCTGATTAGTCGGACTATCTGACCTTGGTGGTAACCTGTGAGGAGGAACTTTTTCTTTGGCCTCTTCAAAACCCCAGGTTGTCAGGGATGTCTCCCTAGGATGACCTCCCTAAATATGAAGAACCTCCCCACTGAGGTGACATTAGGTGGGGTAGGTTCCTTTTATGCCAGTTTTTCCTCTATCCTTTAGCCTTTTTGACCTAGCTACAAACTGTATGATAATAGACCCAATAAGTCCCCTCAGACCATCCAAATAGATCAGAGAAAAGGGACAGAGATGATCAGAAAATCCAAACTCCTCTCCAAAATAACCCGGTTACTGATGAAGATGAAGATGAAGAAGATATTGATCCTGAGATCCATTTCCTTGGATATACCTCTTCTTCCCCTCATTTAACTCAGTATGCATATGAAGAGGCCCTCATAAGTAATCAAATGAATGAGCTGAGTAAAGTGGAAGAGGCCAGCCACATTCCAAATAGATATAATATGAGGTCCAAATAGAAATAAGGGAAATATAACATCCCTGATCGGCCTACCAGAGCAGAAAAATCTACTAAAGATATTACAGACTGAAGTAAGGAAAAGAAGGCACAAATGCCCCCAGCGATGGTCAAAGGTCCTGTTCCAGAAGTGAGAGAAATTCTAAATGCCCCCTCCTCTTTCAAATTTGAGCATGAAATACAAAAGATTAGAATCTCTGTACCCATTTCAGAGTTATTCAAGCATGAATACTTCAAAAGGGGCCTCTCCAAAATTTTGCAACCTGAACCTTCTTCTCATTCCACAGACTCAATAAACCTCCAAGATGAGAAGCCTGTAGTCATCCTAGGTCCTTTGGTAGAAGATAGAGATGATTCATCCCCTCCCTTCTATACTTCACTGAACATACATTACAAGGTGCTCAATAATTTTTTGATGGATTTAGGGGCATCTCACAATCTTATGCCTAATATTGTCATGGAAGAGATCAGTCTGGAGATTAAAAAATCCTACCACAACTTGTATTCTTTTGACTCCAGGAAGGTCAAGTTCCTTGGGTTTATCAAAGACTTGTTCGTATATTTGTTCCAACTGCCAATGAAAAGCGTGATCATGGACATCGTGGTAGCTGACGCTCCCCCTAAGTTCCAGATTCTTATGTCTATATCTTGGATAAAAAGACTAGGGGGAACTTTTCATATGGACCTCACCTATGGACCTCACCTATGATACCATTATGATGTTTGGGGGTGAGAACAAGAGACTTTACAGGGAAGCTCAGTTGACCTACATTATTAGTGATGAAGAAAACCCCATGAACCATCCTATCTTTTCTCTTGACACAGATTTGGGATCTAGTTTGCTACAACTCACCGATGCTTCTGAACCTCCTCTGGAAATTAAAAAGTGGCTTATTACTTTTTGTGAAAATTCCCCTCCTATGACCTCTATGTGGAAAATGTTCTTTAATGGAGCCTCTTATAAGGAATGTGTTGGTGTTGGAGTGGTTCTTGTTTCACCTGCTCCAAAGACTATATCTCTGTCCTACAAGTTATAATTCAAAGCTACCAATAATGTGGCAGAGTTTGAAGCTATCGTCTTAGGTTTGAGGGCTGCAAAAGATATGCAAATTGAAGACATATCAGTATTTGGGGATGTTGAGTTAATTTTCCATTAAGTCAAAAATATTTACCAAGATAAGAACCCTAGGCTAAGAAGTTATAGAAATGAAGTGTGGGACCTTATTGACAATTTTTTCCTTTTGAACATTTCATTTATTCCAAGAGAAGAAAACATCATGGTTGATTCTCTGGCTGCTTTAGCAAGAAATTTTAGAGTCACTTTGCCACCAAAGCTCAGGTATGATGTAGAAGTAAATTATAGACCCTTTGTACCTAAAAATGTCAAGAATTGGAAAGTATTTGAGGATGATCTTGAGATCAAAAGATTCCTTGACACTGTTAATTAGTTTTCTACACTACATATTAACCAAGATCAGGATTCTGAAAGTAATCCTCATACTGATGTTTTCCTGAACAAAATTACTAATCACAATATTGTTCAGTTTCCTAGCAATCACATTCCAAATGGACTATTTCCTTTCGAGAGACTATTTGACATAAATGATGTGGCAATGAAAGTTAAAGGATTGACTGATGATGCTGATGTAACTGAATGCAACATTGGTACAAAGAAAGATCCAAAATTTATCAACTTGTTGAGTAGTCTGTCAAGGGAACAAATGGATGAATATGTTGAGCTATTAAAGGAGTTTGCTTATGTGTTTGCTTGGACATATGAATATCTCAGAACATAAGATACAAGGATCCTTGAGAATAAGATCCCACTGAAGGAAGAGGCCAAACCATTTAGGAAGAAGTTGAGGAAGATCAACCCCATGCTACTGCCTATCATGGAGAAAGAGGTAAAGAAGCTTTTGGATGCTCAAATTATCATTCCTTTAAGGTATTCTAAATGGGTGGATAACTTGGTCCTGGTGAGAAAGAAGAGTGGAGAAATCAAACTTTGTGTTGATTTTAGAAACCTAAACAGAAGCTCCAAGAAGGAAAATTACCCATTTCCTAAAATGGAGAACATATTGCAGAGGGTGACAGGTGCGTCCATGATGTCCATGATTGATAGATTTTTTGGCTACAATCAAATTTATGTCTTACCTAAGGACAAAGAGAAGAAAATATTCACCACTCCATGGAGTACATTCATGTATGCCAAGATGCCCTTTTGATTGATGAACGCAGGAGAAACTTTCCAGCATGCTATGGACATTGCCTTTATTGGGGAAAGGGATAAATTTGTAGTCATTTATCTAGATGATGTTAAAGTTTTATCTAGGACTAATGAAGAACATTGTCATCATCTAAGAAAGCTCTTCAAAAAATGCAGAAAAATTGGCCTCTCCCTGAATCCCAAGAAGTCATTGTTTGCTATCAAAGAGGGAAAATTACTGGGGCACATAGTATCGGTTGAGGGAGTAAACATTGATCCTTGCAGGGTGGAAGCCATCCAAACCTTAACACTCCCTAGATCTAAGAAATATTTTCATCCTTTCTTGGGGAATATTAATTTTCTGAGAAGGTTTGTTTCTAATTTTGTTGAAATGGTGAAGGACATTACAGTCATGTTGAGGAAAGGAAACAAAATCAAATTGAATGTTGGATCTCATAGATCCTTCGATAAAAAAAAGAAGTTTGTGACCGAAGAACCTATGATCTTCAGTCCTAATTACTCCAAATATTTTATGATTTTATCCTTTTCTTCATTTGACACCGTGGCAGCTGTTTTGTTGCAAAAGAATGATGAAGGGTTCAAGCATCCCATTGCCTTTTTTAGCATGGCATTGAGAGATGCAGAACTGAGATATAGGATGATATCATATGAAGGGTTGTCTAGCATAATAATATCAATATAATAACATTATCCAACATATAAATGATGTCACCACTAAAAACGTTATCTATGTGTACATAAATCACAACCATTATCTCATTATCTCAACACCAGAAATATCGCAATCATTAACTCACTATCATGATCTCACTACCCTTAAACGCTATCCATACCATTGTATCAATACTGGAAATATCGCAATCATTAAATCACGATCATTACAAATATAGCAAGGGATAATTTGCGATCGTGAAATTGCTATCAATATTCAAATTTGCTCTCTTTTAAGTAAAACTTGATGTCTCTTGAAGGTCCTTGCCGAAATAGTTTGATACATTGATGCTGTTGATTTCGGGTATGGTATCATAGTCTAGTAAATACATGTGAATGTCGAGCTAACAGGATAATCAAAACACATAGTTTCATAATGCTATCCTCAATGCTGACACACCAAAGGATGTTGCCTAACATAATCCCTCATTCACCTAAATGGTGACATTACACATACAACGTTGTCTTTCAATTGTAAATTAAAGGCATTGCTAACCTACAGAGAAAAGCATAGTACATAAGATGAGTTACTCGTTGTCTGGAAACAAGATGAAATGTAGTTTAAAAAAAAGTATTGAAACAGTGTATTAAATCCCTTTTACAAGAAAAAGCTAGTAAATTGCCCAGGGACGTAGACATTAAATGAGGAAATCGTGGAGTAATTACATGATCAATATGGCGTAGATATAAATATTTGTTCACTGTCTAAATTATGCAATTCGTGTCGGAATGTTTCTGTAACTCCGATTATTTCCTGGCTGTTTTATTCCTCCAAAGAAATAGTTGCCTAAATCTATAGCTTGGGTATCACTGTTATCCACTATTTAAATCTATTAACTTGGGATGTCATCTAACTATAAGTGTTGTCATACAAATGGATCGTTATCTCATCTATGCATATAAAGATGCAGTAACACATGATCATACACCCAACGCATCATATATCCCAACGCAGGTAATAATTAATGACAACACATTCTATGCAGGTAATAAATAAATGCAAATGCATTCGACGCAGGTAAACAACCATGGATTTCAGTCTTAAAATTGCCAAAATCCCCAGGTAAACAAGCACGAATTTCAGTGTTAAAATGGCCAAAATCGCAAGGTATAACCAATAGTTGTCCAATAAAAATAAAGTTTGTTGTCTACATAAATAAAATAATTTAGTTGTATATCAGGTTACCTCTATGGTCACACGACATGTTTCAATTGATGTAAATAAGTATCAATTTCACAGTCAGCCTTACATGTAAAAATTTGTGTCAATGAATATTAAGTTAGTTGTCCATTCATAAGTTTAATGTATATTAAATCACTTCTTTGGACACTAATCTGCTTCTATGATATTTAAATTTGCAGAGAGTCTACCAATCAAAAGTGGGGTGAATTGTGGAGTAAGGTCTGGCTTGATGCCAATAAAATCGAGGAGAAGGAGCAGTAAAAAAAAATGAGAATCGCAGAGTTAAGTATTCCAAGATATGTCGGGTTGATAAATTGAGGAAGGACAGAGAAAAATGAAAGGATCAACTTATGAGAAAAATGAAGAGGATGAACTCATCAAACACATAGATCAATCATTAAAAACGCAGAGGAATAATTCATTAAAAATGAATAGGATCATCTCATTAAACATAGAGATCATCCATTAAAAACGCAGAGGAATAGCTCATGAAAAACATAGACTTAAATTGCCAGGAGAGGTAATGAAAACACAGATTTACTTCACCAGGAATGCATCAAAATGCAAAGGTCAAGCATAGAGGATAATAAGTCGTTCACTGTCAGAAAGGAAAAACAATCATGGAGGTAATCAATCGCAACAGGGCACAAGAAAAGCCATCAACCGAAAACAATCAACATGGGTAGAAAGTTGGAAAACAACATTTCCTCATCATCCACACATAGAAAAGCAGGGCATTAGAATCTATAGGTCACTATGCACCAAAGTGACGACCGTCGATTCGGCTCATGACCGACTTCTTATGTGTGGACTGACGAACTAGGGATGAGGACAATGACCAGGCATAAAATCTTCATAAAAATCAATTAAAATCAATAGGACAGTCATGACATTCAGAAATTGAATTCCAAGGGAGTCAAGTCAAGTGGTGAGGTTAAGGCTATGGGGAAATTTAAGTTCTCAATTAAAATTCTAAGTCAAACACCTTATTTACATAGTTAAAAGTATAGAGATTAAAGCGTAAAGTCAATAATAGTCTACCATACTGAATAAGAGCATGCGTACCTAGCCCAAGCCATCCACTCTGATTCATTGTCCCGTGCTCCATGCATCTCCCGCTTGTTGATTGATGAGACTTCCCTGGTACCTCCCAGCCAATGCTAGGGGTACTCTTCTTCCCCCTTATCTCCACAAGTCGCAAAGGGGCCACACAAAATGAACCAGATAACAACTAGCTCCCATCTCACCTTGCAAGACTGAGCTACCACTCCTCATCGAGTTGGGTATCCCAACTTGCACAAGATAAGTCAGTCAAGTCTAAAATTCTGCAGCATCACATTACACATAACAGAAGAGATCCATCCTTCTCCTCCTCCATCCTTTATATATAATTTCTAAGTCACTTCTTTCCCGAATTCCCATTTAATTTATTGTTCAATAATTTAATTCATAAAAAATCCTCCCCGTACATGTGTCACCCATCCCCTTCGTTGCACCAGAAATTAATCTCATTAATTATTTAATTACTCCTATTTACCTCACCCACCTAAAAGCATTCCTAGAATCGCTCCTAGGTGTCCCCATATTCCCTTACACAATTTACTGACTTTCCCCCTTTCTAATTTACTAATTGAGTTCAACTTAGAAATCTCGTAAAGGCAAGATTCCTTGCTAAGTTGGTCATTATGCCTTTTCCTTATGTTTCCCTTTTTCTTTATGTTTCCCCCTTTTTTCCTTAGTTTCCTAATTCTTTTAAATTTCCCTTATTCCCTTTTTATCTAAACTCAAATTAGTAAGTGTAGAAAATTATCTTTTTCTCCTTTTTCAATCATTTGATTTTAATAATTTAATCAAGTTTCCTACCAAAAAAGAAACTTAATGATGATTATTATTATTTTTATTTTTTACCAAAAATATCACATTAGACCTAGATTTTAATTTTCGAGGTTGGGGGACATTTTATTAGGGAAATTGTTTTTCAATATTTCTTATCGCGTTATTCGTTCTAAGTCCATATAGGTTTATTCTCTTATTAGTTAACAACATGGAATGCTCTTCAGGACGCACTAGGTGCTCCAAGGGTTCCACTCACCTCATTTTGTTTCTGTTGCGAATCATGCCCTTCAAGATGCACTACGTTCTCCAAAGGTGTCACTCGCCTCTTTTCATTTTTCTTGGGCGATGTTCCCTTCAGGATGGACTACGTGCTCCAAGGGTGCCACTCCCCTCTTGAATGATTTGGTAGACATAAAAAACCCCTGGATTCAATACTCCACCAGGTGATCTTATGGGAGACTAATGGCCTCTAAGGAATAAGGCCCCTGCCTTATTGCGTGCCCCTTAGAATAATCATGAGCGACTATCGCAGTCTTCCCTCATGACATTGTGGGTCTTCTCGAACTAGGTAATTGTTAATCTACAGTTTGAGTCATGATAGGAGTGCCATTAGGCTGTAGCAGGGATGTTGTCCACACATCTCCCTCAACGCCTTTGTTATTCATGCATGACCCCTCTACTCCACATGTGAATCTGGTCGGTAAGCTATCGTTAGCCTGCATCATCAACGGATCATGTGAGAAATAAAATCCATAATCATAACATCTAATCATATGAACATAGGTCATATATACAACAATCAAACCCCAATAGTCCACTCCCTGACTCAGTCTGGAGTCCAAGGGTCTCATCGATGCCTCTGCATCCTTGAGGTCCAAAATCCTACATACTCAGGAGAACCGAGTCAATAACACCTATCTATATCAATACAACAAAGTAACATGTCATCATATCCATAATGCCTCGTATGATAATCAAATGCCAGTTAGTATATTAATCTAGATCACTTCCAAGCAAGTGTCCTAAAAGAATAAGTTCGCTCAAGGTGGGCAAGAGTGGGATGTTACATACAACCCCTCTTGGTCTAAAATTTGTCCCTAAGTTTTACAATATAAAAGTGCCAAAATAATGTGTATCATAGTATCATAAGTCTATCTATCCAAAAAAAATGGAAACTGATGGTGCATATCATATGCGTCCTTTGAGGTCATCGAGTGCGGACTATAGTTGTCCCACTGGACCTTGACCTCATCTATTGTTCGACGTCATAGCTATCGAATGTGATGATCCAGGATGCAGATCGGCTCAACTGTGAGCGCACCCTCGTCTGACACCCGCGAGGTGCTCAAGTCAAAACATTTGTAGAATAACTAATCATAAAGCCTCAAATAGAGACGTGAAATGCATTCTACATACACCTCAAAATTAGGCAAGGCTAGTCATAACGCCACAAGCCTCTGTTTTCAACAATCTCGTAGGATCCCATGAATGTAGGAGATAGTTTATCCCCTTTTCCAAACTTGATCGAACTCTTATGGAGTTTCAACCGCAAAATCCTCGATCGTCACATATCCCCTTTTCCTGCGCTTCGTTGATCCTTTGTCTTATAGTCTATATTTAATCTTCCATTTCTTGGATCGCTTCCAGTCCCACCAGGGCCCTATCGTCAAGTTGATCCCAACTCAAAGGAGTCCAACACGGTCAACCATAAAGAAACTCGAAGGGTGCCATCTTAATCGTTCTTTGGTAATTGTTGTTATAAGTGAATTCTACCTGTGGCTACAAGTCTTCCTAACGCTTCTATTGGTTCATCACATACATGTGAAACATGTCTTTCAAGGTCTGTCAGTCTGCATGTCCATCTCCGGGTGATGCACAATACTAAAGTTAAGTTGGGTTTCCAAGGCCTCTTAGAAAATATTCCAAATAATCTATTAAACATCAATCCTCGATCATATATAATCTTCTTAGGCATGCCATGAAACCTCACATCTCATTGATGAAAACTCTATTTATGTCAGGTTCCTAATACGTTAATGTACGCACAGGAGTAAAATGAGCATTCTTTTTCAGAGTGTTGAGTACCACAAAAATCAAGTCGTGTCTCCTTGTCGTCAGTGGAAATCCAACAATGAAATCCATCGAAATGACCTCCCATTTTGATTCCGGAATAGTGTGTGGCTGTAGTAGTCCTGTTGGATGTCTATGGTCAACCTTCACCTGCTAACATTCTAGACATCTAGCCACATAGCTCACTATGTTTTCCTCAATCAGTTCCAGAAGAATAAGGGTTTAAGGTCAACCCTCATCTTCGTGACTACCAGGTGAGCCATGTACACTACTCTGTGAGCCTCATTTAGGATCGAACTCCTCAACTCGTCGTTCGGTGGTACGTAAAGCCAATTTTTAAACCTCAATAATCCATCTTCATCAAACGTAAATGCTTCAAATCTTGGTACCATCATTGTGTTTTGTCCGATAAAATTCTTGACCTCTTTGTACCAGTCATTGTCATGTGGTTAAGTTAGAATTTTTTCACGTAGATTTGTCTAAAGCGGCAACACCGAAAATATGTGTGGTGTTCGACTCAACGCATCTGCCACTCGGTTCATTGTTCCTTTTATGTAAGTAATCTCGAAGTCGTACTCACTAAGCAATTCTAACCAACATCGTTGTGTAGATTTCTACATTAAAATATTTGAGTTAATCCTTTTTATTACTTGAGCCCAACTACATACCAAAAAAGTATGATAAATATCCTCTCTTTGTTGTGAGAATGAAGAAATATGCATCCTCTTAATGTGTTTTAATCCATTCATATTTGGGTTGTGTATTGGTAAAGGAAAGATTTCAGAGTCTACCTCCAACAAAATATGTATTTGTGAATCCTAGAATGATTCCACTATATCATCTTTTGATTTATGGAGAAACTAGGAGTTTGAGTTGAAAATCTATATAAATATCTGCACCATATTCATGGACAAGTGGGGGTATGGTATGATGATACTTCCACATCATGCCTTATTCTTAGCATAGTGGTAATAGTTTTCTTGCGTTAGGGGGAATTATGAGTAATTACACTAAAATTCATATATTATGATGAAAGACATGAAGCCATGTTTTTTAATGAAAGGTAAGAGAATGAAAACACATCCTCCTCATCTCAATCTAAAAAAAAACATCTTAGGGCTAAGAAGACTATAGATAGATGAAATCATTTTAAGCCTTAGATGGAGGATTGAAGAGGGAATGAAATTTGTAAATACATGATGTCATCCAAGCCATTGGGGTCACCAAATATTCAATTGCATTGTCTTGTTCCAATATAAGAGCTAGTTGAATTAATCAAAATCATGGTAGATGCTAAATTTATGATCTTAATTGGCTTCCCTTTGAATTATGTAGGGCTATTTAGGAATCCACTCATCAAATATGCTCATGGTTTACAAAGAAGCTCATAGATCCTTATGGAATATTATTAATTAAGAATTATCAAATTAATATCAAAGATGAGTAACCCCAAAAAAATAAAATAATTTGAGAACCTTAATGATTTTTAATGTTTATTTCTATCAAATTAATTTAATTATCATAAAAGAAAAATGTAAAGTGTATTGAAATTAAAAAATAACTATTATGAAGGAATTTCAAAATATGAATTAAAATTAACTAGACTTAAACCAATAACTATGTAAATTATGTAAATTGAGGACTTGTGGGCAATTTTAAAGGAAAAAACATAGTTTTTCAAAATAGAACCTCATTATTTAGTTATATATCGGTTTTCCCATTGTTTATATTTAGATTTGATAATATGAGGAGGGATCAAGATCTCGAGCGGATTCAAGGTATGTGAGTAATTTTAAACTACAAAACAGATCAAAATAAATCCTCATTATTTAATTATATATTTGTTTTCGAGCGGATTCAAGGCACGTAAGTAATTTTAAACTACACAACAGAGTTGATCAAAATAAATCCTCATTATTATATATTGAAGAGGATTGATAATATGAGCAGGGCTCAAGACCTTGAGTGAAAGACCTCCAGTAAATTTGTTTGGTATGATATTCTTCATACTCCTTCCATCCTTACAACTCACTTTCTCTCATATCGTGTGAGGGTCATGATTGGTTGATAACATAAAGGTTTATTTTTAAATTGTATAAATTAATTGATAACATAAAGGTTTATTTTTAAATTGTATAAATTAATTGATAACATAAAGGTTTATTTTTAAATTTTATAAATTATGGTTTTATAGGATACTTTAGTCCCACCACGTTCTTTTAACTAGCCATCCTATGTTTAACTTTATAAAGATTTTGGAGAAAAATAAATTTCCATAATGTGAATTTTATTAGGAAATTTCCATTGTCTAGATTTCTACATTAAAATATTTGAGTTAATCCTTTTTATTACTTGAGCCCAACCACATACCAAAAAAGTATGATAAATATCCTCTCATTAAAATATTTGAGTTAATCCTTTTTATTACTTGAGCCCAACCACATACCAAAAAAGTATGATAAATATCCTCTCTTTGTTGTGAGAATGAAGAAATATGCATCCTCTTAATGTGTTTTAATCCTTTTATATTTGGGTTGTGTATTGATAAAGGAAAGATTTCAGAGTCTACCTCCAATAAAATATGTATTTGTGAATCCTAGAATGATTCCACTATATCATCTTTTGATTTATGGAGAAACTAGGAGTTTGAGTTGAAAATTTATATAAATATCTGCACCATATTCATGGACAAGTGGGGGTATGGTATGATGATACTTCCACATCATTCCTTATTCTTAGCATAGTGGTAATTGTTTTCTTGGGTTAGGGGGAATTATGAGTAATTATACTGAAATTCATATATTATGATGAAAGACATGATGCCATGTTTTTTAATGAAAGGTAAGAGAATGAAAACACATCCTCCTTTATTAGATTTTGGAAAGGAACATAATTTTGGTGGTTGTTTTCTTGAATTATGCACAATTATGAGTAATTGTAGAAAAATTCATAGATTATATTGAAATAAATGATGTCATGTGCTTTTAAATGAAAGGAAATATATTTTCAAAGGAACAGGTCCTCCTCCTATAGTGGACTTTTCCCTTGTGTCTCTTAGGTTAGAGACTAGAAACTGCTTTATTTTATGAATGAGGAAAACAAATTCTAAAATAAGATACATTGTCTACCTTTTCTAAGTTTTGGTCTTTTTAGTTGGAATAAAATAACATAAATAGGGACGAACTCACAATTTTATGTTGTTTAAATTTCATTTCTAAATGCATAAATGGATTCAACTTGTTGAAAAACCCCTAAGGCACCTAGATTATACAAACTTATACACTCAAATATGCAAGTCAAACACTTTTTCACCGAATTTCCGACAAAAATAAACAGAAATCCCAAAGGAAAAAAGGTAGAACTTTTAGACTACCACAATAATAAACTCATTTAAAAACTTCGTAAAGGAAGTGCTAGTCATTAATCCCTATTCTATTGTAGGAAATAGAATCATGCATTATAATCTTGAGCGTATTTCCTAAAGGTAATTTGAGAAAATCTTTATTAATCTTATTTTTACTATTTTGTAAAATTCCATACAACATTGACATGATCATCTTATTAAACCTAAATTTAAGCATGTCTATACAACTCACAACATTAACATGATCATCTTATTAAACTTAAATTTAAACATAATCATACAATTCACTAGATTATTAAATTAGTGTTACAACATATTATTAGCGAACTTCAAAAAATCTTATTATTATGATTATCCTAAACAATAAAATACTAAATAATGAGTGTTGTTATTAGCTAAAGCAATACAATAATTAGATCATTAAAATTAAATAATACCAAACCATTGTTTGAGAAACCAATTTTTTCACATTCACTACTTAGAAAATCAATTTCCAACGAGCTATAGTATGAATAGAAAACCTTGATTGAACTAGGTAATGCCTATTAATTTCACAAAACCTTGATTGAAATACGTAATACCTATTAATTTCAAGAGGTATGCAAGTAAATGGCAATAATGATATTTTTATTAAAAAATATTTAAACATTTATTTTAAACCTCGATTGAAACATGTAATACCTACTAATTTCAAGACGTATGCAAGGGCAATAATGATATTGTTATTAAAAAATATTTAAATTTATTTTAAACCTTGATTGAAATAGGTAATACCTACTAATTTCAAGATGTATGCAAATAGAAAGGGCAATAATGATATTGTTATTAAAACATATTTTAGTGGCCAGTGGAAACGATATCTAAATTTAAAAGCTTTTTACACCCTCCATTAGATTGAAATATTTTGACATTGTACAATCCCAAACCTCCGTTAGATTGGAATCTTTTGGCATTGTAGAATTTGAATAGACAGTTCAATAGGCATTGTTCTTTTTTCTTATCCATAACCTCCCATCCACCACCATCACCTAATGGTGTAGAGGAACATGACCATTAAGTTGTGTTGATTTGGTTAAATAACGATGTAGAGGAACATGATCATTATGACCATTATAGATTAAAAATTAGATTAGTTAATGACTGATTGTTATGAAATTTTCAACAACCTACCAATGTAGTAGAAAAATATGAGTTATGTGTTTTAAATTATTGTGTGGTTAATTCAATAGATTAATTTCCTCCTTTTGTTGTGATAATGAAGAAATATGTATCTTTTTAATGTGTCTTAATTCTTTTATATTTGGGTTGTTTATTGATAAATGAAATATTTCAAAGTCTATCTCCAATAAACTATATCTTTGTGAATCCTAGAATGCTTCCAGTATATCATTTTTCGATTTGTGTAGAAATGCGGAGTTTGAGTTGGAAATATATATAAATATCACCATATTCATGGATGAGTGGGCTATTCTATGATGATACTTCCAGATCATGCATTATTCTTAGCATAGTGGTAATTTTTTTCTTGGCTTAGGGACAATTATGAGTAATTCTATTAAAATTCATATATTATGTTGAAAGACATGATTCCATGTGATATTTAAGGAAAGGTACACAACACATTCTCCTTTATTGGATTTTGGAATGGAAGATAATTTTGGTATTTTTTCTCTTAGGGACAATCCTGAATAATTGTAGAAAAAAATCATAGATTATATTGAAAAAATGATGCCATGTGCTTTTTAAGTAAAGGAAAGATATTTGCAGGAGAACACGATCCTCCTTCTATAAAGACTTTTGGAAATGAAGGTAATTTTCTTTCGTAATTTTAATTTTACAATGAGATGCTCATTCAATGTCTCATCTTTTAACTTTTCCTTATTTATGTTAGGCTCAAGAAGAGACACTTTATTTTATGAATGAGGAAAAAAATTCTAAAATGAGATACCTTTTGAGGGATTATAGATAATAAAGGTGTTGTCTATATGTTCTAAGTTTTGGCCTTTTTCCTCATAATCCAACAACATAAATCGAGACCAAATCAAAATTTTATGTTGTTTACATGATCAATATCGTCTCTTTGTTTATATGATCAATATCCTCTCAAGTATGATCAATATCCTCTCTTTGTTGTGACAATGAAGAAATGTGCATTTTCTTAATGTGTCTTAATCCTTTTATATTTAATTTCTGTATTGGTAAATGAAAGATTTCAGAGTCCACCTCCAATAAACTACGTCTTTGTGAATCCTACAATGCTTCCAGTATATCATTTTTTGATTTGTGTAGAAACGAGGAGTATGAGTTGGAAATATATATAAATATCACCATGTTGATGGACAAGTGGGGTATCTTATGATGATACTTCCACATCATGCATTATTCTTACCATAGTGGTAATTTTTTTCTTGGCTTATGGACAATTATGAGTAGTTTTACTACAATTCATATATTATGTTGAAAGACATGATTCCATGTGATATTTAAGGAAAGGTAAGACACTGAATACACAACACATTCTCCTTTATTGGATTTTGGAAAGGAAGATAATTTTGGTATTTTTTTTCTTAGGGACAATTATGAATAATTGTACAAAAAAATCATAGATTATATTGAAATAAATGATGCCATGTGCTTTTTAAGTGAAGGTAAGAGATTTGCAAGAGAATACATTTTTGGAAATGAAGATAATTTTCTTGAATAATTTTAATTTTACAATGGGATGCTCATTCAATGTCTCATCATTTAACTTTTCCTTGTTTCTGTTAGGTTCATGAAGAGATGTTTTATTTTATGAATGAGGAAAAAAATTCTAAAATAAGATACATGTTGAGGGATTATAGATAATAAAGGTGTTGTCTATATGTTCTAAGTTTTGGCATTTTTCATAATAATCCAACAACCTAAATAGGGACCAAATCAAAACTTTATGTTGTTTAAATTGCATTTATAAATACATAAATGGAAATAGGAAATAGAATCATGCATTATAATCCAATTTGAAAATTTGACTACTCCCATTTATGAATTTGTGAAGAGCATATCTTCTAAAAGTAATTTGAGAAAATCTTTATTAATCTTATTTTTACTATTTTGAAAGAATCTATGGAACATTTACATGATGATCTTATTAAACCTAAATTTAAACATATCCATACAATTCACAACATTAAGATGATAATCTTATTAAACTTAAATTTAAGCATAATCATACAATTCACTAAATTATTAAAATGATATTACAACATGTTGTTAACCCAAAAAAGTTCATAACCATAAAAAAAAATCTTATGATTATCATTATCCCAAACAATACAATACTCAACGATGGAGTTTTTATTAGAAAAAAAAATATGGGAGAATTCAAATTAAATAATACGAACCCATTGTTAGAGAATTAATAATTTTTTCACATTGACTACTTTGAAAATCAATTTTCAACGATAGTATGAATTTAAGATCTTGATTGAAATTCAATCTTGAATATCAATGAATAAAAAACCTTAATCGAAATACGTAATACCGATTAATTTCACAAAACCTACGTAATACCTACTAGTTTCACACTTGGACATATGCAAGTACAAAGGGGAAATAATGATATATTTATTAAAAAATATTTAAGCATTTATTTTCATGGCCGTTACAGTGGAATGGTGCTTTTTTTAATGGTGCTTTTTTAAACAGTATCTAAATTTAAAATCTTTTTATACCCTCCATTAAATTGGAATCTTTTAGCATTGTACAATCTCATCCCTCCATTAGATTGGAATCTTTTGGCATTGTAGAATTTGAACATACAATTCAATGGACAGTGTGCTTTCAATGGGCAGTGTGCTTTCTTGTGATTTAAATTTAAAATACTTTTATACCCTCCGTTAGAATTTGACGAGAGTTCAATGGGAAGTGTGCAACACGCATTGATTCGGTTAAATCATAGTTATTTGTTTTTCCATTATGATGTTGAGTAGTTCATGTCCTCCTCCTCTGCCTGGCGGTTTGGTATGACATGTATGAGTATGCCAAGAGCGTTATGTGCTTATCATGGTTCTGTGTGGCTCTGAGAGGTGGATTTTTTAATTTAAAAGACACACAGAAACTTCAATGCAATGGTTCTGTGTGGCTTTGAAAGGTTGATTTTTTTAATTAGAAGACACACAAACTGCAGTTGGATGCGGATCGACATCCTCCTCCTCAATTGGACTCCGTAAATTCCTTTGGGGCACTTGTCAGGGATTTGAGGTAACCAAGTTTCCTGAACAGCTGCAGCGACTGAGGTTTCGTTCCAGAAGTTAAAGATTCTCTAGGTATATATCGTACAGTGCTCATGAGATATCCTTGCCTTCCTGTCTGAACCTTTTGTTGTATGGTTCCAAGATTCTATATATATTTTGATATTTCATAGACTTGGTTATTTGTATCTATGTGACAACTATGAGATCTGGACCTGGGCGAGAAATCAAAATTTTTTCTTTAATTGGGGATAAATCTGTGTCTACACCTCAGATTTGGCCCAAATTGGCTTGAAGATATTCTAAATTGAGTTATTGTATTCTACCTTTAAGATGACTGCCATTACTAGCATGTCTTTTATAGGCACTGGAGGTCTTAGCATCCGACCCGATCGTTCTCTGCTGGAGAAATCTCACCAAGCTCTGGCCTGCATCGAGTCAGAGCTATACCAGAAATTAGAGGACATCACCGCTCTTAAATGTCCGTCGGGCATGCCTGAGGTTCACTGGGAGTCTGCAAGGGTAAGTCCTGCTAATTGTATGAATATATTAGTATGTGCAATTTTTCAAAAGTCTGTCTTTACGAGTATTGATGTAAGTGCAGGTAGATATGGATTCTTAGGCCAAGAAATACATGGAAAAGGAAAAACTTCCCTACAAAGCCATCCTACAGCTCATAGAGCAGTACCAAATATGTAAGAATGGGAAAACCCCAGCCGAAAAGAAAATTGTAGCATTGTTGCATCAAGCTTCTCATAAACTATGCTCCCTTAAGATCGACCTGAGTGGGATTTTCCTTCACAGCGTTCTAGACGAAATAGAGAAATTGTCGTGTACATTTGTCAATATTAACCTTTCTAATAATAACCTAGAAAGGTCGTGAATCCTTGGCAGATTGAAGAGCGGGCGTGAATCCTTGTTGGGGCGCATAACATCGGGGAAATTGGACTCGAGGTAAATTCCTTTGCAATTTTTATATAACCTTTGATTATAGATTAAAAATTAGATTAGCTAATGAGTGTGTTATATGAAAATTTCAACCTATCAATGTAATAGAAAAATATCAGTTATCTGTTTTAACTTACTGTGAGGTTAATTCAATAGATTAATTTCTATGCAAATTTTATTTAGGAAAATCCAATTTGTCTTCTACATTTTATTTTAGTCCCGTAGTAAAATTTCATTCTCTTTATTTTAGTCCCGTAGTAAAATTTCATTCTATAAATTGATATTTATACCAGGGTTAAAAATTTAGGTTTCTCCATCTTAGGATCATTATACTAAATCATTGTAATTTGCATTCTCTCCATCTGAAACAAACATTGTAATAATTTATATTACATTATTAAAATAGAATTAAAAAAATGTCAGGTTCAACTTTGTCTCCAGCTAGATCTGCAACTCTTTCGCCCATGCAACCATAGTGTCCTCCAACACTATTCTATTTTAACCCTTGAACTGATTGCTCGATGGGGAGACTGAATGACTGAAAACTACAATTCATTCTAGTCTACTTTGGTTGGGGAGGTTATTAATGAACTTTGGAAGTGAGAACCATTAAGGGAAGAACAAAGAGCCATCTTAGATGTCTACATATTAATAATGAAAACTCAACACTTACGTTCTTAGGCTAGAGAGAACTCAACGTGTATCTTTACCATAGCATTCCCACTTGAAATATTTCGATTGTGTGTTCATGGAGGCATACCTTAAGTTGTAGTGTCAAGCCACCTCATCTCATGCACCACATGATATGATCCTGGAAATCCGACAACTGCTTGATGGGTCCCATTTCTCTATCATTGATCGATTAAGTCGGAGAGTTACTAAATGCAGCTACCACATTACTTCTCCCAGAAGTATTCCAACACTAACAACTTTCGTGAAAAACAGAAAAATGGTGGACATTAATTGGTATGATCACATTGGTTTGCAATTTTAATATCATCATTTGGGGCTTTTAGAAAGGGATCAGATAAAAAAAAATCTGATTAAGATTACTTCAGTTAGAATTTGATGAAGGTTAGTTTAGTGAATGCCCCAGCTACAATATTAGCTTAGAGTCTCCTTTTCTATAGGCTTAGCTTAGTTTCTCCTTCATATTAAGAATTTATATCTACAAAACAGAGCAATAAGTAAAACAATGTGGTATTTGTATGCCCTTCCAGATACTTGTCATCATTTTTATGTAAATTTGCATGCGTGTCGTCTTGACCTCCTCGTGCCTCTTTGTTTATGGGTTTCTTTTGACCTTTTGTATCCACTACAACCATATTAAAGCTTCTTTCCTGTATGAGTTGG
Source organism: Picea engelmannii (assembly GCA_009831015.1). NCBI lineage: Eukaryota > Viridiplantae > Streptophyta > Pinopsida > Pinales > Pinaceae > Picea > Picea engelmannii. The sequence continues at coordinate 188,884 of ML794645.1, forward strand.
ATGCTGCTCATAAATTTATTTTTTACTGGAAATATTTATATAAACTCTTTACTGTGAGATGTGGTGTTCAGTGACATAGCTTCTCTTATGTGTTGTTCTGTTCTGTTTTAATAAAAAATGTGGGTTCCTTTTTGTACAATTTGTTATGTTATTTATATTTTACGTCATTGTAAAGTGACACACTTAATACTTGTTTAACATTAAGGATACTTATTATGTTTAAAAATTAGTCTAGTTAAAAGTTAGTTTAGTTTTAAAATTAGTTTTAATTTTTTTTATTGGTTGACATTTTAGTCTCTCCAGTGTAGGCTTGGTTTTAAAGTTGCTATACATTTATGTTAGTTGTATACTTAGTTTTAAAATTTCTATACATTTGTGCTTCTTTATTTATGTGAATTGTATTTAATATTTATATGTTAGTATTTTTTTTAAATAAGGAATATTTTTATATTGAATGTCTATGTATTTGTGTTAATTCCTTTTTACATTTTATATTAGTATCCAATATTTATATGTATTTTATATTTATATTTATATTTTGTATCTTTGTTGTAGGTTGTATTTGTATCTCTCTTTGATATATTTATATGTATATATGTGTTTGTATTGAAACTATATGTATTTATATTTTGTTTTTGTATCCCTATGGAATATTTATTTATTCATTTGTATTTAGTATTTTTTTTTACGATTTTGTTTATACTTTTTATTTTGGTATTTCTGGTTTAATTTTTAGAAAGTAAGGGAGTTGACTTGCAGTTGATGGATGAAAAAGTGGTATTGGGTTGCATGGGAATTCATGCACACTCTTTAGAACACGTGTGTGATCCGAAGAAAGAGCATGCTCACATTCTTGTTCTTGGAATAAGAGAGAGAGAGAG
>ML794645.1:195995-222573 GCA_009831015.1 Picea engelmannii
GGATCCAATCTAGCAACTCCTCTGCATTTAGACTTCCCTCATAGACGGGAATGTCCATCTAAGTCTTCGAGCTCATCCTCGAAATGGCTTTGATCAACCTCTCTGTCGAGGTATCTTCTATTGATATTTCTTCTTCAGCGTGTCCAACTTCCTCTTCAATCTCAGGATCACTGAACTCTCCTGCGTCAGCTCCACATCTCTGGGTGGTCTCCCTATCTTCGAGTCTCACCCTGAGATCTCGTATCTGACATTCCATTTATGCATTCCCTGCTGGATTTCCTGCTGGTCTACTCCTTCTTCGGGCATCCCTGTCTTCACGATCAGGTGACTGCCTCTCTCTCCTAGGTGGCATTGTATTTTCTTCTCTCTGCTATCCAACCAAAGAGAACTCTAACTCTCGCTCTGATACCACTCTGACGCAAGTCGTATGTATCAGAGTACCCTTCTTCCTTTTGCCTGAAATACCTGACAAGTTCCAGGCTCTGATACCACTCTGACGCAAGTCGTGCCCTTGGTGACATGGTCGCTCCTACCAGGACCTCCTAGTTCTCGGCCCAAAGAGTTATCACTCTTCAACTCCCTCGGGAGTCTTTACCCACAGTCTGCACAACGATCCTCCCTTCCTTAGTTGACGAAGGATCGGCTCTCGCGACTTCGCGAATTCCACAACAGGGAACTGGACTCTCAGATTCCGAGGCCCGATGTGCCCAAATACCGATGACTCAGGATTTCGCGACCTCGCGCACTCGTTACTTCTGGGATCAGAATCTGGGGCCTCCAACTCCTGAGATACGATATTTCGAGATCACCTGTCACATCAACCGATTGCGACATACACCATGCAAGACAATTTCGGGACGTCGTGCTTTCGCGTTCTCGTGACCTCGCTCTATGAGAAACAAAAATCTTCCATCGCGAACTCCTGATATATCTGACCCACAGTCAGGTTGCGATTTCGTGATTCTCCTCGACAATTCAAGTCGTCGATTCTCTTCCTTTTCCTCTTGAAGAGTTTCTCCGTTCACCACCTTTATCCTGTATGAACTTCACTCGGTTCTGTTTCCACAATGAAACAAGGATTTATCCCTCCTGAGCTTTTACTAACTCAGACTTCTTCAGAGATCTTCCGAACACACTCCCTGTGCCCGGTCTTCAACCACTTCCAGTAGTGATGAAGTTTCTGAGTCCAGTGCGCTCACAATCGCAACAACCTCTCCTTTCCTTCTCAGACTTTCTACTGAGATTTCACGTCCAACCTGCACTCACCTGCACGACTTGAACGATCCCAATTCACCTTGGGAAAAATGAGAACAAAGGTTCGACTACTTAGCCTCCTCGACGCACTCTACGCGGAGGAATTCAACTGCACTCTATGCAGGAATCTCCCGGCTCAAGCCGAGAAACAATTGGAACTCATTCTCTCAAGTTACGAACCTGATATGCAATCACATATGCAACATATAAAAGATACGCATAAAAGGAAGCAAACATGCAAAGGCACAATATCAGCAACACACAGAGATAAAACACATCCATGGAATTGAATCAAGCTTTTCCTATTAATTCAATAACTGTACATGGAGTTTCTTCACAATATGTTTTCTCTCTCCTTCTCTTGCTCCTGTATGAATGAGAATGATAATAATCAACAATACCACGGAGGGTGCCTATATTCTGTTTTCCCTCTCGAAAGCTAAACTGTCTAATCTATAGTTAATTTGTTTATCTACTTGTATTAAATCTACATAAATGCCTCAACTACTAAGGACAAGAGCTTATCCTCTCAAGGTCCGTTACATATATAAAGTGAGCTTCATCACATCAACATTTAATGTTTGGCGCAACCATATTACAATGTTCCAAAATTTGAATGCTGGCACTGTCCAGCTGTTCTTTGCTCCATGCGCTGGCTCTCTTGGTTGAGTGAGCGATGCTCCTGCATCAGAGGGTTAGGGGGAGAGAGAGGGGTGAGAGAAAGAGATAGGGGTGGGGGAATACAGAGAGGGATGGAGGGAGAGACAAAGGAATGAAAGGAAGAAGGGAGAGTGTGATAGAGAATGGGAAAGATAGGGGCAGGGGAGAGAGAGGCAGGGAAGAAGGGAGTCAGAGAGGGAATGGGAGAAAATATAGAGGGAGAGAGAGAGAGAGAAAGAGAGAGAGAGAAATGGGGTGTGAGAGAGGGACATATAAATATAGAGGGGTGGGGGAGAGAGAGAGAGAGATGTAACGACCAGTCATTATGACTACAAGAAAAGAAGAAAGTGCAGTTTTTTATTTATTTATAAACAGGATGACAACGACGATTACAGCTAGAAAACAGACTTGATGGTGAGCACCACACTCGTCGAACAGGTAACAGACAACTATGACTCCACGCACTATCACAAGAGAAGATGGGCGAAATATGCGTAAAACAACAAGATGAAACAACTACCCTCCCGACGTAAACATGAGCATGCCTACAATATAAGGGACAACATTCGCAATCCTAACAGAATAGCCTTGACAAACATTCACTAGAACCTCTAATGCACAAAACCGAACGCATGAGGGCGTTACCACGAAAGCGCCAAAAATAACTACAATGAAAAACACCCACAACGAGTACCACGGGCTTCAACCAAGTTATCATTCTCCTCTACTCATTAGTGCACACAATGATCCCCTCATCTGGAATCATGTTTTCGCCAGGAGATAGGAGCGACAGTAACTAAGGTGCAACACGACACATCTAGATCAATATCCCAGAAGGATTCAACATGTTAGGAAGCCGAAGGCACTGTCGAACCACAGGACAACTGACCCAAGCCCCAATTGACCAGTCCATAATACGCAAGGAAACCTGACTACCATAAAATTCCTACAACAAAATAAATTATTGTGCCATGAATTTTGTTGTAGGATACGACTCCCCGTACACCTTAAAATAATCATAACCAACAATTATCTTAGTGTAACTATCTTCCAAATCCAACATCGGAAGGGTAATTTCCTAAAGAGGAATTTGTTGTCTTTCAACTGGACAATTAGGAAACCTGCCTTTAAGATAATATAATATTGTTGTCTACTAGATCTAGCATGATATCATATGAAGGGTTGTCTAGCATAACAATATCAATATAATAACATTATCCAACATATAAATGATGTCATCACTAAAAACGTTATCTATGTGTACATAAATCACAACCATTATCTCATTATCTCAACACCAGAAATATCGCAATCATTAACTCACTATCATGATCTCACTACCCTTAAACGCTATCCATACCATTATATCAATACTGGAAATATCGCAATCATTAAATCACGATCACTAAAAATATAGCAAGGGATAATTTGCGATCGTGAAATTGCTATCAATATTCGAATTTGTTCTCTTTTAAGTAAAACTTGATGTCTCTTGAAGGTCCTTGCCGAAATAGTTTGATACATTGATGTTGTCGATTTGCGGTATGGTATCACAGTCTAGTAAATACATGTGAATGTGGAGCTAACAGGATAGTCAAAGCGCATAGTTTCATAATGCTATCCCCAATACTGACAGACCAAAGGATGTTGCCTAACATAATCCCTCATTCACCTAAATGATGACATTACACATATAACATTGTCTTTAAATTGTAAATTAAAGGAATTGCTAACCTACAAAGAAAAGTGTAGTACACAAGATGAGTTACTCGTTGTCTGGAAACAAGATGAAATGTAGTCTAAAAAAAAGTATTGAAACAATATATTAGATCCCTTTTACAGGAAAAACCCAGTAAATAGCCCAGGGACGTAGACATTAAATGTGGGAATCGTGGAGTAATTACATGATCAATATGGCGTAGATATAAATATATGTTCACTGTCTAAATTATGAAATTTGTGTCTGAATGTTTCTGTAACTCTGATTAGTCCCTAGCTGTTTTATTCCTCCAAAGAAATCGTTGCCTAAATCTATAGCTTGGGTATCGCTGTTATGCACTATTTAAATCTATTAACTTGGGATGTCATCTAAATATAAGTGTTGTCATACAAATGGATCGCTATCTCATCTATGCTTATAAAGATGCAGTAACACATCATCATACACCCAACGCATCATATATCCCAACATAGGTAATAATTAATGAAAACACATTCAATGCAGGTAATAAATAAATGCAAATGCATTCGACACAGGTAAACAACCACGGATTTCAGTCTTAAAATTGTCAAAATCCCCAGGTAAACAACCACGAATTTCAGTCTTAAAATGGCCAAAATCGCCATGTATAACCAATAGTTGTCCCATAAAAATAAATTGTGTTGTCTATATAAATAAACTAATTTTGTTGTATATCTGGTTACCTCTGTAGTCACACGGCATGTTTCAATTGATTTAAATAAGTATCAATTTCACAATCAACCTTACATAAATTTGTGTCAATGAATATTAAGTTAGTTGTCCATTCATAAGTTTAATGTATATTAAATCACTTCTTTGGACACTAATCTGCTTCTATGATATTTAAATTTGCAGAGAGTCTACCAATCAAAAGTGGGGTGAATTGTGGAGTAAGGTTGGGCTTGATGCCAATAAAATCGAGGAGAAGAAGCAGTAAAAAAAAATGAGAATCGCAGAGTTAAGTATTCCGAGATACGTCGAGTTGATAAATTGAGGAAGGACAGAGAAAAATGAAAGGATCAACTTATGAGAAAAATGAAGAGGATGAACTCATCAAACACAGAGATCAATCATTAAAAATGCAGAGGAATAATTCATTAAAAATTAATAGGATCATCTCATTAAACATAGAGATCATCCATTAAAAACGCAGAGGAATAGCTCATGAAAAACACAGACTTAACTTGCCAGGAGAGGTAATGAAAACACAAAGTTACTTCACCAGGAATGCATCAAAACGCAAAGGTCAAGCATAGAGGATAATAAGTGATTCACCGCTGGAAAGGAAAAGCAATCATGGAGGTACTCAATCGCAACAGGGCGCAAAAAAAGCCATCAAACGAAAACAATCAACAGGGGTAGAAAGTTGGGAAAAAACATTTCCTCATCATCCACACACAGAAAAGAAGGGCATTAGAATCTATGGGTCACTATGCACCAAAGTGACGACCGTCGATTCGGCTCATGACCCACTTCTTAGGTGTGGACTGACAAACTAGGGATGAGGATAAGGACCAGGCATAAAATATTCCTAAAAATCAATTAAAATCAATAGGACAGTCATGACATTCAGGGATTGAATGCCAAGGGATTCGAGTCAGGTGGCGAGGTTAAGGCTATGGGGAAATTTAAGTTCTCAATTAAAATTCTAAGTCAAACACATTATTTACATAGTTAAAAGTAGAGAGATTAAATCGTAAAGTCAATAATAGTCTACCATATTGAATAAGAGCATGGGTACCGTAGCCCAAGCCATCCACTCTGATTCGTTGTACTGTGCTCCATGCATCTCCCTCTTGTCGATCGATGAGACTTCACCGGTACCTTCTAGCCAATGCTAGGGGTACTCTTATTCCTCCTTATCCCCACAAGCCGAAAAGGGGCCACGTAAACTGTACTAGATAACAACTAGCTCCCATCTCACATCGCAAGACTGAGCTACCACTCCTCATCGAGTTGGGTATCCCAACTTCCACAAGATAAGACAATCAAGTCTAAAATTCTGCAGCATAACATTACACATAACAGAAGAGATCCATCCTTCTCCTCCTCCCTCCTTTGCATATAATTTCTAAGTCACTTCTTTCCCAAATTTCCATTTAATTTATTGTTCAATAATTTAATTCATAAAAAATCCTCCCYGTACATGTGTCACCCATCCCCTTCGTTGCACCAGAAATTAATCTCATTAATTATTTAATTACTCCTATTTACCTCACCCACCTAAAAGCATTCGTAGAATCGCTCCTAGGTGTCCCCATATTCCCTTACACAATTTAGTGACTTCCCCCCTTACTAATTTACTAGTTGAGTTCAATTTAGAAAGTTCTTAAAGGCAAGATTCCTTGCTAAGTTGGTCATTCTGCTTTTTCCTTATGTTTCCCTTTTTCTTTATGTTTCCCCCTTTTTCCCTTGGTTTCCTAATTCTTTTAAATTTCCCTCTTTCCCTTTTTATCTAAATTCAAATTAGTAAGTGTAGAAAATTATCTTTTTCTCCTTTTTCTTTTTAATTAATAAATTTTAATTAGCATGTTTAACAAAAAAATCATTTCTTTTTTTTTTAATTTTAAATCCCTCAATCATTTGATTTTAATAATTTAATCAAGTTTCTTACCAAAAATAAACTTAATGATGATTATTATTATTTTTACTTTTTACCAAAAATATCACATTAGACCTAGATTTTAATTTTCGAGGTTGGGCGACATTTTATTAGGGAAATTGTGTTTAAATCTTTCTTATCACGTTATTTGTTCTAAGGCCATATAGGTTTATTCTCTTATTAGTTAACAACGTGGCATGCCTTTCAGGACACACTAGGTGCTCCAAGGGTGCCACTCGCCTCATTTTGTTTCCCTTGCGCATCGTGCCCTTCAAGATGCACTACGTTTTCCAAAGGTGTCACTCGCCTCTTTTCATTTTTCTTGGGTGATGTTCCCTTTAGGATGGACTACATGCTCCAAGGGTGCCACTCGCCTCTTGAATGATTTGGTAGACATCAAAAACCGCTAGATTCAATACTCCACCAGGTGATCTTATGGGAGACAAATGGCCTCTAAGGAATAAGGCCCCTGCCTTATTGCGTGCCCCTTAGAATCATCATGAGCGACTGTCACAATCTTCCCTCATGACATTGTGGGTCTTATCAAACTAGGTAATCGTTCATCTACAGTTTGAGTCACGATAGAAGTGCCATTAGGCTGTGGCAGGGATGTTGTCCACACATCTCCCTCAATGCCTTTGGTAGTTGTGCGTGACCCCTCTACTCCACATGTGAATCTGGTCAGTAAGCTATCGTCATCCTGCATCATCAACGGATCATGTGAGAAATAAAATCCATAATCATAACATCTAATCAGATGCACATAGGTCATATATACAACAATCAAACCCCAATAGTCCACTCCCTGACTCAGTCCAGAGTCCAAGGGTCTCATCGATGCCTCTGCATCCTCGAGGTCCAAAATCCTACATACTCAGGAGAATCGAGTCAATAACACCTATCTATATCAATACAACAAAGTAACATGTCATCATATCCATAATGCCTCGTATGATAATCAAATGCCCAATAGTATAATAATCTAGATCACTTCCAAGCAAGTGTCCTCAAAGAATAAGTTCACTCAAGGCGGGCAAGAGTGGGATGTTACATACACCCCCTCTTGTTCTAAAATTTGTCCCTAAGTTTGACAATATATAAGTGCCGAAATAGTGTGTATCATAGTATCATAAGTCTATCTATCCAAAAAATATGGAAAATGATGGTGCATATCATATGCATCCTCTGAGGTCGTCGAGTGCAGACTATAGTTGTCCCACTGGACCTTGACCTCATCTATTGTTCGACGTCATAGCTGTTGAATGCGATGATCCAGGATGCGGATCGGCTCAACCGTGAGCGCACCCTCGTCTGACACCCACGAGGTGCTCAAGTCAAAACATTTGTAGAATAACTAATCATAAAGGCTCAAACGGAGACGTGAAATGCATTAGGCATACACCTCAAAATTAGGTAAGGCTAGTCATTATGCCACAAGGCTCTCTTTTCCACAATCTTGTAGGATCCCACGAACCTAGGAGATAGTTTATCCCCTTTTCCAAACCTGATCGAACTCTTATGGAGTGTCAACCGCAAAATACTCGATCGTCACATTGGAACTACGGTCGACACGACACACATTGAGATAACTCTTTTGTAGATCCTGCGCTTCCTTGATCCTTTGTCTTATAGTCTATATTTAATATTCCATTTCTTGGATTGCTTCCAGTCCCACCGGGGCCCTATCGTCAAGTTGATCCCAACTTAAAGGATTCCAACACGGTCGACCATAAAGAAACTCGAAGGGCTCCATCTTAATCGTGATTTGGTAATTGTTGTTATGACAGAATTCTACCCGTGGCTAGAACTCTTCCCAATGCTTCTATTATTCCATCACATACATGCACAACATGTCTTCCAAGGTTTGTCGGTCTGCATGTCAGTCTATGGGTGATACACAATACTAAAGTTAAGTTGGGTTCCCAAGGCCTCTTGGAAACTATTGCAAATCATCTAGTAAACATCAATCCTCGATCAGATATAATCTTCTTAGGCATCTCATGAAACCTCACATCTCACTGATGAAAACTCTAATTATGTCAGCTTCCTGATACGTTGTACGCACAGGAGTAAAATGAGAATTCTTTGTCAGAGTGTTGAGTACCACAAAAATTGAGTTGTGTCTCTTTGTCGTCAGTGGAAATCCAATAATGAAATCCATCGAAATGACCTCCCATTTTGATTCTGGAATAGTGTGTGGCTATAGTAGTACTGCTGGATGTCTATGTTCAACCTTCACCTGCTGACATTCTAGACATCTAGCCACATAGTTCACTATGTTTTCCTTCAATCCGTTCCAGAAGAATAAGGGTTTCAGGTCAACCCTCCTCTTCGTGACTCCCGGGTGAGCCATGTACACTACTCTGTGAGCCTCATTTAGGATTGAAATCCTCAACTCGTCGTTCGGTGGTACGTAAAGCCGATTTTTAAACCTCAATAATCCATCTTCGTCAAACGTAAATGCTTCAAATCTTGGTACCATCATTGTGTTTTGTCCGATAAAATCCTTGACCTCTTTGTACCAGTCATTGTCACGTGGTAAAGTTAGAATTTTTTCACGTATATTTGTCTGAAGAGGCAACACCGAAAAGATGCGTGGTCTTCGACTCAATGCATCTGCCACTCGGTTCGTTGTTCCTTTTATGTAAGTAATCTCAAAGTCGTACTCACTAAGAAATTCTAACCAACGTCGTCGTGTAGATTTCTACATTAAAATATTTGAGTTAATCCTTTTTATTACTTGAGCCCAACTACATACCAAAAAAGTATGATAAATATCCTCTGTTTGTTGTGAGAATGAAGAATATGCATCCTCTTAATGTGTTTTAATCCTTTCATATTTGGGTTGTGTATTGGTAAAGGAAAGATTTCAAAGTCTACCTCCAACAAAATATGTAATTGTGAATCCTAGAATGATTCCACTATATCATCTTTTGATTTGTGGAGAAACTAGGAGTTTCAGTTGAAAATCTATATAAATATCTGCACCATATTCATGGACAAGTGGGGGTATGGTATGATGATACTTCCACATCATGCCTTATTCTTAGCATAGTGGTAATAGTTTTCTTGGGTTAGGGTGAATTATGAGTAATTATACTAAAATTCATATATTATGATGAAAGACATGAAGCCACGTTTTTTAATGAAAGGTAAGAGAATGAAAACACATCCTCCTCATCTCAATCTAAAAAAAAACATCTTAGGGCTAAGAAGACTATAGATAGATGAAATCATTTTAAGCCTTAGATGGAGGATTGAAGAAGGAATGAAATTTGTAAATACACGATGTCATCCAATCCACTGGGGTCACCAAATATTCAATTGCATTGTCTTGTTCCAATATAAGAGCTAGTTGAATTAATCAAAATCATGGTAGATGCTAAATTTATGATCTTAATTGGCTTCCCTTTGAATTATGTAGGGCTATTTAGGAATCCACTCATCAAATATGCTCATGTCTTAGAAAGAGGCTCATAGATCCTTATGGAATATTATTAATTAAGAATTATCAAATTAATATCAAAGATGAGTAACCCAAAAAAAAAAAGATAATTTGAGAACCTTAATGATTTTTAATGTTTATCCCTATCAAATTAATTTAATTATCATTAAAAAAAAATGTAAAGTATATTGAAATTAAAAAATAAATATTATGAAGGGATTTCAAAATATGAATTAAAATTAACTAGACTTAAACCAATAACTATGTAGATTATGTAAATTGAGGACTTGTGGGCAATTTTAAAGTAAAAAACATAGTTGCTCAAAATAGAACCTCATTATTTAGTTATATATCGGTTTTCCCACTATTTATATTTAGAGTTGATAATATGAGGAGGGCTCAAGATCTCGAGCGGATTCAAGGAATGTGAGTAATTTTAAACTACAAAACAGATCAAAATAAATCCTCATTATTTAATTATATATTGGTTTTCGAGCAGATTCAAGGCACGTAAGTAATTTTAAACTTCACAACATAGTTGATCAAAATAAATCCTCATTATTTAATTATATATTGGTTTTTGCACTAGTTATATTGAAGAGGATTGATAATATGAGCAGGGCTCAAGACCTTGAGTGAAAGAACTCGAGTAAATTTATTTGGTATGATATTCTTCATACTCCTTCCATCCTTACAACTCACTTTCTCTCATATCGTGTGAGGGTCATGATTGATTGATAACATAAAGGTTTATTTTTAAATTGTATAAATTAATTGATAACATAAAGGTTTATTTTAAAATTGTATAAATTAATTGATAACATAAAGGTTTATTTTTAAATTGTATAAATTATGGTTTTATAGGATACTTTATTCCCACCACGTTCTTTTAACTAGCCATCCTATGTTTAACTTTATAAATATTTTGGAGAAAAATAAATTTCTAGTCATCTTATGTTTAACTTTATAAACTTTATAAAGGAGAAAAATAAATTTCCATAATGTAGATTTTATTAGGAAATTTCCATTGTGTAGATTTCTACATTAAAATATTTGAGTTAATCCTTTTTATTACTTGAGCCCAACTACATACCAAAAAAGTATGATAAATATCCTCTCTTTGTTGTGAGAATGAAGAAATATGCATCCTCTTAATGTGTTTTAATCCTTTCATATTTGGGTTGTGTATTGGTAAAGGAAAGATTTYAGAGTCTACCTCCAABMAAATATGTATTTGTGAATCCTAGAATGATTCCACTATATCATCTTTTGATTTATGGAGAAAYTAGGRGTTTGAGTTGAAAATCTATATAAATATCTGCACCATATTCATGGACAAGTGGSGGTATGGTATGATGATACTTCCWCATCATTCCTTAWTCTTAGCATAGTGGTAATKGTTTTCTTGGGTTAGGGGGAATTATGAGTAATTATACTAAAATTCATATATTATGATGAAAGACATGATGCCATGTTTTTTAATGAAAGGTAAGAGAATGAAAACACATCCTCCTTTATTAGATTTTGGAAAGGAAGATAATTTTGGTGTTTGTTTTCTTGGATTATGCACAATTATAAGTAATTGTAGAAAAATTCATAGACTATATTGAAATAAATGATGTCGTGTGCTTTTAAATGAAAGGAAAGATATTTTCAAAGGAACAGGTCCTCCTCCTATAGTGGACTTTTTCCTTGTGTCTCTTAGGTTAGAGACTAGAAACTGCTTTATTTTATGAACGAGGAAAACAAATTCTAAAATAAGATGCATTGTCTACCTTTTCTAAGTTTTGGTCTTTTTAGTTGGAATAAAATAACATAAATAGGGACGAACTCACAATTTTATGTTGTTTAAATCGCGCAAGTCAAACACTTTTTCACCGAATTTCCAACAAAAATAAACAGAAATCCCAAAGGAAAAAAGGTAGAACTTTTAGACTACCACAATAATAAACTCAATAAACTCATTTAAACACTTCGTAAAGGAAGTGCTAATCCTTAATCCCTATTCTATTGTAGGAAATAGAATCATGCATTATAATCCAATTTGAAAATTTGACGACTCCCATTTATGAATTTGTGAAGAGCGTATTTCCTAAAGGTAATTTGAGAAAATCTTTATTAATCTTATTTTTACTATTTTGAAAAATTCCATACAACATTGACATGATCATCTTATTAAACCTAATTTTAAGCATGTCCATAAAATTCACAACATTAACATGATCATCTTATTAAACATAAATTTAAACATAATCATACAATTCACTAGATTATTAAATTAGTGTTACAACATATTATTAGCGAACTTCAAAAAATGTTATTATTATGATTATCCCAAACAATAAAATACTAAATAATGGGTGTTGTTATTAGCTAAAGCAATACAATAATTATATAATTAAAATTAAATAATACCAAACCATTGTTTGAGAAAATAATTTTTTCACATTCACTACTTAGAAAATCAATTTCCAACGAGCTATAGTATGAATACAAAACCTTGATTGAACTAGGTAATGCCTATTAATTTCACAAAACCTTGATTGAAATACGTAATACCTATTAATTTCAAGAGGTATGCAAGTAGAAATGGCAATAATGATATTGTTATTAAAAAATATTTAAACATTCATTTTAAACCTCGATTGAAACACGTAACACCTACTGATTTCAAGACGTATGCAAGGGAAATAATGATATTGTTATCAAAAAAATTTAAAATTTATTTTAAACCTTGATTGAAATAAGTAATACCTACTAATTTCAAGACGTATGCAAATAGAAAGGGAAATAACAATATTGTTATTAAAACATATTTTAGTGGCCAGTGGAAACAATATCTAAATTTAAAATCTTTTTACACCCTCCATTAGATTGAAATATTTTGACATTGTACAATCCCAACCCTCCGTTAGATTGGAATCTTTTGGCATTGCAGAATTTGAATAGACAGTTCAATAGGCATTGTGCATTTTTCTTATCCATAACCTCCCATCCACCACCACCATCACCTAACGGTGTAGAGGAAAATGACCGTTAAGTTGTGTTGATTTGGTTAAATAACGGTGTAGAGGAACATGATCATTATGAGTATTATAGATTAAAAGTTAGATTAGTTAATGACTGTCTGTTATGAAAATTTCAACAACCTACCAATGTAGCAGAAAAATATGAGTTATGTGTTTTAAATTATTGTCCGGTTAATTCAGTAGATTAATTTCCTCCTTTTGTTGTGATAATGAAGAAATGTGTATCTTTTTAATGTGTCTTAATTCTTTTTTATTTGGGTTGTGTATTGATAAATGAAAGATTTCAAAGTCTATCTCCAATAAACTATATCTTTGTGAATCCTACAATGCTTTCAGTATATCATTTTTCGATTTGTGTAGATACGCGGAGTTTGAGTTGGAAATATATATAAATATCACCATATTCATGGATGAGTGGGGTATTTTTTGATGATACTTCCAGATCATGCATTATTCTTAGCATAGTGGTAATTTTTTTCTTGGCTTAGGGACAGTTATGAGTAATTCTATTAAAATTCATATATTATGTTGAAAGACATGATGCCATGTGATATTTAAAGAAAGGTACACAACACATTCTCCTTTATTGGATTTTGGAAAGGAAGATAATTTTGGTATTTTTTCTCTTAGGGACAATTCTGAATAATTGTAGAAAAAAATCATAGATTATATTGAAAAAATGATGCCATGTGCTTTTTAAGTAAAGGAAAGAGATTTGCAAGAGAACACAATCCTCCTTCTATAAATACTTTTGGAAATGAAGGTAATTTTCTTGAGTAATTTTAATTTTACAATGAGATGCTCATTCAATGTCTCATCATTTAACTTTTCCTTATTTATGTTAGGCTCAAGAAGAGACACTTTATTTTATGAATGAGGAAAAAAATTCTAAAATGAGATACATTTTGAGGGATTATAGATAATAAAGGTGTTGTCTATATGTTCTGAGTTTTGGCCTTTTTCCTCATAATCCAACAACATAAATCGAGACCAAATACAATTTTATGTTGTTTACATGATCAATATCGTCTCTTTGTTTATATGATCAATATCCTCTCAAGTATGATCCATATCCTCTGTTTGTTGTGACAATGAAGAAATGTGCATCTTCTTAATGTGTCTTAATCCTTTTATATTTGGGTTATGTATTGGTAAATGAAAGATTTCAGAGTCCACCTCCAATAAACTACGTCTTTGTGAATCCTAGAATGCTTCCAGTATATCATTTTTTGATTCGTGTAGAAACGAGGAATTTGAGGTGGAAATATATATAAATATCACCATATTCATGGATGAGTGGGGTATCTTATGATGATACTTCCACATCATGCATTATTCTTACCATAGTGGTAAATTTTTTCTTGGCTTATGGACAATTATGAGTAGTTCTACTACAATTCATATATTATGTTGAAAGACATGATTCCATGTGATATTTAAGGAAAGGTAAGACATTGAAAACACAACACGTTTTCCTTTATTGGATTTTGGAAAGGAAGATAATTTTGGTATTTTTTTTCTTAGGGACAATTATGAATAATTGTAAAAAAAATCAGAGATTATATTGAAATAAATGATGCCATGTGCTTTTTAAGTGAAGGAAAGAGATTTGCAGGAGAATACATTTTTGGAAATGAAGATAATTTTCTTGAATAATTTTAATTTTACAATGAGATGCTCATTCAATGTCTCATCATTTATCTTTTCCTTGTTTCTGTTAGGTTCATGAAGAGATGATTTATTTTATGAATGAGGAAAACAATTCTAAAATAAGATACATGTTGAGGGATTATAGATAATAAAGGTGTTGTCTATAGGTTCTAAGTTTTGGCATTTTTCGTCATAATCCAACAACATAAATAGGGTCCAAATCAAAATTTTATGTTGTTTAAATTGCATTTATAAAAATATAAATGGAAATAGGAATTAGAATCATGCATTATAATCCAATTTGAAAATTTGACTACTCCCATTTATGTATTTGTGAAGAGCATATCTCCTAAAAGTAATTTGACAAAATCTTTATTAATCTTATTTTTACTATTTTGAAAGAATCTATGCAACATTTACATGATGATCTTATTAAACCTAAATTTAAACATACCCATACAATTCACAATATTAAGATTATAATCTTATTAAACTTAAATTTAAGCATAATCATACAATTCACTAAATTATTAAAATGATATTACAACATGTTGTTAACCCAAAAAAGTTCATAACCATAAAAAAAATCTTATGATTATCATTATCCCAAACAATACAATACTCAATGATGGCGTTTTTATTAGCAAAAACAATACGAGAGAATTCAAATTAAATAATACGAACCCATTGTTAGAGAATTAACAATTTTTTCACATTGACTACTTTGAAAATCAATTTTGAACGATAGTATGAATATAAGATCTTGATTGAAATTCAATCTTGAATATTAATGAATAAAAAACCTTAATCGAAATATGTAATACCGATTAATTTCACAAAACCTACGTAATACCTACTAATTTCACACTTGAACGTATGCAAGTACAAAGGGGAAATAATGATATATTTAGTAAAAAATATTTAAGCATTTATTTTAATGGTCGTTATAGTGGAATGGTGTTTTTTTAACGGTGCTTTTTTAAACGGTATCTAAATTTAAAAGTTTTTTATACCCTCCATTAGATTGGAATCTTTTAGCATTGTACAATCTCATCCCTCAATTAGATTGGAATCTTTTGGCATTGTAGAATTTGAACATACAATTCAATGGACAGTGTGCTTTCAATGGGCAGTGTGTTTTCTTCTGATTTAAATTTAAAATATTTTTACACCCTCTGTTAGAATTTGACGAGAGTTCAATGGGAAGTGTGCAACACACATTGATTCGGTTAAATCATAGTTATTTGTTTTTCCATTATGATGTTGAGTAGTTCATGTCCTCCTCCTCCGCCTGGCGGTGTGGTCTGACATGTATGAGTATGCCAAGAGCGTTCTGTGCTTGTGATGGTTCTGTGTGGCTCTGAGAGGTGGATTTTTTAATTTAAAAGACACACACAAACTGCAATGCAATGGTTCTGTGTGGCTTTGAAAGGTGGATTTTTTTAATTAGAAGACACACAAACTGCAGTTGGATGCAGATCGACATCCTCCTCCTCAATTGGACTTCGTAAATTCCTTTGGGGTGCTTGTCAGGGCTTTGAGGTAACCAAGTTTCCTGAACAGCTGCAACGACTGAGGTTTCGTTCCAGAAGTTAAAGCTTCTCTCGGTATATATCGTACAGTGATCATGAGATATCTTTGCTTTCCTGTCTGAACCTTTTGTTGTATGGTTCCAAGATTCTAGATATATTTTGATATTCCATAGACTTGGTTATTTGTATCTATGCGACAACTGTGAGATCTGGACCTGGGCGAGAAATCGAAATTTTTGCTTTAATTGGGGATAAATCTGTGTCAAAACCTCAGATTTGGCCCAAATTGGCTTGAAGATATTCTAAATTGAGTTATTGTGTTCTAGCTTTAAGATGACTGTCGTTACCGGCATGTCTTTTATAGGCGCTGGAGGTCTTAGGATCCGACCCGATTGTTCCCTGCTGGAGCAATCTCACCAAGCTCTGGCCCACATCGAGTCAGAGCTATACCAGAAATTAGAGGACATCACTGCTCTTAAATGTCCGTCGGGCATGCCTGAGGTTCACTGGTAGTCTGCAAGCATAAGTCCTACTAATTGTATGAATATATTAGTATGTACAATTTTTCAGAAGTCTGTCTTTACGAGTATTGATTTAAGTGCAGGTAGATATGGAATCTCAGGCCAAGAAAGACATGGAAAAGGCAAAACTTCCCTACAAAGCCATCCTACAGCTCACAGAGTAGTACCAAATATGTAAGAATGGGAAAACCCCAGCTGAAAAGAAAATTGTAGCGTTGTTGCATCAAGATTCTCATAAAGAATGCTCCCTTAAGATCGACCTAAGTGGGCTTTTCCTTCACATCATTCCAGACGAAATAGAGAAAATGTTGTGTACATTTGTCAAGCTCGACCTTTCTAATAATAACCTAGAAAGGTCGTAAATCCTTGGCGGATTGAAGAGCGGGCGTGAATCCTTGTTGGGGCGCATAACGTCGGGTAAATTGGACTCGAGGTAAATTCCTTTGAAATTTTTTTATAACCTTTGATTATAGATTAAAAATTAGATTAGCTAATATTTTTTTTTTTGAGAGAATTCGAAATGACAGTAATATTCATAAATTCTCTCCTTGCGAGTAGTTGAATCGAGGTAAAACCCTAGTCCTCCAACCGTGAATAGCATACGCCCACAGTCGAGACCACGGCGTGGCGCACACTCTGTAGCAAAACCAGTCTCGGCCCCAACTGACACGCCTCAATGGGGACGGAGGAGGGGGTGCAACCCCCCTCGTATAGCAATATCACCGCCAATGATAGATCAGGCACTCGAGCGAAGTGCCCAACATTTGACATGCCCCAGCAAGTCCGCGAACAACTCTTAGCCAGAGAACATGGCCTCAAGAGGGAAATGGATACAGAGGCTGGAACCTCCCAGGTGAAGCCACAACGAGAATGGGAACCAGGTAAGTGCATACCCCAACTGGAAAAAGCACCACGCTATCTCATTAGCTCAACAAGAGTAGGGGATCACACAGAATTTATGAAAGAACATGCCCTCATAGGAAAGTTCTTGGGGCTCTAGCCCACAGAACATGATCTGTACAAATGGATCAAGTGCTGGTGGAACCCCAAAGGGGACTACGAAGTTCAACTCAGCTCCAAGGGTTTTTTCACAATTATTCTATACAATCTGGAAGACAAAGACAGGATATTTGAAAATGGGCCATACTTCTTCAACTCAGCGGGGCTATTTCTATGTTTCTGGACCGAAAGATTCAGTCCTGACGAAGAAGATTTCACCATGGCCCCGGTGTGGATCCGCTTATACGCCCTACCACAAGAGTTCTGGCTAGAAGAGATCCTCATGGGAATAGGGAATACCATAGGCCAGTACGTGAAATCCTCAGAAGCAACGCGACAGAGGAAATACACATCCTATGCCAGGATTTGCGTCTACATGAATGTTGCCAAAGTGCTTCCAGGATCAGTAACCCTAGAATACCAAGACGAGGACTGGCACCAAACCCTGGACTATGAGCACATCCCCTTCTGGTGCAGGAGATGTCATGAGCACGGCCACCTCTACAGAGACTACCCTCTCATCAAAACAATCAACAGATCAAGCGAGCCAACACAAAAGGATGGATTCATTCCTGTAGAAATAAAGCGGTGAAACCCACCACGACGACAAACCTTGGGACAGACACCAAATCTCCCAACAAGAAACTCATACGAGATCCTGAATCAGCTGCCAGAGGAGGAGGAAATCTCAGATCCACACAAGAACCTACAACAACCACAGGAAAAGCCTCTGAATCCAACCCCCCCACCCAAAAGCCAAGAGCCGAGCACCAAGGATAGAGGAGAAGGAGACGGGGACACCCCAATACAGCTGGATGAAAGAGATCTTGCAGACATAGACCTGGAGAAACTTGAAGAGGCCCTAAACAAAAAAGACCTACAAACCCTCCCTGAAGAACAGTCGCGCAAGGTGCACAAGGTATCCCTCAATTCTTCCATGGGATTTTCAGCACGGCTGGGCATAGACACGGACATGAACCCCAGCTCCAAGAAAATCCCTCAGGAGAACAAGAGGAGAGGACGCAAGACAACACAACAACTGATCAAGGAGGTAGGTAACCTCATGATAAACTCGGGACAGATCCACAAGATCTCGGAGGTCTACCTCCAACCACTGCCATCAACCCAATGATGAAGATCGTCACCTAGAATATTAGAGGACTGAATGGTAGGTCCAAACAAAGGACCCTCCGAGACTGCATAAGGAAAGAGAACCCAGATATCCTTTTACTACAGGAAACCAAATGCGCCATCATAGAAGATGAAAACATCTTTCAGCGGGTCTGGCGGAACTGTAACTATATTTCAATAGATTCAACCGGAGCTTCAGGGGGGCTAGCCATACTCTGGAACCCCTCCAGCATTAATATCCACAACCCTTTTTTGACAGTGGGAACAATAACTACACACTTTGAGATCATCGGCTCAAATCAGGAAGGCTCCATCACGAATTTTTATGGCCCCCACAACTAGCAAGACAAAGACAAACTCATGCAGAGGCTTGAACTCACACAGGCCCTGGTGACCACCCGTAACTAGATCTTAGGAGGTGACTTCAACATTATCCTCTCGCTGGAGGTAAAAACAGGAGGCACCAAAAGGCTGGAACAAGATAGCGGTAAGTTCAAAGATCTTGTTGACCAGCTAAAGTTAGTAGATATAGAAAACAACAATGGCATCTTCACCTGGTCAAATCATAGGTCTGGCAACCAACATATCGCCTGCAGATTTGATCGCTTCTTGGTCTCAGAGGAGCTAATGGAGTCAGGTTCCCACCTGGAAAGCCTCATCTTGTCGAGAGCTGGCTTAGATCATTGGCCACTAGCCCTTAACATCAACATCGATGACACTCCCAAACTCAAGCCCTTTCGCTTGGAAAAATTTTGGCTCCTACACCTAGACTTCCAACACCTAGCCAAAGCCTAGTGGGCACAAGCAGAAATCCACCATGGATCAAGCATGTACAAATTCCAGCAAAGACTCAAAAACTTTAAACTGTTTTTGAAGCAGTGGAACAAGAACAGCTTCAACGATATCCTCTATAGCATCCGAGATATCGAAAGCTGACTGAAGACGATACAGAAAACCTTCATCTCCGGATCTAGAACCACAGAACTAATGCAAGAGGAGGAAATGCTCAGAATGCAAATAGAATAAAGAAGAAAGCATGAGGAAATACTCTGGAAACAAAAATATCGAGTACAGTGGCTCAAGGAGGGGGAGCGAAACACAAAGTTCATCCACAGAATGGTGATGCATCGACGACATGTCAACAGGATCACCCACCTAGAGGATAGCCAAGGGAACACAGTCGGAGAACACTCCCAGATTGAGGTAGAGCTAATCAATTTCTACCGGGAGCTCCTAATAGAAACCAGGGAGGACAGAATGGAGGCCATACAAAGAATCACCAGGCACATACCAGCTTTAGTAACCTAGGAATAGAACGCGACCCTCACCAAGCCCATTACCCAGGAAGAGGTGGATCAGGAACTCAAGGATATGCCCCCAGGAAAGGCCCCGAGACTGGACGGGTTCACCGCAAACTTCTTCCACCACTGCTGGGACCTGATAAGAAGAGAAGTCTGGGAAGTTGTAGAGGAACCATGAGCTTCAAGAGTGGTTCTACCAGCCCTCAATGCGACCTTACTAACCCTCATTCCAAAAGAAGAACGAGTCACCAATCCAAAGCACTTTAGACCCATATCCATTTGCAACGTTGTCTACAAAATCATCATGAAGGTTATAGCAAATAGGCTTAAACCCATCTTGACTCACGTCATTTCCAAGGAACAGGCTGGGTACATGGAGGGAAGGAAAATAATGGACAGTGTCATCCTGGCGCACGAGGTCATCCACTCTCTCAAATCCTCCAAAACCCCAGGTATGTTAATAAAAATGGACCTCTCTAAAGAATTTGATAGGGCCAGCTGGCAGTATCTCAAAGCCATCCTCGACTCCTTTAGATTTGATCAGGGATGGGTTAAATGGATTCTCAACCTCATCTCTTCCACCTTCCTCTCTATCTTGGTCAATGGTGTCCCATCCAGACCCTTCTCACCCTCTCGCGACATTCGACAGGGTGAGCCCCTCTCGCCCTTCCTTTTCATGCTCATGGTGGAAGGCCTAGGCAGATCCATCAAAGCAGCGCTCATACACGACTCCCTTAAAGGATTACCTCTCCACAATCTTCAACCAACCCTCTCCCATAGCCAGTTCGTAGACGATACTCTCCTTATCAACTCCCCCTCTGTCAGGGAGGCCATGGCACTCAATTCCATCCTCTCGGACTTCACGGAAGCCTCTGGTATGTCGCTCAACCTGGATAAATCCAAGCTCTATTTTTTCAACACTCTTGCACCGGTACAAGTACACATCTCCAGACTCCTAGGTATACCCAGGATCTCCCTTCCATCCAATTACTTAGGCATCCCCCTCATGGGAGCCTCGGCCAGATCCATCTCCTAGGACAACCTTCTTCTCTCCATCTCCAATAGATTAAGCAATTGGACCTTCAGACCCCTTAATCTAGCCTCACGAATAGTCCTCCTCAAGTCAGTCTTGCAGGCCCTTACCACCTATCTCTTCTCTGTCCTAGCAGCTCCCAAGCATGTCATCAATGCCATCAAGAACCTCCAACATAACTTCCTCTGGCATGGACACCAACCCAATAATAAATGGGCTCTGGTGAGCTGTGACAAAACTTGTTGGCCTAAAAGTCAAGGAGGACTGGGCCTTCAGGACCCGGGAAAGCTCAACCAAGTTATGGGCGCTAAAATCTGGTGGCATTGGCTAAAAACTCCCACGACAGCATGGCTCGCATGTGGCGGCACAAATATGCCCCCCTAATGCCCATAAACCAACTGATCAGGCACAATACCAGAATACAAGGATCCAACATCTGGAACATAGCTTGACAAAATCGCACTCTGGTCCAGAATCATGCCTTTTGGGAAGTCAGGAATGGAGAGAGTGCCATGCTCTGGCAGGATTCCTGGCAGCAACTCAAGCCCCCGATTGGAATATAATATCTAGTCAGCCTCAGAGAAGCGATCGATCCACACGCCTCACTAAAAGTCAAGGATCTTTGGAAACCTCAAGAGCAACACCTCCAGTGGAGGCATTGGAAAACCTCCCACCTAGACCTCGGAGTTTCAGAAAATCTCAACCTGGAAAGCTGGCACATCCAAGTCAATCGGAGGAAAATCCCCACAAGATAAGGATCGAACATCCTATGTTGGGGGTACTCCACGGCTAGGACTTTCACAATTAAGGAGGCCTACTCCCTACACATCCACCCCCAATACGCAGAGAAAAGGCCTATATGGAGTAAAGTCTAGAACTCTGCTTTATGGGCCAAGGTCTCAACCTTCCTATGGCTGGTAGTGCACAACAAGGCGCTAACCTGGGACAACCTTAGGAAGCAATGCTTCATTGGGCCCTCTCTCTGTGTGCTATGGTGGGAACAGGAAGAAACCAAGGAACACCTCTTCAATGGGTGCTACTACAGTCAGAAAGTGTGTGATCTGAGTTCGCAAATCATGCACAGGTCCAACCAACACAGAAACAGTGTCAATGACACAATTGAGCACTGGGACCGCATCTCCTACAAAATCACGCTCTTGAATCAAATCTGGCAACTTTTGCTAGGATTCATCCTCTGGAAGCTCTGGAAGGAAAGAAACAGAAGAATTTTCCACTCAAAGGCTTCCACGTCAGAGGACACATGGACAACCATCAGCTCATTAATAAAGGAAACAGTCAGAAGCCACGCCTGGAAAGAGGAGGACCTCAACTGTACCCCTGAGGAACAATGCATCCTCCAACACTGGGAGCCCTTCCCAATCAATCACTCCAGCTCGAGGACTAATAAACCTCCTCAGACGATCCCTACCACTTGGTCCCCCCCCCCTGCCAACTACATCAAAATCAACTTCGATGGAGCATCCAAAGGCAACCCGGGAGTAGTAGGATGGGGAGCGGTGATCAAATATTCTGAAGGAAAGATCCTCAGGATGCTAGCAGGCTTCTTAGGGGAAACGACAAACAATGTGGTAGAGTTGACAGGATTGGCAAGAGGGTTGCAGGCCGCAATGGATAAAGAACACCGCAACCTAGTATTAGAAGGAGACTCACAAGTCATCATCCGATTGATAGCCAAAATCCTAAATGGAAGTCACCGCTCAAAGATCTCTCCAAGTTGGCGACTCATAGGAATGCTAGAAGACTTCAAAAGCCTCCTCACACACACTCTCACCATCATACCCTCCCATGTAAGGCGAGAAGCGAATAGAGTAGCAGATTGTCTAGCAAATGAAGTAGTCGAAAAAGAATATGACTACTCCTGGTGGGAGGTCCATGACTCAGAACGCCCAGGCTTAGTCACAAGGTGTCAAACCTTGGCCACCAGAGATCTACCCCCCCCGGATGGGGTGACACGCGGGCAACCAAGGGCACGTGGGCCGCCACCGAGACACCCCTTTATGGAATCAACCGGTGAGCGGCCCTCAGACATTAATGCGCAGGGGCTCGCACCAGCCACTTCCCGAAGACTGGCCTTCTCGCGCGAGAGAACTTTACCAGGAGGCAGTGCATTCATCACCCTGCCTTAATGGCATCGATAGCTATGATATTTAGCGACATTATCAACGCGGGGAACTGGAATGAGAAATAGAGGTTCCTTGCAGTATTCGTCTCGTCCATGAAGGAATTCTTAGCTTTGCGAAATTTTGGGAGAGGAGAGGCCCACTCCAACCAGTCCAGAATGCCACGACTCAGAGGAAAGCCACGTGTTGGTAGCCAATTCAATTTTTTTTAAACTTCCCTAAAAGGCTGCCTACACCTAATTATCTTCTAAACGACAAGTCATCGTCACATTTTGCAACTAGACATTTGTTTCATTTTTTGCGACAATTGCAATTTGGTTTTGATTCAGTTTTCACAACTGAAAATGTGAAAACCCCTCCATCGTTGATTGGACTGTCGTTGTCTTTTATTAATTTTTTGAAGGACACTTTACCATTAGTTTATCGTATGACTGCAAAGGTTCTTTCAGACTATGTCCCTTGGCCTACTCTTACTTCGATTGCGCATTTGGATTTACTTGATTAATAAGCCATTGAGCATATAAATTTATTGGTTACATTTGATTCTATAAGGGTCATGATTGATTTTGGTTTTATATATGATATGATCCTTATTGTTTTGAGCTCTTGACTTATCAATTTTATGAGATATTTTGTCATAATGATTTATAAAACTTTGATTAATATGCTATGAGCGCATGATCAATATATGAGTTTCGATTTCAGTTTGAAAGGAAAAGGTTTGAAGTTATGAAACCCCGATCAGGTAAACTTTTGATTTGATAGTCTGAATTTATGCAATGGCACGATTGGATTAACATTGGTTTAAACATTTGTTTTTGATTTAATGATTAATACGATGGCGTGTTGGTTAACTTTAGGTTTTGATTGAATGGTTTTAAGTTATCCATTGATATAACATATGATATGGCACGTATTAATTGTAGGTTTGATTCTATGTTCATGGTTTCAAACAATACTATGGCGAGTTGATACATTGACCACTGCCCAAACTATCCGGTTGGCCGATTCATATGGTTTAAATGATTTTATGTGGATGGAACAACACTGTACTATGCCATTATTATCCTGCATGGTGGTGGTAATCCTACCACCTTCGCACGCATACAATTAATCCTTGCCTCTTTGAGCGCTGCAGCTATTAGCCGTAACCATTTTCGACCCTGTGTATCGTTTTGTTTGATTCAAACCCTACTATGCACAGAAGCCATGGCTCAAGTCGTAAAGGCCGAGCCCAACGGGTGCCAAGCATTGCTAATTTTTTATGGCACTTATAGCGACCTGGAAAAATTCGGGTGGCTCGGGTTCATAAGGAAATTCGATGGTTATAACCCTAGCGTGACTCGACAACTTGCGTTATCATTCGATGGTTGTCGAGCCAAAGTTGGAGATGTGCAACTTGAGATTAATGAACAGTTTCTTGGCTTGGAAACCAGTCTGCCTGTTACTGGACAGAAGTGGTCGAAGAGTTGCAAGGTGGATGATGTCTCTTGGACATTGTTATTCCAATCTCGGATGGTGAACTCCTGCGACAAAGGTTTGCCTGCAAAAATGTTAAAACCACGCTGGCATGACCTCCTAATGATAATCAAGCAATTCATTACTTGCGAGGGTAGGTATGGGTTCGTTTTCTTATTTCACCTTCATCTATTGATGGTTTTTATGGGTTTAGAACTTAGTATGCCTCACTATCTACATAGAATTTTGTTTAAGATGGCTAAAAGGTACAAACGTAGCGAGGCCGATACCAGCCTCTTCCATTTGGGGTTGATTAAAGTGATTATGGTTTATGAGTTGGGGCTACATCGTGACTGTTGGGGTGATTTTCTCATTTGTAATGGCTTTGAAGAATCAAACCCTCCATAGGCTGATAAACCTATGGTAACCGAAACCTAGCCTATTCCCCCTGTGCCTTACAACGTTTTTCTACCGAAACCTCTACCCGACCCACCGACGAACTTGCCTATGGCTGTGACCAAACAGGTCGAAATTGCTAAACCCGCAACCAGAAAACCTAAAGCTAAAACTAATACTAATTCTAAAGGCAAGAAAAACGCTCGGTTAATCTCACGCATGGAGAGAAATAAACCTAAAACCCCTGCCAATTCTGAGCCTATCATGGTCAGTGAAGATTCTGATTCAGAGATTGAACGTTTTCTCGCAAACGAGTATCCTTACTCAGAGGGTCTGTGTGAAAAACTTGCATATGACTTTGTCAAGAATTTACCACCTTGTTTGTTGGATGATCCTAACTTTCCTGGCATTGAGCTACCTCGTGGAACCCTCAGTGACTCATCAAGACCCCCATCTGCTCAACCAGTTGTTCACCGAAGCGATCAGTGTGGGTTATGGTTGGAGAGATACTACTTAGATGTGCCGATTTTGCAATCCAGAATCCATGCTTTGGAAG
This sequence comes from Picea engelmannii, assembly GCA_009831015.1. Taxonomy (NCBI): domain Eukaryota; kingdom Viridiplantae; phylum Streptophyta; class Pinopsida; order Pinales; family Pinaceae; genus Picea; species Picea engelmannii. The sequence goes on from ML794645.1 coordinate 221,445, forward strand.
ATCAAGTGGCAAAGCTCACTGGTCGTAATGCGAAGGTGAAACCCACTGACAAGAAGCAACGAACAACGGGTTCAACTCTGTTCAAGAATGTCGAGTTAGCCACGGTAATTGTCAATTCAGAATTGGCATAGCCTCAGCAACCTCGTCGGTATAACTTTCACGCATTTATATGGCACATTCATAAACTCTGTGTACATCATCGACCTGCTCTGTTACATAAACATGCATCGCTGTATATAACTTGTTTTGGTAAATCGAATTTTTTCATTGGATTTGGTCTTGATTCTATTAATCATAACAATGGATTTGATTGTGTTAAATTAGTTGCGATTGAATGTTCTGTTGTATTTATTATAGACAAGTTGTTTTGCATTTCAAACCTTGAGACACGATTTATGCTGTGATCTGAATTGGTTATGAGACACCTGGTTATCTATTACAATTTGATTTACATATCGCTTTGACCATCCTGGATACGGTTTGGATTTTGTTTTAAAAAAAGGTTTTGTTTTATATCGAGGATTGATACAAATCGTAACAATCATCCAACTTCCAGCCAGTCAATTCGTTGAGGCCAGTCGACCCTGTTCTTTTGTGAATTGGAATGACAATGTATTTTCTGTTACGAATGGATTTGTAAAATAAAATGAACATGCCCAGGATGATGAATTTTTCTATAATTAACTCTGATCCAATTTTATTTGGTTAATGCCTAGCTTATGGTTATCATTGATGTTGTTCGATCTTGACTATGTCACATCGAGCAAATGAAATCTATGGTGGTTTTTGGCCGATACTGTTACGCATGTTTCGTTTTGATGTATATTGTAACAGCCTTCCCCTATTTGATCAAAACAGAATGAATTGTGTGCTTAATCTCTATAGCCTGTTGATTGAAACGACATGAAATCTATGTATATTGCTACAGCTGTAACATATATTTTGTGTTCAATGATATCGATTATAGTTATGTTGTGGAAAATCTCATTTGATATGGTTACTATCATGTTCGATTATGATTGTTTTGATTACGATTATATCGTATCTCATTCGATTTGATTCACTGTTTAATTTCATTTGATACGAAACAGGCCTGTCAAAGTTTGACCATGTTTTATGGTAACTAAAA
>ML794646.1:13583-35110 GCA_009831015.1 Picea engelmannii
AAACTTACTTTGACCTCCACGTTTCAAGAAGAAGCTATGTGAGTGATAAGTGACTTTTGTGTGTGAGTGAAAGTGTGCCAATTTTTAGTGAATTAGATGTCACCTTGTTGCATGTGGACTTCGCTTGGTCCTTACAAGTGTTTTATTACCTAATTAACTAAGTGCCTTTGGTACAACCTTGCGTAATTCAAAAGTCCCTAGGAAGCTAGCATGTGGACATGTGGGTCCGTTACTATCCATTTAACTCCCTATTGTGATGTAATCTAAGAAAATCTTTGAAAATATCCTAGATTGATCATGTGGGCATGTATGGGCCCGTTACAAAACCTTTAAACTTCCCTAGTGATTTGATCTAAGAAAGTAAATTTCAACACTATCCTATATTTGTAGCATGTGGGCATGTATGGGCTCATTACAATATTAAGATGTGTTTGAAAAAGTAAACTAAGAGGAGTCCCAAGAAGGGTTGTTGTCCTCTCCTAAAGGTTTTAATGTTCTTAAGGGAGATGAAATCGTTTCACAATCTTTTTCTGATTCTCAACACCACTTGGAGGCACGAGAGAAGAGCATACTATGCGATTGTTATTCAACTTCTAGTCCCAATGCAAGTTAAATGTGATTAAAAATGATTTCCAACTTATATTGAGAGCCAAAACAAGCCATCCATGTGGTGAAAAATGAAAGCAAAAGAGGAAATTGATTTTAACCCCCTAAGTGCCTATGTGTTTTTTACTAACCCCTTTATATGATGAGGGGACTAAGTGTGGTGCAGCTTTAAAACATGCTTGAAATCATTTTTAAGAAGGCAAATGGCCTTCTCCACATCTCAACAACTTTACAATGTGAATTTTTGCACAGATGTGCGGGTCTCAATGGAGACAGAGCCGCATAGAGCGCATGTGCGCGAACAGAGAAAAGTTAATAAGCACATGTGCGCAGAAAAGAGTTCTGACTTAAGCGCATGTGCGCACGATTCGCATCTGTGGGCCTAAAAACCCGCGCATATGTGACACACGGCCAAGAATGAAAAATCCGGATGGATTTCTCTCAATTCAACTTGGAATTGGCTAATTGGCAGGTCGGCCTAGGCCGGTTAGTGCACCTGCAAGTTAAACAAACTAAAAGAAGAGAAAGAAAAACCCAAATGGGGTAGGAAATTGATACCTTTCCCCAGTGGAGTCACCAATCTGTTGTGCCTCTTTCGTCACTTTAGTGAGAAAAACAGAGGTGCTTGCAAGCTCAGTTGGGTTTGCTGAGCAGGATAGCTACAAGGAAAAGTGTTAGAAAAAGAAATATAAAACAACAACTAAGAATTAAACTAAGAAATGAAATAACAACTAAATTTATAAGCATAGGGACATAGAGACAAAAAGAATAATGAGACCCATGTCACCAATGATAAGGCTGATATTAGTGAAAGAAAACACAGAGAAGCAAGGGGACTATGAGTCCCTTCTTCCTCCAAGGGAGGGCTCTTGGACCCCCACAAGTAAGCTCTTCTTACAACAAATAAAAATGGAAAGGTTGAAAGAACTCTTTGCTAATCCACTCAAGGGGTGAGATGGATTGTCCAATGCAATGATGCAAATATACTCTTGACAAGGATAGAGTCCTCAAGAGAATAATGGCAGCATAACTTTGCTTTGAATTCCTTGAAAAATGAAGTGTATCCATGGCCTTTTTATAACATTCCTTTGAGCTATTGTTCAACTAGTTCATAGTGTGTAAAGAGGCTAATTAGGGAATTTCTAGGTCTTTCACCAGCCATCTAGTCGAATCCAGTCCAGATTTGAGTGTCAAATTGGATTGGGAGTTGAACCAGAAGTGGGTGGGAGGCAAACCACTCTCATAAATGCGTTGTTTCTTAGGTGCACGGATTTTTGCGATAATAGTCACGCATCGTGCGCATGTGTGCAAATTTAACGCTTATGTTTCGTGCATGTGCACGCGCGCCCAGTGTCTTCATAGCGCCCTTCAATTTTTCACTGTTTTGTATAGTTTTTGACCTTTTATGAATGTTTTGTGTTAATCCAGGTTCATGGATGGCTTCATAACTGTTTGATGATGTTGAATTCTTGTAACCATGTGCAGACGAAATTTCAGTGATAACACTCTGTGCTCTGATAAAGGTAAGAATAGTTAAAAGTTATTAGATCTGGAAGCTTTGTGCCTTGTAGAAGTAAAATAAGTGAATTTTTTTGTTTCTAAAGTATGGATTTAGGTATGCTTGATAGATTTTGTCCTAGCTTGAAAACTGGGGCATTATTAGATGAAAGAACATTTGATATGAATGTATATGATAAGAATAATGAAAGATATGTTATACCTATGCATAGAAAGAATTTTTGGACTAACCAATGGATGCAAGATCCTAGAAAGAAATTTTTGTAGGATAGCCATTATGACCCTAGCAAGCAGTACAAGAAAAGTTGGGGATCATTGAAGAGAAAGAGAGGATTAACTCTTTGTTACAGTTGCAGAAGACCAAGACATCTTGCTAAGGAATGCCCTGGGAGAAACCCTAGTTGCCTCTGTTGTCAGGCTATGGACCATGAAGTATTGGATTGCCCTAAAATGATTGCTAGACTTGAAAAGATGAATATGGAGAAAGAACACCCTGAAGGAGATCAACAGACTAAGATTATAGAAGAACCCCAAAAAGAATCAGAGATTATGTTACTGAAAATGAAAGAAACTTGATGAACATAAATATGTCAGTTTGTCAGAGATCGTCAAAGGAAAGGAGAAAATTGAATTAAGAATAGGAGACTTTGACATTGACTATGCTTTGGATGAGGGAACACAGAAGAACATTATGACAGAAAGTACTTGGGAAACCCTAGGAAGGCTTGATATGGTTCCTTCACTAGGAAAAATAGGGTTGTTTAAAGGAAAAATGGTAACCTTATGTGGCAGGATTACCCAGATAGCTATGAGTACCCATGGAGCTTCGACAGAGGAAGAATTTGAAGTTATTAAATTTATTGAGGACTATGCCCCATTTCCAACTTTGTTAGGAAAGATCTGGATTGAAAAAGACCAGATCCAGAAAAAAGAAGAAAAGGAAGACCTAGAATAGAAGAAGCAAGAACTTATGGAATGTATGACTAGAAGGATCACCTACTTGATGGAAGAAAAAGAGAACAGATATAAGCTATTGAACACCAGGGACTTGGATTTCGAAGCTATAAGAGCATTAGAGGAACCCCAAAAGACTGAAATACCTAATCCATATGATGAAGGAGTACTACCCTTGGATCTGAAGAAAGAATCTCAGCATCACGAAGTGACTATGTCGAGAGAAGATAAGAATCAGAAAGGAAAAATGATGACCGAGACGAAGCTCTCTGGGAAGAAGGCTAGGAAGCTAAGTAAGAAGAGAGCCCAGATCGAAAAGTTACAGAAGGTTCCAGAGGAAACTTCGCAGAAGGAAAAATCACAGGAATTGAGCTTCGTCAGGATATCAGAACCGCGACATATGGCACTTCATCGTGGCAAAGCAATATAGTCGTTGGACCGATATACTCGTTCGACTTTTTCCCCGAATGGACAGAAAATCATTAAAGGATCACCACTAGACCGTTGGACCATGCCATAATGGATGGATCAACGTTCATGGAAGCTTCATACCTGTTACAAGCAAATCATTGATGAATTTCCTATTTAGCTCGTCGCGAAGAACACTTTTTCCAACTGAAAAGTTGAAGCCCGCAGAACTAGTGACTGTCTACATTAATCATTGCAAGTAGATTGCTCATCCTAGTGCAGTATTTTGAGATCATCGTGACCCCAATTATCTTTCCCGAGTGCGTATGTCCGACGAGCTCACCGAACTTGAGGAATTCGTCACAGAGGTCCTTGTCAATTTAATGACTAAGAGAGTCATTTCGGAAAGAAGAATGTCCACCGGAGTCCAAGTATCATCGACGGGAGGACTGCAAGCCTCCTCGTTGACTGCTCAAGTAGGAACATCTTGAGCCAGTGTAGAGAGAAGAACTAAGCATAAGGACGACATAGCTAATGCAAAGTTAGTACCATCCATCCTACCATCTTACATACCCTCTCTAAGCAGTGAGATTAACAAGGATAGTTTCCCTAGAGACTTTGAATACACCCTAATCACTGCATATCTACCAAAAGGAGTACGCACCTACCATGCAGATCAAGACAAGGTTACAGCGTTGAAGTTTTGCAACTTCAACCTGGGGGACCATAAATTTTACAGCATGCTTGCCCCGTATAAATACTTGACGATAAATAAGGGAAAGAATCCGAAGCTCATCCCTCAGCAATGGACGATGAACCTCACGCAGTCTACTTTTCTCAACGTTATGAAAACACCGCACTTCGGCAAACACCAAGAGGTGAATGCTTGTGTAAAATTGTTGCTAGCAAGTTACCACGGAGGATACCTGTGGTTAGACCATCGCATAACTATTGATATGGCGTTGATCAATAGGATCACTGGGCTTAGAATGTAGGGCCCTGATCCCCATGAGTACTATCCTAGAAAGACCATAGACCACGCTCTTTCACAGAAGATCAAAGAAGCCTATGGCGATGTTGAGAAAGGCGTGAGAGGCTACAAGGTAGCTTCTATTGAAAGTGGTGCAGTGCTCCTTGCATGCCAACTAATCGCAGGGAAGTTGGTACGCAAGAATCGACCAACACAAGTATCTAGATTTGTAGTTTACCTCGCAGGAAAGTGCGCAAAGGGACTATAGATGAACTGGGTGAAGTACCTGGTGAATCAATTGGAGATTCATTGTAGAGAAGCCCAAGATCAGGGGCATGAATTTTGTTTTAGCTGGCTCCTGATATTGATCTCTTTTGTTGCATGGGAGCTACCAGAAGGCGCACCCTTCCTAGACCTTGGCCCCTTTGATCCACTAGATGTGAAGTTGAATACATTATGGTACTCAAACGACATGAGCAAGCAATGGAAATCGAATGTTTTTTTCCACGTGTACTATAACCAATTGAAAGCAACCATAAGGAGTGAACCTCGCATAACCCCGAACACTTTACAGATATTTCAACCTCTAATAAATTTCAGCGCAGACTGCCACTTTATATACCTAACCCCATGCGCTGATGAGCACCAGGAACAGCAGCAGTCCTATTATAAGCTGACAGAAGAACACCTGGAAGAGATCACCAAGGAATGGTCATCGGACCTCCTTGTTTTAGTGGACCCTGTAGAAATGTTCGATATCAACAGCCCCTAAACTGCGCAGGATACACCTGGACCTAGTAAGACAAAGAAATAAAACATGACGAAGAAGACTGAAGAAGTCCAGGATGTTGACAACCTATCTCTAAGGACAACTTCCATTACACAAAATGAAGAAGGTGATTATGAATAAGATACAGAAAATTGGAAAGTCAAAGTACCACTGCCTAGGGATGAAGAAGACTCATCGAAGAAAAGGAAGGTCTCACCTCTAAAATATTCCTCTAGAAAGAAACCAAGAACCCCTGTAACCAAGATGTGAATTTCCCTCACATTGGATGACTTTGATTTCATTGTTGCAGCGGTCAATGATGCTTCAAAGTAAATCATAGAGAAGGAGGTGAAGCAAGAACAAATGTATAGCCAAATTGAGATCACACTCCAAGGAGTACAGCAAGCACTCTAGTCTAGTCGAGCAATCTCTATTGCACCTTTTCCAGAAGGAACAATAGAAGTGGGAGATGAATCAGTTCAGCTCTACAATATTGTTGATACAGTCAAAGTACGCCTTCGACATGCTCAAGATGAAAAATCGGAGGCCATCCAGGCCCTAAAGAAAGCACAAGAGGAAATTATTGAACAACGCCAAGCCGCACAATAAGAGAAGAATGCTCTCCAAGAAAAATTTGAAGAAGACAGAGCGAAGATCCAAAAAGAGAAAGAGCGGTTTCTCACAAAGCATGTAGGAATTGAAGAAGCAGTCAACAGAGCATTTCACTCTGTGACCGGCTTAGAGAAAAAGGCTGAAGAGCCCATAGAGCACTAAGTTATGAAGCTGGTTGAGGTTATTCAACAACTTCAACAAAGGGTCATGGAATTAGATCTTTAGACCATACCTCAGACTCCACAAGAAGTGTGCAACCAGTGAGAATGGAATGCTCATAGCGCAGTCGAGAGGATTAAAACACTTGCTGCAGAATGTAAACAGCTAAGTAGAAAAAGTGTGTAGATATATGAACAACTATCTGAAGACCCAGAGTTGAAGAAACTAGAATCCCAACTCCAGGAAGCAAAGCAGCACCAGATACAGTAAAGGTGCAACTCAATCTCCTACCACCCATCGAGAGGATGAAGAGATCCCAGGAACAATGCACTTCCCAACAACTCGTTCTTACCACACATAACAGAGTGATGGAAGTCACCTAGAAACTCCAGCTGAGATAGGAGATAGCCTACCTACTATTTGAAGAAATCGAAGGCCAAGGAACACTACTAGAACAAGTAGTTGTTACAGTTTAGCAGCAATTGGAAGGACCTATCAGCGAAGCGGTTGTTCAAGAATTTGTTGAGCAAGAAGCAGTAGCACAGAAACAGGTCGAAGCAGCTTGAGCCAATATCGATACCTTTGAGGCAAAGTTTCCCAGACATGAGTGACTCGGGATGAGTCACAGGTGATTGTTGGCGGCCTATTGGCCCTTGACCAAGTTTTGAGGAACACTTGGTCATATTTGACCATTTTTGGGACTTCGACAGCTTGTCAAATATGGAGCGCAACGTGAAGCGGAAATCATGGAAGCTAGACCCCTTTTTGGGTCCTTTTTGGGTTTTGGGGATAATGTAATGGGAAAGGGATGTCGGCCCGTGGGTTTACTCACGCTTGGGCCCACTTTTGTATGTATAAATAGATATGAAGTAGATGTGAAATAGGTGTGATTGCTTAGTGAAAGTGGATGATATATCTATGTGATGTAGGCTAAGTGCCAAGGATTGAATCTTTGTGGTCAAGGATTTGTGCAATTTGTGTAAGGCTTGCAGAGCCGAGTGCAAGTCCCTGTGAGAGACTATAGAAGGATTTGTGTTGTAGTGCAAGGAAGAAGGATCTAGCGAGCTGCACATATCTTATGTCCTATGCGAAGAGGGATTTGGATGGCTCTGTGTTGTAACCTGATTAACTGAAGCTAATAAAGAATAAGACTTTGTGGACGTAGCCCTAAGGTGGGGGTGAACCACAGTAAATACGTGTGTTGTGCTTTGTGCCTCGACTTGATGTGTTTGTCTCTACCTTTGCTAAGTTATTTGATGTGTTTAGATAGATCTATTTATGCTTTGTGCTTATGAGATATGATATGTAATATTCTTATTGCTTGATCTGTTGAATCTAATCTATCTTGTTGTGGCTAAGTGATGAATTATCTTATAACTAAGTACATACTGTGATGCTTTGTGCTATCTGCGAAGTATCATGAGGGTTGAATATTGATGAATAATCTATGCTAGGCAAATGCTAAGTGTTATAATCATAGATCTGTGTCCCAGCTAAGGTTGCAGACACCTGAGTCTTGCAACCACCCCTTCCTCTACCTCGGGTGAGATTTCGTCTACTTCAAAGGTGTTTTCGAAAGGGCTGGTAGTTAGGGTTTTGTTGGTGCGTTGTTGTAGCATTGAACCCTGGGTTTCCCCTATGCCAACAATGACTCATGAGGCTTTGGAAGGTGGAGGGGGAATTACACAAGCCAAAGGGCATGACCAAAAACTCATAGTGACCCTCATGAGTGCAAAAGGCAGTCTTGGGTATGTCATCTTCTTGCATACATATCTGGTGGTAGCCAGAACGTAGATCAAGTTTAGTGAAGTACTAAGCACCACTCAGCTCATCCAAGATATCATCAATGATAGGAATGGGAAACTTGTCCTTGATGGTGAGTTTATTGAGGGAACAAAAGTCAGGACACATGCGCCAAGTACTTTATTTCTTAAGTCCCATTACCACAAGGGAAGAATAAGGGTTGGTACTGGGGCAGATAACACCCGCTTGGATAAATTCCTGCACTATTTCTTAATTTCATTCTTTTGGGAAAAGGGATGACGATAAGGGAGAACATTGGGGGGAAGGCTGCCAAGAACAAGAGGAATGGAATGATCATGAACACCACGAGAAGGAGGAATTCCTTGATGGGTGGAAAAAATAGCTTGATGTGTGGAAAGGATAGCTTGGAGGTCAGGCTGTAGAGAGGGTGTCTCAACAGCTTGAATAGAATGGAGTTGATCAATACTGTCGAAGTGGCCTTTCTTGAGGAGAGTTTCCATGTGATGGGAACTAATAATCTCAGGAGAACCAACTGTGAGACCTTGGAATTGATACCTTTTCCCTATTGTTGGAATTGCATGGCTAATTCCTTAAAATCCATAAGAATGGGACCCAAAGTGCGTAACTATTCAACACCTAACACAATGCCACAACTGCCCATGTCAATGGAAACAATATGAGATTTCAAGTGGTAATGATCGATTTTAAGAAAAACATTTTCACAATGCCCACCACAATTCATGGACCCACCATTGGCTATCTGTTGACGGGTGAAATTGTTCGTCCGTTAATTGAGAGAGTGGAACCGGTCCGGGGTTGTCTAAATAACCCAACCCGTTTGGAATGGACCACCCTGATGAGTTTTACGGCTCCGTTGGCCGCTCTAAGGTCTTTTAAGAAAACCAAAGAGAAACTAATCTAAACTAACTAAAACAAATAAAACTAACTAAACTAACTAAAACAAATAAAACTAACTAAACTAACTAAAACAAATAAAACTAACTAAAACTAACTATTATATACAAACTACTAGTTACCATTATAATAACTCAAATCAACTATCTAATTACCAGCTGTAATATTACTTATTCACAAATGTACATTATAAACAATCTACAGATTTAATTAAAACCTGCAAAACTCATGTATTTTCTGCCCTAAGACAACTAGGAATCTCTTTTTTGATTTTTTATATTTTATGAAAAAGAAGTAAAACTTACTGAAATTAAACGATCTAATATATTTACTGAAATTAAAAAATCTAATATAAATCTAATTAAACTTAAATCTAAACTGAACTACTTAATGAAAACAGCAAAGAAAAGATTAGCTGACCTGGAAGCACTCCTAATTGCTCCCGTGTGTGATGACTCTGAAGCTGGTCGGAGGAAGTAAACTCGCACCGGATTGGTTCAAAAGCTTCTCGTAAATGATTAGCTGAGCTGCTCTTCGAGTTGGTTTGCAGGACAAACAAGACATAAAAATATCATAACGACTATAAGATGTATAAATCTCTGCAATAAGGGAAACTTGTTATGCAAAAACTTATATTTGATAATTCAATCAATGAAGAAGATAAATCTGTCATTCACAAACTAAATTAAACAATTGTTATGTATTTTATACAATTGGAAGAAACCAGATATGGATTACAATGATTAAAATTATATCATTTGCACATGATCTAGATAGCTAAAGTAGGCATAAATCATAAACAAAGTGATATACACAACATGAAACAAAATGTTGATATATTGAGAAGCTAAAGCTGTGACAAAACATCAATTTTGCTTCAGTCTGTATTAGAATTCCATATCCTTGTTCTCCCACGAATGAGGATGAACATTATTACAAAAATCATAAGTATATATAAGTCTCTCCACAGGGTAAAACCTCCCTGTGGATAATATCAAAATGTTTTACATAATCTGGGAAATATCCCAAAATCAACTAAACTAGGAAATCAAAATGCAAGTGAAATCTTGGAAATATCCCCTAACTGCTCATAAACTCAATTGCAATTTCGAATTTACCTACAATAGAACACAAATATCAAATTAGCAATATATTTCAGTAACAAAATAATAAAAAATTGATCCTACAGACTTAGCTACAGAATCATGTGATTATGTAGCTAGTCTAAAATAGCTTACAGGATCAGATAGAAATCAAATGAAATATTTTTAAAACAATCCAATTTAATTTTCTTTTAACAAACATTAAAATCGAATTACTAATGGCTCAAGCAAATTTATCATTCGAATTAAACAAAATCGAAAAGGATGCAATCAAAATAGGATAAGAATGCTTTGTTTTAGTTGCTATGAAATCGGATCAAATGATAACCAAAATTTTTCATATCCAAACAAAAATATTAATGAATCATATCGAATTAGATATGATTTAACTCAATTCAATCATAATCGATTTGTTGTGGTTGTAACAATGTCCATACGATCCAGATTGTTTTAATCAAATACCAATATGGAAAGACAGTTACGATTATTTCCAAACATTCATAACAACATCAAACTTCGCCATAGATCACGATCGTTGAGCATTGACACGATCAACAGAAAGGATCACATAGTGATCGTAATCATCAACAGCAATGATAACCATAAACCGAGTAACATTCGCAACAAATCGGGACTGAGTCAAATATTGCAACAAATCGTAATCCTGTGCATAATCACTTCCGTTCCCAAATTAACTTTAAACAGTATGTTTGTTGAAATATGAATCGGGCTGATAACACGGTCAAACAATGCGAATCGATAGGTTGGGTATAACAGTCATGATTCGTATTTCACAATTTGGTTATGCCTTAACAGAATGGTATTCAAATTGGTCAAAAAGACATGGAAAATCACAACAGTTAACCGTAATTGCCAACCATATCGTATATAACCAAATCGAAATGATATATTGACTGTGTTCAAAATTGGAATACCAGAAATGACCTGTGTTTAGATAAATATTAACAACTTCAATAAGCAATAGAGCATTCAATTAAAGCTAAATTAAAACAATCAAATCTAATCCCATGATCAATCGAATCAAAGCCAAATCTAAACAAAATTTAAAACAATAACAAAATTAGATTTATCAAAACAAAATTATATACAAAAATGCATGCTTATGTGTCAAAGAAAATCCACGCTGTAAACAGAGTTTATGAGTTTGTCATATAAATAGGTGATAATCATACCAGTGAGGTTGATCGAGCTATGCCAATTTTGAATTGACGAATGTTGTTTCCGACTCCACGTTCTTAAACAAAATCGAACCAGTTGTTCGATGTTTCTTATCAGTGGATGGCATCTTTGCTTTTTGACTAGTGAGCTTTGCAACTTGATCCTCCAGAGCATGAATTCTGGACTGCAGCATTGGCACATCAAGGTAATACCTTTCTAGCCATAAGTCACACTGATCACATGGTGGAGCAGCTGGTTGAGATAGGGCACGAAGGGGTTTCGACGAGTCACCAGGGGTTTCACAAGGCATTTTGATGCCTGGATAATTAGGATCATTTTGCAAACAAGGTGGTAGGTTCTTCACAAAATCATATGTAGGTTTATCACATAGACCTTCAGAATAGGGATACTCACCTGCCAGGTAACGTTTAACCTCTGAGTCAGAATCTTCACTTACCATGATAGGGTCAGGGTTGACAGGAGGTCTCGGTTTGTTTCTTGCCATGCGAGAGATTAATCGGGCGTTCTTCTTACCTTTAGAATTCGCATTAGGTTTGGCCTTAGGCCTTTTAGCCACGGGTTTAACAATTTCCACATCTGTGGTCACAGAACCGGGTAGGTCAATAGGTGGTTCGGGTAGGGGTTTAGGTAACAGAGAACTATAAGGCACAGGGGGTACTGACTTACTCTCGCTCACCACAGGTTTGTCAACCTGTGGTGGGCTTGAATCATCAAAATTATTGCGTTTAAGAAAATCATTCCAACAGTCCCGACGTAACCCCAAATGACAAACCACAAGCATTTTAATTAACCCAAAATGAAATAGGTTGTTATCGGCCTGGTTCCGTTTGTACCTTTTGGACATTTTAAACAGACTCCTATGCAAGTAGTAAGGCATATTAAGCTCATATCCCATGAAAACCATAAGTAGCCGAAGGTGGTACAGGAAAACGAAACCATACCGGCCCTCGCATGTGATGAATTTCTTGGTTACCATCAGTAAGTCGTGCCATCGTTGCTTTAGCATATTCGCGAGCAAACCTTTGTCACAAAAGCTCACTCTTCGTGAATGGAAGAGCAATGTCCACGGGACATCTTCGACTTTGCAATTGTTTGACCATCTCTGTCCGACAGCAGGCAGACCGATAACTAAACTGAGAAATTGCTCATCAATTTCCAATTGCACATCCCCAACCTTGGCTCGGCAGCCATCAAAGGTTAATGCAAATTTTCGAGCCACGCTAGGGTTATAGCCATCAAACTTTCGTATGAACGGGAGCCATCCAAATTCCTCAAGGTCACTGTAAGCACCATCAAACATCAACAATGGCTGGCAACCATTGGGTTCAGCCCTTATGACTGGAGCCATGGTGCGGGCTCATGGTAGGGTTTGGATTGAACACAATCAACACAGGAGCAAAGTCGTTTGGGGTTAACATCTATGAGCGCTCAAAGGGGAGGCAAATTAATTTGCGCGTGCGATGGTGGTGGGATTAACATCGCCATGCAACATAGTAATGGCACAGTACAACATTGTTTAATCAATTATGACATCACTCAAACCATATTAACCGGCCAACCCAAGGATTAAACGGTGGATAATTATATCAGCGTGTCAGTAATCAATGTAAAACCAAAACCATGAATTATATCAATGCGCCATGTGTATAATCAAACAAACGTTAAATCAAAAATCCAAATGTTTAACCAACGCGCCATGTGTATAATCAAACATTGCCATTCAATATGAAATCAGACTCATATGTTACCCATGCGCTTGTCGCATAATATGTAATTAAAGTTTATAAAACATTGTGACAAGAGATTTCATAAAATCGATAAGCCAAGAGCTTTTGACAGTAAGGATCACATCCTATAAAAATCAAAATCAATCATGACCCCTATATAATCAAGTATAATTCATGAATTAACATGCTCAATGCCTTGTCAATTAAATAAAAGTCAAGTTGTGCAATCAAAGCAAGAATAGGCGCATGGACATAGTTCGAAAAATCATTTCAGCCACATGATAAACCAATGGTGAAGTGCCTTTCAGAATATCCGTAAAAGACTATGATAGTTCAAATAACGATGGAGGAGTTTTCACGCTTTCAGTCGTGAAAACTAAATCGAAATCAATTTGCAAGAGTCGCATAAAATGAAAACATCGTCTATTTGCAAAAGGCGACGGTAATTTGAACTTCAGAAGTCATAGGTGTAGGCATCTTTTAGGGAAATTAAAAAAAATTGAATTGGCTGCCAACACTATCATAATTTGAAGATTATTGACAACACGAATATAGAAATTGGTTTCCTAGGAAATGTGACGATGAATAAAATTGTGGGTGCTACCATTGTCAACAAGGATGATGACCTTCATGTTCTTAATATAGCCAATGAGCTTGAGGGTTTGTGGGGCAGATAATCCAGTGAGGGCATGCAAGGAAATAGGTGGTTCAACTTTAGGTGGGTCAGCAGACTCCTGGGTAGAATCAGGAAGTGAGGGCTCGGCAACAAGGGGAACTGTCACATCATCTGCAAGAACATCTTCAGAAATGGCCATAAAAGTTTTTGTTCCTTACACTTGTGCCCCGGAAAATATTTTTCATCACAATTATAGCAAATACCCTTAAATCGGCGTTCAACCATTTCATCCCTAGTTAGTTTTTGGACCTTGAGGGGAGTGACAGAGGGTTTTAGGATTAGTGGGTCGAGGATGAGTAACAAAAGAGGGTTTTTTGGTCTAGGAGAAAACAACTTGTTGGGCCTCTTTAGCACACGTAGTAGCTTCCAACCAAGTATGAGGGTGGGCCATGAGAACCTGGGATCCGATTCCATCCATGATGTCATTGATAAATAATTCATAGAAGAACGCATTGGACATGCCCTTTGTTCGAAAGGCCAAATGCTCAAAAGCAGTGATAAAGTCTTCCACTATGCATGATTGTCTCAACTTGGTCAAATGACCGAGATAGTGGGTACCAATATAAAAGAGGGAATAGAGCTCTGCAACAAACTGGGTCCAAGCAATATACCCCTGATGTGAATTTTTATTCCGTTTCCACCATTTCTAGCATTCGGGATCTAGATAGAGGACAACATAGTGAATTTTGGCCAACTCATCATTAATACCATGTAGAGAAAAATAATTCTCCATTTGAGTGACCCAACTCGTTTGTTATCACTGAAATTTCGTCCACAAATGGTTAGAGGAATCCAACATCTCTAAACGCCTATTAGTTCACCCACAGCTTCAAAAATGCATTTCCAAAAGGCACAAACTATACAACTGGTTAAAAAATTAACATGCGTAGAAGAAATACAGGAAGTGTGCACACATGTGTAGGTCAGAAACGTCATAAAAGCGCACATGCACCTGAGGTGTGACTATGTACGATAAAAGACACGCACTCCTAAGAACGACGCATTTATAGTTCTTGTCGCCCCCCACCCACTTATGGTTCATCTCCCAAGTAGATTGGTTCATCTCCCAAGACCTAAGGGTGCCCTAAAGGGCCCCTTTTTCACACTAAAGACCAGTTGGATAATGCTTCAAAGATTTTCTATAAAAAGAGCCCATAGGTGCACTATGTGTTAAAATTTGATGTATTGTGCTTGTTTTACCATAGACAATATCATTATTGTCATCCAACCATAGGCCGAAGCCACCCTCCGAGCACCTTAACCTTGACAAAGAATCATTCTAGAAGAAAACCCTAGGCTAGATAGCCAAACAAAGGGTGGTGCACGTTTCTCCAAGGATAGTGCACCAAGCAAGAGTTGATCAGAGAGTCCAAACCATAACCAAGAGATAGTCAAGCCAAAAACCAAAATCGGCTACTTGCAGCAGCTGCAATGATAGCTCTCCTCCAGACTTGCACACAAACTGACCAACTGCAGTGTGCACAAGTGTTTCCTCTGTAGTTCTGAGAATGCCTGCTAGAATGAAGACTGGCCTCATGTATTTATACTAAATCTGGAAAACTACCTGCGCCGACTTCTCATTCTGGGTACTAATTCTTTAGTATATATTATTTCCTTTAGCCAACTTCTTCCCTTGGAAGATAATAACCTAATACAATTCATTCCCTAGAGCTGACTTGTCTTCTAGGGTTATTAACCAATCAATTAGGTTTTCTTCTTGCTTCCTAGAATATTCTATTTTCATTAGGTTTACATGTAGAGGTAAATACCTCACGCATCTACAATAATATCAACACTCCCTCCTAGCTAGGGAGGTATTGAAGGTAATGGTCTTGAGCACAAACATACCATTCACCCGGTAGCATCAACATAGTCGAATAGACTATCTCATGATTAGATCATGAGCACCATCATCACTATCAATGTCATCAACTGCATCATCTCTCAAAACCATACTCCATATGAGTAATCAAACAAGATTTTGGATAAGTCACTCACTCCATAGAGTGACACAAGAACCATTCTTTTAATCCGGGCATATTTCCTAGAAGAATAAATGTCCTGGACCATTTTCGTCTGGGAAATCTTTGTCCATCGATCATCCATCTAGCAGATAATCATTTCCAACACTGTTGATAGTCTTCAAGGCAATCGGAACAATATCATTCAATAGAGCACAACTGTGTCTATCCATAGTAGTACACAACTACAATCCAGTGGTACACTACCACACCAAGTAGCACACAGATACTTGATCAATGACGTATAGTGACAATCAATGGAACACATCCACCACAATAGCATACATCTACTGTCTAGAGACATACAGTCTCCATAACAATTATCTGATATGAACTTGCACAGAAAAACATTGGTATCATATAAACTAAATCATCTGGGCCATTCTTCCACTCACATTTGTGAGCTCTGGAAGAGCATCTGCCCTCAGAAGGTCAAACATCGATGATGAGCTATCTGGATTATTCTTCTCAAGCAAGGAAGAATAACTGTCCCAATTTATGAGCCTAGACGATTCCCTATCCTGGGCCATTCCTCCAGCACTAAACAAAGTGCAACCTAGAGAGAATGAGTTTGCCCTAGGGAAATTTTGTCCTTGATTGTTGAACCTGGACCATTCACCTATCTGGGTCATTCCTCTGGCACTAAACAAAGTGCAACCTAGAGAGAATGAATTTTCCCTAGGGAATGACTGTCTAGACCATTTCCTAAGGAAATGACTGTCCTGCACCAATCTCCAAAGTAGACCATTCTTCAAAACTTCTCACAATTGTGAGCTTTGAAAGAATGATTTTCCAGCGAGGTGGACTAGTCTTCTTGACCACTACTAAGAGTGACCATCAAGAAGAGAGACTATCCTAGACCATTCCCCATGTTACTCACAATGGGAAATCATTCTCCATGGTACATCAACAATCCATCAAACCATTTTCATTACAAAAATGACCGTTCGATATGGACCATTTTCCGAACTGGAAAATGCCTGTCCGTCAGAAATCTCAAACCACTTTCCGAACTGGAAAGGAACTGCTCATCCTGGACCATTTTTTGAACTAAAAAATGATTGTCCATAAATCAATAACACATCAATGCTCCCTCCCAACCTGGGATTCATCTCTTCCTCTTTCAATAAGGAAGTCGTCTCCACGAGCTCCAGCTTGAGTACGTAAACTCTTTCACCTTGGACAGAGGCTTTACCAAAATGTCTGCTTATTTTCTCATCTGTGGAGATATATGTATTGGAGAACCATTTCTATTTTCTATACTTCATCATGGAGAATGTAATGCTTGATCTCAAATGTACTTCAGTATTTTTGGAACATTGGTTTTCTTTGAAGGCTTCATATAGCTCTGATCAATATAGTATATCATTATTGGATTCATATTTTGTTCCCTGCTAGCTCATAACATTGTGGCAAGGCTCAAAATGGAACATATCCATGTACAATTTCTTCTGTCATCATGAGATCTTTGTCGTGGATTGGAAATCCATCATTCTGGAGTTCTGAGTAATCATTCTGATATAATATAAAAGGTTTTCACCATGCTTCCGTTGTGCATTGGAGGTTCTCCACCAAGTTGTCTTCTTTCATCTGCATACAAGGGTCACTTTCTAGTATACCTCAAATCCTTTGAGGTTGCTCTACATGTAAAATCCAACCCATGGATATTGCGGAGGATATACTAGCTCATGTAGAGGTATATCTGGTTTACAAGCAATCATCATAGTCTTCTCCCTCCATATGGGATAACCTCTAGTTATGGATCTCGCAATGCTTTCATTCATAAGTCTTCCATACATTGTTCTTCATCACAAGTTTTAGTTCCTCTACTTGATTTATTTTAGTGAGTTCATATCAGGTTGGTAGTCTTGTGATTCTCGATACAATGATTGGTTGTTCTGGATTTTATATCTTTCTTGGAATCTTCATGTTCTTCTTCATGTTTCTTTTTATCTCTTGGGTCCATGGAGTTTTCTATAGATTCCATGCCCTAAAGATTCCAACTTCTTCCTTTCATCATAGGATGAGGATGGACAACCAAGGATACTTTAAGGCTTATTTTCAAAGAAGACTTCTTCTAAAGTCATATTGAACACGTATTTCCTTTTCATGATTGTTACTGTTACACATGATTTTGGTCACTTTGGTGATGTCTCTACAAGTGATCTATTCAGGCTCCCATAAGGACTTTTTTCCTGAGAAAAGTGATTGTTGTCTTCTTCCAAAAAACACATTTTTAAGATGAGTTCACAGGCTGCCTATATCACAGGGTGCGAAAATCCTTCATTCTCGCAGGCAACCCAAGCTTAGGGTATGAACTGTTCGCAATATGATCTATAGGTAGGGTGCGAATTTGTTTCAAAGCTTGGAAAAGAGAAGAGGTCACGAAGTTTCTAGAAGAGAATCTTCTAGAAAATGAGTTGGCATTCTCATGGTGGGCATCCTATTGACTTCTCAAATTTAGTGGGATCATCCTCATCCATTTAACCACCTCTCCTTCTCCTATATATTGAAAGGTTTCTCATGGAAAAGGTTAAGCAAGATTGGATGAAGAATTGGTGAAAGAATTGTGTGAAGAACTTTGCTTGGATAGAAGATTGAAGACTCTATTTGGTATATCAAGTTGTATTGGATCTTTTTCATGCAAGTGCAGAGCAAGTGTGTGTGTTGGAACCAAGGTTCACTGAAAGGAAGCTTGCGACATCAAGGTGATCTGGTTGTAACTTCTACTTTCATTTAATATAATACAGTGGCATGTCCCTTTCCCATAAAATCACTCTTATTTTATTGTGTAACTCCTTGATCATATGCATAGGTTGACATTGAATATACTTTGCTATCTTCACTTTGGTTGGTTTGTGTTGTCTTGGACCTGATTTTATAAGAGCATCGGAGCGAAGCAGGAACAATAGAGACCCAAGGAAGTGATATAAAGGTATGTCACCCATTCCTTCTTATTAGTAGATTCAATGACTGCAACTTAGGGAAAGAGTCGTGTCATGTCCTGTTTTGTTCTAGATCCAGGTGGATCTAGGGAGATATGTTAGTGTACGCACCTACCAATTTATCCAACAACAAATTTGGTGACTCCGCTGGGGAATGGATTGTTTCCTAGTGAGTATAGTTTCCCTTAATTTGATTGTTTGATTTATGGTCTTTGAGTCTATGGGAGATCCATCCAAACTCTCTAGATCTGAAATTTCACTCAAAAAATTTGTCCTTTTTCCAAATTTTTCTTGATTACAAACCTTCTCGCACTGTACCTCTCTGTGGCCTGCGAGAATCATTGATGTTCGCACCCTACTTTTCATTTCAATGTGACCTTCTCACACCTTGCCTGTATCTAGACTGGGAGACTCCCTAATTCTCGCACTATACCCCACTACCAGGTTGCGAACTCATTTGTAAAAGTTTTGGATTAGGTCTTCCTATCTTTTTGATGCCCAGATTTTCTTTGATTAACTGGATTGAACTTTTGGAGCCTATATTGATCTGTTTACAGTCTGCTTGACATTCTTTGAGTTACTTTTAGCCATCTTTGCTTTGTTTGGTTTTGAAGGATTAGTCTCTTGCTTTGAGTGTCTTTCAATTACAAAGTGTGTGTTTTCTTTAGAATTGTTTAGGGAAAGATCAGATTTCTTCTAAATAGTTTTCTTTAAAAGAAAAAAATTAGTTTGGGTTCCTTTGTTTTAACAAAGTTCATTATTACTTTCAGTGAAAATTTTGAAACAAAAAGATTTAATTTCTTGCTTTATATTAGATTGGGGGCATCCTTGCATTTGAAGTAGCGAAACTGCATGATTCTTGGCACTTTTTGGTCTTAAATTCCGAATCGTGCATTGGTGTACAGTACCTTTTTCTCATTTCTTGAGAATTTTGATATTGATGAGTTTAATAAATTTTGGGACATCGTGCATATGGGAATGATAAATGTTTTCTTCTTCTCGTAGCATAGATTTCATCAAAATGAAAAGATTGCATCCTCATCTCTTTGCATAACTTTTGAGTCAGTCACAACACCATATTGTCCACGCCCTCTTCCTTTTGAGTAACAACAGCCTTAAAAATAAAGCTCTTATAAAAATTGATTAGACATTTTTTATACTTTCTAGTAGCAAACCTACATTAGATTAGTTGTAAGGCTTTGGAATAGGTGTGAAAGATAACTTTCCAAAGCTTCAAACACACATAGAATCTTGAGATAGGGAGAAACAAATCCACTTATCACATTTTGTCCTGGGAAGCCCTTCTCACATAAGGGTCAATCACGAGGTCGTTGAGGTCATTGTTGGATTACTGAGAGGGGGGGTGAATCAATAATAGAGTAATTATAATCCTTTTTCTTCAAATGTTATATCAATCTAGAATTATTATCCAATAATCATCAGTAAGAAATAAACAATCACACACATACACAATACACCAGTGTTTTACGTGGAAACCCAAATCGGGAGAAAACCATGGAATGCTTTTTCTTATATGTCTTGAAGAATTTCATTCATTGGAAGCACCAACTTCCTTTGTTTTCCAGCTGCAACTGGAAGGAGGCTCCAACCCCCTAGTTTATCAATCTACAACCTAAGGGAAGCTCCAACTCCCCAATTCTCTGGCTACAACCAGAAGGAGGCTACAACCGCCAATGTTCTTCGGCTACAACCGGAAGGTGGCTACAACCACCTATCCTTGCCCCATCCTACCACCCTAAAGTAGAAGTAGAATGATGGAACCACTGTCACACTATCACTGTGAGATATATCGTTGTAAACCTATACCAATAAATCTGAACCATGCATCAACCATGCATCAACTTGTACCTCAACCTGTAATCAACCTGTACCATAAATAAGTGCATCAACCATGCACCAACCTGTAATCAACCTGTACCATAAACAAGTGCATCCAACCATTTACCAATCATGTTTCAACTACTCATCAACTATGACTCATCAATATGTACCAACATCATCAACTATACACCTCATGTATGTGCGCCAACTCATCAACTACTTGTCTCAACCATGTACTCAACATGTACCACAACCAAAAGCCCTCATCAATTTCATCATCCAAATCTAATTTGGAGCTCTGTAATAGGCCTGGTGTATATGATCACATACTTTCAAACCTTCCTTAACTTTAAAAACAAGAGACTAGCATTTTCATCAAACTTTTCTTTAGTCTCACATGCCTAGTTTTGGATTAGTCAACAACCCTAACTTGAAGTAATCATAACTTTGAACCTGTAATGTATAAAGATATGAAACTGATATACTATGTTCTTCAGTTTGTTTTATGCAATTCCTCCAAGTTTCACTAATTGGAACCTCTCAGAAAAGGATTTATAGCAAAAATGGCATACCTTGCTGAATTCTGGCTTATTCTAGAGAGTGACCTTGTAGAGTGTGCCCCGCAAAAAATATTTGATGAATTGATATGAAAATATTACATAGAATACTAAATACTATAACCTAACCAACACATTTTGTCTCACTTAATTTGGATCTGTTATGAAGAATTTATGACGTTTTTACCCAAAACACCCGATTTTGACTAGTTTCAGGACTGGCCACAAACACTATTTTCCATGGAGTGTAAATCCCAAAATAAAACGACCCACAAGCTGAATTTTTTACCACAGATACTTGGATATGTTTTCTCACTTTCATAGAAATTTCACGGTCTGAATCATTATATAAACAAAGTTATAGCAAAAATGGTGAGATGACTTGTAAATAACATACCTTAGAAAGCACCATCAAAAGAATTTATCCTTCCTTGCATTTCGGTCTTCTTTTCTTCACCTTCACTCCAAATTCCGGTTTAGATATCCTTGGTTACCTCAGACACATATAGATATTCAATATTCTCAAGTGTGATTCAAATGAGAGAGCCTTGCCTCTTATTTATACTCTCCAAGTAGCTTCCTTAAAAACATCTTCTAGGTCACTTGGCCAATTTTCCTTATTTTAGGGTTGGCTCCACTTCTAATTTCTCCATTAAATTTATTATTGAAATAATTTATTTTGTATTCACTTTGAATTATAATACATTCATCACTTCATTTTATTATTTACCTTTTAAAATCTCTTAAACCACTTTGACTACTTTGACCTTTTGGGGCTTCT
>ML794646.1:35160-71391 GCA_009831015.1 Picea engelmannii
AAACTTGGGTCCATTACCCAAACCTGGGGTCTCCAACTTCTCATGGCCATAACTCTCTAACCGTGAGGAATTATGTGATGTTCCACATACCACCAGAAATGAAATGACAAGAACTATCCATATAGGATATTTTCCCTGACAAAATCACTTTCCTTCATCTCATTATTCCACAATTAATCATGGGTTCTCTTACTCCACAAAGCATTGTCCCGTGAGGGCTCTCACCATAAGGGGACCACTTTGGAGTTCATCCATATTTACTTCTTATCAACCATGAAAAAAGAATAATGAGTCATATTTACATCAAAAAATATTGGGTCCATTACCCAAGCCTTTGTGCTACAGGGCTTTCTTCAAGGGTTGACATCAATGACAACCAACCTTAATCAACAGTCGCATTAAGACTGGCAGAGTTACTCACCTTGATTTGTTGGTCTTGGTGTAGAGATTGCATGTATTATGGGGGTCACTTGAAGGTACACCCACAATTATGAGTGGAAGCCTCTCAAGCTGATTTCAAGATAGATACCCTGCCCTTGCGTGTGGATCGGACTGTCGACTGTTCCCCCAGGCATTATTGTTGTTGGTGGTAACCTTAGTAGCCTATCTGCTTAGGGTCTTACATAAGGTGGTTGTGAAGGGGCAAGTCTTCACGGTACCTGGAATTGACGTTGGCCAAACTCACTTGGGATCCTTGGGGGGTATACCCACGATTATGTGTGGGAGCTTGCACCAAGGTGTAAGTCCGTTAAGCAGGTCATCAACATAACTTTTCCACCCGCTCTATCTCAACCCCTTCTTAGTTTGTTCCCACGACATTGGATTTCATCACCAACTTGTGCATTCATTGTGAAAAGGTTTTGTTTGCTTGATTTCTTACTAGATTTTTAGCGTGTTGTTTGTTTTCCCTAGAGGACTCTAGATTGGATATTTATTTAATGGCGTCATTTCCTGGAACGACCAATGAAGGAACCCCTGCTCCAGGGGAACCTTTTTTTTTTCCTTCTTATGGAAACATTGGTCCTCCTCATATCGCTACTTTGAGCCTTCCAGGTCTCACAATTGGATTACCGGTATGATTGTTCTCCACTCAGGTAATCTTGAATGCAGTTAGTGCTTCAGTCACAAGCACTTCACCCCACGAGCATCAACCTCATGTTGATCTTCACCTTCTTCACCAGTAAGGTCTTCTTCACCTTCTTCGCTTGCAAGGTCGTCTTCCCTTTCATCTTCTTCGTTGAGTGAAAGTTATGAATCTAGTAACCCGGTGAATAAGAAGAAGAAGAAAAGGAAGATTAAGAAGAAGAAAGATAAACAAGGGTCAAAGCTTCCAACCACTGTCAAACATGTTAGAAAACAACCAGTTACTGTTAATCATGTTGGGAGTGTTGATGATGTCAAGATCACCCCAACAACCCGTAAGCCCAAGTACCCTTGCAGGATTTGTAAGGGTATCCATATTCTTAAGGATTGCCCTTGTCTATCCAAGGTAATAGAAGCATGGTCTACACATCCTCGCCAACCCATGTTGTTATCCTCTTAACAACATGTTGATGACTTCCCGTCGACTAGTCACGATATATTTGGGAAGAAGAAAAGTGCAGCCAAGTTCCCGTGTATGTTATGCAAAGGTCGTCATTTAACTCATATTTTCCCTCGTATGGATAAAGCCTCGAAATTACTGGAAGACATGATTGTTTCACAGCCTCAACTTCCAGCTTCTTATCGCAAGCTTTCTCTCAACCCACCTGTAGTTGATGGAATGATCAATCTGGTTCCCCCATTAGTCAGTCTGGTTGATCAAGTGGTCAATCTGGTCACGTCCTTAATTGAACCAATTGATAAAGTGGTCGATCCGATCCCATCCTCGGTCGATCCCACTCTCCCTTTAGAGAGTGTTAACAAAGCAGTTGATCCGATCCCATCTTCGTTCGATCCCACTCTCCCTTTAGAGAGTGTTAACAAAGTGGTTGATCTGATCCCATCCTCAGTCAATCCCACTCTCCTGTTAGAAAATGAAACCCAAGTGGTCGAACTGTTCTCTCCATCGGTCAATCATACTCTCCTGCTAGAGAGTAAACCCAATACTACCCATGTTTTTCTCATTGATACAGAATCTACCATGCCGGGGGCTATTCCTCCTTCTCCCGTGGAACCCCCTCCAAGTTATGAGGCCATCCATTTTGATTGGGGTGTGCTAACTGGACCTCGTCTTCCCTCTCAAATTCCTTTCCATATTAAAGTACAGGTTTGTGGTCGAGACGTTCCTCAGACACTGATAGATGAAGTTGTATCTGTTAGTATTTTGTCCTATTTTTCTTGGCAAGCTTTGGGTTGTCCTCCACTTGTGCCAATTACGCAGAATCTGTTAGCTTTTAACAGAAGAACCAGTCAATCTTTAGGGACCCTTCCTCAGTTTCCTGTAACTTTGGGAAGGAAAATTGTCTTTATTGACATCATGGTAGTCCAGGACCCCTTTGATTTCGCTTTACTCCTTGGGCGAGATTATGTCTATGCCATGATATTTATTGTGTCTACTCTTTTTTGTGTGATATATTTCCCTCACGATGGACGAGTTGTGACTGTTGATCAACTTTCATTCATTGATCCTGACTAGATTGCCTCTCTAAATGGTTCTTCTATGTAGACGGTATCGTTGTTACACATGAAATTTGCACACCTAGGTACCTCGCCCTAATTGTCATAAAGTGTCATATAAGTGTCTCATACACCTTGACACCATGGAATAACCTATGTCACAATCCCTAGTCAATGTGGAGGAGGGATGTATTACATGAAGGGAAAAATACCAAGTACACATGAATTATTATTAATATTCATGGAAAAGAAATTGATTAAGTGTGAGAATCAAGTGCACATGAATTATTATTAATATTCATGGAAAAGAAAGTAATTAAGTGTCAGAATCCACCTCACATTTGGTTTCCTATTTTTTAGGGAAGGTGGAGGATCTCATGGATGGTTGAAATATTTCCTTCTTAAAATCCTTGAGAGATATTTTCTCCCTAAATATATTAGAGATCCCTTTCTTAGTGGATCTGACGAGAGATCCTCTCCATGGTGGTTAAAACTCCAAATCCTATATAATGAGGGATTTCCATGGAGGAGAGGGGAGAGAGGAGTTTAGAGATACCAAACTTATGATCTCATGAGAAGTGGAAGAGAATAATCAATGAAAGTATTGTCATTCTAATCATGGAGCTTTCGAGCAAGGGTTGGACAAGGAGAGCTTGATGAAGCTGCTGCACTCACATCTATGGTTGTAGGTTTTCTTCATTGTTGTTCTCATTAATGCAATCAATGCTTGGCCTGTTTCTTTCAAACTTGTACTTGTTCCATATAATTTTGTTTGCAGTAGATGGATCTATGTTTTAGCTAATCTCAGTAGAGTAGGAAGTCTTTTGTACTTTTGTTTGTCTTGCAGGACCTACCAAGGAGTTCAAGATCGAAGCTCATCCTAGAGCTTGCAGGGACAAAAAACTTCCATAAGGTACGTACCTTCTTACTTCTCTTTTGTTCATAAGCTTGATTAGATATAAAAGGAAGTCAGTGTCCATGTTAAGCACCTTCTGTCTTAGAGTTAAGGGTCTAGCTCTCAAGAGGAAATCTACCTGTCCGCAGGGAGATTTTCCTACAACAGAAATTGGCGACTCCACTGGGGAGGAAATATTATTTGTGTTTCCTTTCCCAAATCTTGTCTTGGCCCTTTTCCCACTCATTTGATCTTCTCCATTGAATTTTGTATTCTTAGAATGGTTTGATTTCTTCTTTGTGTCATCATGATCACCCTGATTGGCTGAATTTTCTTGAATTTTTGAGTTTCTGGAATTTTTCCTGAGATTTTTGAAGTAGGGTGCTCCCCTTCCTTGTTATCAAAGCGCCAGTGCTCCATGAAGGTCTTACATAGAGCATTATAACACTCGGGTTCCCCTTACACTAGAGCGCTCCCATTTGTTTTGGAAAATCTTCTAGTTTTTCAAATTTTTGCGTTCAGTTTCTGCTTTGTACATTTTCTCAGGGTCTCATACTTTCAGTCCATATTGGTATTGGCCTTAAGTACCTTGTTTTCTAAGGATTCATCCTCTTTTGTTTGGATTTTTTGACATTTGTCCTTACTTTGCAATTTTTCCTTCACGATTTGGAGGCATTTTTTCGTTTTCTTCTCGTTTATCTGAATGAGTGAAAACTTTGTAAGGGGTTTCAAAGGTCTTTTCTACTTTTCTTTCTGATCTTTGAGTCATCTTGTCCAGAATATTTCTCCTTCCTTTTGAATTTTTGGTTTTCTTTCTCTTGTTTGATCGCAACAAGGGTGTCTTTTTGTTTATGTGGAGTTTGCTTCTGGTTACTTCAATCTCATAGAGCTTGCAGTCTGATCAGCATAGGAAGCTTTACATCCAACTGATCATCAGTCACATATAAACATTTTAGCATTGTATTGGATTCCTTATGAGGACTACTGCATGAGGTCATTGCATCTTAGTGTTTGAAAGTGAAAGGAAAATCCTTCTCCTTCCCTTAAAATAGACATCCATTGAAAGAAAAGACTGTTGATCATTTCTTGTGTATGTTTTGGGAACTGAGTCATAATATCATCAGTCTTCACTCTCATACACCTCTGAGTAAAGAACAGCCACTAAAATCAATGCTTAACTAAAATTTATCAAACTTTTTACATCTTTGTTACCAAACCTACATTAGTTTAAGGTGTAGGGCTTTGGAATAGGTTGAAAGGATAACTTTCCAAAGCTATCAAACAAACTTAGTATCTTGCGGTAGGGAGAGTGAAATCCAATTGTCGTATAGGATTTTTGGGATCCCCCTCTCACACAGGGGTTACGCACGAGGTCGCACTCAGGAGATCTATGGAGATTATCCCTTTGTGGTTTGACTGATTGTAGTAGTCGGATCGTATTATGGGGGTCGCTTGAAGGTATACCCACAATGTTGAGTGGAAGCATTTCAAGTTGATTTCGGGCTAGATAACCTGCCCTTACATTCAGACTAGACTATCGACTGTACCCACCCAGGGGTTGACTGTGCGTTGGTGACCTTAGTAGCCACAATATTTAGGGTCTTACACAAGGTGACAGTGAAGGGAAGCCTCATTGTACCTAGAACAGACGTTGTTCAAACTCACTCGGGCTCCTTGGAGGATAAATCCACAATTACTGCGTGGAACATTTCACCAAGGTGTAAGTTCGTTAAGCAGGCCGCCAACGTAACTGATCCACTTGCTCTATCCCCACCCCTTCCTATTTTGATCTCACGACATTTGATTTCATCACCAACTAGTGGTTTCATCATGGGAAGGTTTGTTTGATTGATTGCTTCTCGGATTCATAGCGTGTGTTGTTTGTTTTACTTAGTGGACCTTAGGTCGAGTCAGTATTAATGGCATCAAATCCTGAGAGTACCGATGGAGGAACCCCTTGTCCCGAGGGACCTTACACCTTTTCTTATTTTGGAAACTTTGGTCCTCCGTATATTGCCACACTGAGTCTTCCAGGAATCACCATCAGATTACCAGTTTGGTTGTTCCCCACTCCAGTGATCTTGAATCCTCCCAATGTTTCAATTGCACCTAATACTTTAGATGTCAATACACCACCCACACATCAACCTCACATCGACTTTTCACCTTCTTCACCCATTAAGTCTCCTTCCATTTCTCCTTCTTCACCTAGTGAAATCTCTAAAGCAAGTATCCAGGTTTATCAAAAGAAGAAGAAACGGAAAGAGAAGAAGAAGAAGAGCCCGAAAAGGACCAAGGCCCCAACAACATCCGATGTTGGATCCAAGCAACCAACTACTGTTAATAGTACTAGGAGTGTTGATGAGGTCAACAAGATTAAAATGAAGACTCTGAAACCCAAATTCCCTTGCAGCCTTTGTAAGGGTGACCACTTTCTAAGGGATTTCCCCAGTCTTATCAAGGTCTTAGAAATGTGTTCTTCCACGTCATCGATCTCTGTTGGTCATGCCGATGATACCCCGTCAACTAGTGATGTTAAGGTTGGTAAGAAGGAGACAACTGTCAATTTCCCTTGCATGTTATGTAAAGGTGAACATTACTCTCACCTTTTCCCTTGTATGGATGGGGCTTCTTCTCTTTTGGAAAAAATTCAACTTCCAAAAGGTTATCGTAAGATTTCCCCCGACCCATCGTTAGTTGATGGACTGGTCAATCCGGTTCCATCCCCGGTCAGTCCGGTTGATTAGATGGTCAATCTAGTTTCCTCCTCGATTGAACCACAAGCCCAAATAGTTGATCCAGTTTCATCATCGATCAGACCCACTCTATATCAAAAGAGTGTAACCCAAGTGGTCAATCCATTTTCATCCTCGGTCGATCTCGCTCTCCTGTTAGAGAGTGACACAAAAGCGGTTGATCTGTTTCCACCCGTCGACCCCATTCTCCCCTTGCAG
Organism: Picea engelmannii; assembly: GCA_009831015.1. NCBI lineage: Eukaryota > Viridiplantae > Streptophyta > Pinopsida > Pinales > Pinaceae > Picea > Picea engelmannii. The sequence goes on from ML794646.1 coordinate 41,608, forward strand.
AATGAAACCCAAGTGGTCGATTTGGTTATGTCATCGGCCAATCCCACTCTTCCATTGAGGAGTGCCAAAGTTATTGATCCAGTCCCTTCCTTGGTCAGTCCCACCCTTCATCCGAAGAGTGCCAAAGTGGTTTCTCTGGTTACATCATCAGTCAATCCCACTCTTCCTCTAAAGAGTGCCAAAGTGGTCGATCCAATTCCACCATTGGTCGATCCAAGTCCGTCATTGGTCGATCCTACTCTCCCTCTAGAGAGTAAACCTAATATTGCCCACGTTTTTCTCGTTGATACAGAATCTACCATGGTGGGGGGCATTCCTCCTTCTCCCATGAAACCCCCTCCAAGTAATGAGACCATATTTTTTGATTGGGGTGCGCTAACTAGACCTTGTATTCCCTCTCACATTCCTTTCCAAATTACAGTACAGGTTTGTGGTCAGGACGTTCCTCAAACACTGATAGATGAAGGTGTGTCTGTTAGCATTTTTCTTCTGTTGCTTGGTATGCTTTGGGTTGTCCGTAGCTTGTGCCGATTACACAGAATCTGTTAGCTTTTAACAGAAGAACTAGTCAACCTTTAGGGACCCTTCCTCAGTTTCTAGTAACTTTGGGAGGGAAAATTGTCTTTATTGATGTCATGGTATTCTGATATCCCTTGGATTTCGCTTTACTCCTTGGGCGGGATTATGTCCATTTCATGAAAGCTATTGTATCCACTCTTTTTGTGTGATATATTTCCCTCACAATGGAAACATTGTGACTATTGATCAACTTTCATTCATCGGTCCTGACTGGATTGCCTCCCTAAATGGTTCTTATATGCAGACAGTATCACCCCCACTGCATGTTAATTATGTGGCATTGTCTCCCATGACTTCAACTTCCGATGAATTAGATCCGGTAGTTGACATGGTGATCTCTTCAGTAGGGCTAATGGAGCCTGATCTCCTTGCCCCTGTCAAGACCCTTGACATGTGTTCCTTCTAGAGAATTTTTCTTCCATCCAATGAATATCTCTTGGAAGCCATGACCGAGTTTTGTCCCTTGACATGGTATCCTTCCAAATCATTATTCTCTTGGAAGCCATGATCAAGCAGATTCCACGAGCATAGTTTCTCTTCTTTGTGGCAAGCTTGTTAAAAAATGAAACAGAGGTTACAAGCATAGTTTCTCTTCTCTGTGGAAAGCTCATTAAAAAATGAAACAAAGGTCATGAGCATAGTTTCTCTTCTCTGTGGAAAGCTCGTTAAAAAATGAAACAGAGGACACGAGCATAGTTTCTCTTCTCTGTGGAAAGCTCATTAAAAAATGAAATGGAGGTCACGAGCATAGTTTTCCTCTCTATAGCAAGCTCGTTAAAAAATGAAACGGTCACCTCTATTGAACCTTATTTTCATCCACCCTTCTCCTTTTTCTCATCTACTAGATAAATTGGTGACAAACTCAAAGTCGTTGAATGAATTGAAGCTTGGAGGGCATGTCTCCAGCCTTTAATGATCATTTTGGAGTTAAGCCACTAGTTGTCAAGCTGGGGGCATACCGAGCTTAGTCTTTGTTCTTTCTCGTGCTCGTAAATACATGAGAATGCATCCGGGTAAACTTTTATCTCTTTTTCGGACCTGTATGGATACACGAAAAAGGAACCCCTTGGAGTTGTCTTTAATCTCTTTTCAGACTCTCTAAACATGAAAAGATTGCCGAGTGGTCTTGCTTCCTTTCCCACTCGTTAAAAGGTTTGAAAGGGCATCTTTCGACTGATAATTTATCTCTTTTTCGGCCTCGCGAAACTAACATTACGAAAAAGGACAACATTGGAGTCACCTTTAAGTTGTTTTCAGACTCTCTAAATATGAAAAACCACCGAGTCTACCTTCTTTGGACTCGTTAAACAATTATACACTAAAGGGCCCATATGGGACTGAACCCTTACTTCTTCTAGTTCGTTAAACAAAGGAAGAGGGACTTATAGAAGGTAAGTTATATTGAGCATGCGTTACCCTCCTCGAGCTCGTTAAATTACAAAGAGGTACTCATCTATCTGGATGGGGGGGAAATTAAAGGAAGCAAGCCTAGCAGTTTTTGAGAACATTACTAGTAACTCTTAGAGTCGCCCTTGAACACGAAACTTTGTCTTTGCGCACATATTAATCCATTGAACCTCTACACTGAACCAATCCTCTGAGTTTTTCTTACTTCTTTGGGTCACCCGACAAAAGTCACAGTATCCACTGCATCATCGTGTTTTGGTCCATGTCATGTTTCTGTTGTTGTGCCTCAGTGTTCAAGGGAAGTATCCATGAATTATTATTAATTGCATTATATGGAACAAGTACACATGAATTATTATTAATATTCATGGAAAAGAAATCGATTAAGTGTGAGAATCAAGTGCACATGAATTATTATTAATATTCATGGAAAATAAAGTAATTAAGTGTGAGAATCCACCTCACATTTGGTTTCCTATTTTTTAGGGAAAGTGGAGGATCTCATGGATGGTTGAAATATTTCCTCCTTAAAATCCTTGAGAAATATTTCCTCCCCAAAATCCTTAACAGATATTTTCTCCCTAAATATCTTAGAGATCCCTTTCTTAGTGGATCTGATGAGAGATCCTCTCCATGGTGGTTAAACCTCCAAATCCTATATAATGAGGGATTTCCATGGAGGAGAGGGGAGAGAGGAGTTTAGAGATACATAACTTATGATCTCATGAGAAGTGGAGGAGAATAATCAGTGAAAGTATTGTCATTCTGATCGTGGAGCTTTCGAGCAAGGGTTGGACAAGGAGAGCTTGATGAAGCTCCTGCACTCACATCTATGGTTGTAAGTTTTCTTCACTGTTGTTCTCATTAATGCAATCAATGCTTGGCCTATTTCTTTCAAACGTGTACTTGCTCCATATAAGTTTGTCTGCAATAGATGGATCTATGTTTTAGCTAATCTCAGTAGAGTAGGAAGTCTTTTGTACTTTTGTTTGTCTTGCAGGACCTACCAAGGAGCTCAAGATCGAAGCTCATCCTGGACCTTGCAGGGACAAACGACATTCATAAGGTATGTACCTTCTTCCTTCTCTTTTATTCATCAGCTTGATTAAATCTAAAAGGAATTCAGTGTCCATGTTAAGCACCTTCTGTCTTAGATTTAAGGGTCTAGCTCTCAAGAGGAAATCTACCTGTCCACAGGGAGATTTTCCTACAACAATCGCCCCCGCCACAGGTCAATTATGTGGCGTTGTCGGCCATGGTTTCAAATTCTGATGACTTAGATCCAGTAGTTGACATGGTGATCTCTTTGATAGGGTTGTTAGAGACTAGTCTCTTTACTCCTGTCGCGACCCTCGACATGGTGTCCTTCTAGAGTGTGTTTCTTCCTTCTAAGTGAAGACCTCTTCGAAGCCATGACCGAGTTTTGTCCCTTGACATGGTGTCATTATGGAGCATTGTCCTCTTGGCATCCATGATCAAGAAGAGAGACTCTGAGGATAGTTTTTGTGTCTCTGAGGAAACCTCATTAAAAAAATGAAACAGAGGTCTTTGAGCATGGTTTTCTAATTTCAAGCTCGGTAAAAAATGAAACCACTTACAAGGATAGTTTTTTCGTCTCTGTGGAAACCTCATTAAAAAATGAAATAGAGGTTACAAGCATAGTTCTTCTCATGTGTCAAGATCGTTAACAAATGAAACAACTTCCCCCTCTTCGTTTGGGTCAAGTCCTACGTATAGCATTTGAAGATTCATTTCATTCTCCTTCGCAGTTGGATGAAACAAAGCTTGGGGGGCAATGATTTTAGCCTCTAGACTTCATGCTGAATTTAGAGCCACTAGTTTCTTAAGATGGGGGATAAGTACCAACCATCGGGGGCTAAGTACCAACCATCCCTATGTTATGCGTTGGGAATTAGAAAGCATAGTTTTCTATGGTTCAAGCTTGTGTAAAAATGAAACCACTTACCTCAAGCATAGTTTCCTCTGGTTCAATCTTGCGTAAAAATGAAACCAAGTCCAAGCATAGTTTTGTTTTGTTTTAAAGCTTGCGTAAAAATGAAAACAATCCCTAGCTTAGTCTTTGTTCTTTCTCATGCTCATAAATACATGAGAATAAGCTACCAAGCTTAGTCTTTGTTCTTTCTCATGCTCGTAAATCAATGAGAATGTGACCGAGTATAATTTTATCACTTTTTCGGACTCGTAAAGATTATACGAAAAAGGAACCCACTGGAGTTCCCTTTAAGCTCTTTTTAGACTCTCTAAACATGAAAATATTGTCGAGCAATCTTGTTCTTTTCATGCTCGTTAAAGTATTTGAAAAAATGTTCAACGAGTGATAGTTTATCACTTTTTCGGTCTCGTCGAACTCTTTTACGAAAAAGGAACTGGGAGAGTTCTCTTTAAGTGTTTTTTAAACTCTCAAAACATGAAAAACCCCTGAGTTTTCTATCCTTGGACTCGTTAAACAAACATCGAAAGACCCGCAATGGGACCAAACCACTCCTTCCTAGGGTTCATTAAATATAGTCTGAAGGACTCATCCAAAGGATGAGCTTACATCAACAAGCATGTGTTATCCTCCTCAAGCTTGTGTAAAAATAAAGAGGTACTCGCCAGAAATGGTGGGGGAAATTTTGGGAAAGGGATGTGTTTTCATATTCATATTAATGGCAGTCAGCGTCGCTCTTGAACATGACACCCCCTATTCGTCATTTGAATCCGGGTTGGGAAATCCATTTGTCTCTCGTTCGACTTGTTACAAGGTCATATCTTGGGTCGTCTTTGAGTCAGTGCTGCCAAGTCCTTGGTCGTGTTGTTCATATGTTCAAGAGAAGTTCACACGATCCCTCTATTGAGTTGGCCATCTGCAGTTGTCCATTCTTACTATGTCGGTCTTCCTGTGTCAGTTTCGACCCGTATTCATACTTTGTTTTATCCTCAAAATTTGTTACTTATTTTGTGTCATTGATGGGGGATACATCAAGGCCCTCATGTGAAGATTCTTATTCCATTGACTCCAACTCATTATTCGGAAATGAGACTTAGAAATCATATAGTACCTTGGAAATTGCATGCCTTAATGGCAGGTCTCTTCGCTTTCGATAGGGGTTTCACATCATTGATCCCTGATCAAGAGATTTCGTCGAGTGCTCAACTTCAGCTCATGCATTCGCATTCATTCAGATTGTACTTTGGTACCTTGGGAGTCATTGACATCAATGGTGATTTCCCTCACACTTGTTAACGGTTTTCATCAATGACTGGTAATCAAGTGGTTTCTACCGTGTTCAACTTCAGCACATGTAATCACATGGCTAGATTCATACCTTTAGGTGACGGGATTGAAGACCCTGGGTCTCATCTTTTTTATCTAGGCTGCGATGGAGTATGTATGATTTGTATCAGCACATAGATCCACTTTGTATGTCATGTGGCTATGTCGTCTTAATTCACATCTTCTCGCATAGATCCACGGTGTATTCCTAGTGTCTATGTCGCATTTTGACGGCATGGATCCATGTTGTATGATTGGTGGCCATGACCTACATTTATGATTCCATTCATTTGTGATCTGAACATGGGAATGCCTACCTCATAAATGGTATTATATTCTGCAGATGCTTGATTGTTTATAGGTCTCTGATTAGGTGCGCTCCTTGTTTCTGACACACACACGCATTTTACAAAGTATTTCGTCTATCACAAGTTTTGGCCTCATACTTTGGGGGGCATTCTATTACACATGATTTTTATCACTCTGGTGATGTCTCTACAAGTGATGTATTTAGGCTCCCACAAGGAATTTTTGCCTGAGAAAAGTGACTGTTGTCTTCTTCCAAAAAACACATTTTTAAGATGAGTTCGCAGGCTGCCTATATCACAGGGTGCGAAAATCCCTCATTCTCGCAGGCAACCCAAACTTAGGGTGTGAACTATTCACAGTCTGCTCTATAGGTAGGGTGCAAACCTGTTTCAAAGCTTGGAAAAGAGAAGAGGTCACGAAGGTTCTAGAAAGGAATCTTCTAGAAAATGAGTTGGCATTCGCATGGTGGGCATCCTACTAACTTCTCAGATTTAGTGGGATCATCCTCATCCATTTAACCACCTCTCCTTCTCCTATATATTGAAAGGTTTCTCATGGAAAAGGTTAAGCAAGATTGAATGAAGAATTGGTGAAAGAATTGTATGAAGAACTCTGCTTGGATAGAAGCTTGAAGACTCTATTTGGTCTATCAAGTTGTATTACATCTTCTTCATGCAAGTGAAAAGAAAGTGTGTGTGTTGGAACCAAGGGTCACTGAAAGGAATCTTGCGACATCAAGGTGATCCGGCTGTATCTTCTACTTTCATTTAATATAATACAGTGGCATGTCCCTTTCCCATAAAATCACTCTTATTTTATTGCGTAACTCCTTGATCATATGCATAGGTTGACATTGAATATACTTTTCTATATTCACTTTGGTTGGTTTGTGTTGTCTTGGACCTGATTTCACAAGAGCATCGGAGAGAAGCAGGAACAACAGAGACCCAAGGAAGCGATATAAAGGTATGTCACCCATTCCTTCTTATTAGTAGATTCAATGACTGCAACTTAGGGAAAGAGTCGTGTCCTGTCCTGTTTTGTTCTAGATCCAGGTGGATCTAGGGAGATCTGTTAGTGTCCACACCTACCGATTTACTCAACAACAGATGCCATGGATATATACATCATCATTTTCAATAGATCATAGGATTATATCCCTGCTAATCCTTGCTTCATGTAAGAATGCATGCTCTTCTTTTGGAATATATAATTGGCTCCCTCCATCTAACAGAGTCCACACTTCCATCTGCATCCTTACTACAAAGTGTCACAAACCTTTTTCCAATTTCCTCTTGATAGCTGACTTCTTTCTGTCTTTTCTTCTTCTAGGTTTCTTCAAGATTGATTATGATTTGGGATTATCTTGCAGTTGTTACTTATGTAATAGCTTCCACATGAATTGTTACCAGGGGTTGTCGATGTACTTCATCCTTTCATGTGGATTTCCTGACTTGTATTCATTGTGATAGAATTCCTTATCTTGTTGTTCTTCCATAGGTATAGTTTCTCTTTGAACATGTTATCTTTTAAGAAATGAATATGCAAGATATGTACAAAGGATACGGTATATACAAGAACTATCAACAATATTGTTGCCTTGTCTTAGAAGAAGAAGTTTGTTTTGTCCTGCTTAGTCTTCTTTGTAGGTTCCTTTTCTTCGGAAACTGATGTTGCATGTGTCTCCTTCTTTTTCTTTAGCTTGGGACAATGATTCTTGTAGTGACCATACTTTTGACAGTCGAAGCATTGTATTTCTGAGATATTTTTCTCTTGATTTGGCTTCTTCCTTGAACCAAACTTCCTTTTGTTTCTAGAATTCTTGAATCTTGTTGTGAAGGCTTGATCATCGTACTTCTTTTGGGGTTTCTATTTTGCATTGATCCTTGATTCTTCTTGAGCACAGCAAGTCCAAAGTTCTACAAATGTAGGATACTCCTTCCTTGTGTTCATGCTTGCGGCAAATGCATCCCATATCTTGGAAAGACCATTGAGTACTATGTTTACCAATTCCTTCTATGAAATGATCTTTTCAATAGCTTGTAGTTGATATCTTAACTGAGAGATTCTCACAAAGTATTATGTTATGTTGTCATCATCATTCATCTTCATGTCACAGAGCTCATTCTTCAGACTCGTTACTTGTCCAATGTTTCTGATTGAGAAGAGATTTGTTAGGGAATCATACATCTTCTTCGATGAGTCAAGATGGGAGATGTAGGGTATCAAGTGGTATTTTATAGAGTCCACTATGATACTCATGGCATTGATGTCACCATCTTTGAACTTCTCCATAACTGCAACATTTTGCGGTTCTTTATCATTTCCTTCTTCAAACTCTAGTTCCACGATCTTTCCTTTCATGATATCCAGCACTTTTCTTCCTGGCAAGGATGAGGTCAATCCTTGTCTTCCATGCTCTGAAGTTAGAAGCTCCATCTAACTTGTTTTCTGACTTCATAGAGTAATTCATGGTTGCTTTGACTTGGTCAACCTTAGATTTGACCAAAAATCTCAAACTTGACTACTTGGCTTGCTGAGAGTACCAGGAGATGTGCTAGGCTAGGGCACACTGGTCTATCCAAAAATTAGGTCAATCCCTTCACTTAAGGTGCCTCAACAAGAGGGTTAGGGTTTCTGCAACTGCACCTGCTAGTAACCCTAGTGGAAGTGATTTAGTAACTGCTCCTACTAGAAACCCTAGCGACAGTTCTTCAACGAGCTTAGTATCCTTATGTCTATGCTCCCTTCCAATGGTTAGACTGAATGAAGGAGGTGCAAGCCCATAACATGTTAGAATTTGATGTATTGTGCTCATTTTACCATAGACAATATCACTATTGTCACTCAACCATAGGCCGAAGCCACCCTTCGAGCACCTTAACCTTGACAGAGAATCATTCTGGAAGAAAACCCTAGGCTAGATAGTCAAACAAAGGGTGGTGCACATTTCTCCAAGGATAGTGCACCAAGCAAGAGTTGATCATAGAGTCCAAACCATAACCAAGAGATAGTCCAAGCCAAAACCGAAATCTGCTAGCTGCAGCTGCTGCAATGGAAACTCTCCTCCAGACTTGTGCACAAACTTGCCAACTGTAGTGCGCACAAGTGTTGCTTCTACAATTCTGAGAATGCCTGCCAGAATGAAGACTAGCCTCATGTATTTATACTAAATCTGGCAAACTACATGGGCCGAATTCTCATTCTGGGTGCTAATTTTTTAGTATATATTATTTCCTTTAGCCGAATTCTTCCCTTGGAGGCTAATAACCTAATACAAGTCATTCCCTGGAGCCGACTTGTCTTCTAGGGTTATTAACCAATCAAATAGGGTTTCTTCTTGCTTCCTAGAATATTCTATTCTCGTTAGGTTTACATGTGTAGGTAAACACCTCCCACAGCTACCATAATATCAACACTATGAATTCAAGAATCTCATTGTATTGTTATGATGCCTCTATTCTCCTACAGGGAACCTCTTTCCTTCTTGGAGCATACTAGCATCATTTCATTAAGCTATTCACCTCACCTCTTGAGGGAATAATCTTGAATTTCTTCACCATTTCCTTTCTAGTTTGTCATTTGTAAGAAGATATCTCACATAGGGGACTCAATAGCCCTCCCTTGGAGGAAGATGGGATCCATAAGTCCCCCTTTTTCCTTGGTGTTTTCCCACTAATAAAATCTATCCATTGGTGGCATGAATATTGGTCAATTGTTTGATTAATTTTGGTTCTAATTTCCTTATGCATTGTAGTTTCATTTCTTTAGTTTTTATTAGCTTAGTTGTTTTTTTATTTCATTTGATTGAGTCATTTGACTCATACACTAACTTATGTCCTGTTCAGCTGACCCAACTGGACTTGCAAGTGTCCCTCTTTTTCTCGTTCAACTGGCGAAAAGGATACAACATTGTCGGATCGGAGCCATCAAATTTATTGACCTATACATGGGGAAGATGGGGTTCATGATGAAAGGAGTTGGGTTGAAAATGCAGAGACTGAGAGGAATCAACAACATCGGGTGGGTTGGATGAGGAAGGATCTGCAGGGTGGTTCAACAATTGATTGATAACAGACTGGAGGGTGGTAAATTGAGTTGTGAATTTGGCTTCCATGGTGTCACATTTGTCCTCTACTCTTTCAATGAGGGAATTGTTAGAGCCAATATCAGATGTCATTTGTTCGATGGAGGCATGGGATTGATTGATAGATGCTTGGAGTTCTTGGGTGCGAGTGGTGGACATTTGGAAAAGGGAATTGCGAGTAAGGAAAAATGGGTGGGTGGGACCACAAAAAATGACTTATAAGTGATAGGTACCACGAAGATCAGTGCGAGAAGGGAAATATATTGGAATAGGTGGAAAAATAGGGAAACTGAGGAGAGTTCATGTCCACTGAAACAAAAAGGATTAAAAATGAAGGTTATGGATGCGATCAGGGAGAAAAGGGAAATCCAATGGAATAGGTCCCAAAGAATACTGCAGTGGTGAAATGAAAAAATGCTTAACAGGAAGAAAGGTGTAGTAATTTCGCAACCTAAATGCAGAAGACACAGTTGTGGAGTTATACTCTGGCTTGAAGAATACTGCAGTGGTGAAATGTCGAAATGCTTAACAGGAAGAAAGGTGTAGTAATTTCACAACTCGAATGCAGAAGACATAGTTGCATGGCAATATATATCATCTATTTTGTTTTTATTTCTGTCCCAAGGGTTAGAGCATTCAAGGGTTATACAAAAAAGGGTTTCCCTTGTGCTATAGATCTCTGATATACATGTGGGGTCCAACAGTATTACGCGACCCAATATCTCAGGGAAACAACTAAGGAGGCTAGATTGTGTCCTTAGGCGTACTACCTGACTACAAAGGTAATAGAGAGTATCTTCCTGAGTGTTGTTCTCGATGGAACTACAGCAGTCAGGCGGTCGATCGGTTTATCTATGGAGGGCTTCAGGAGATCTAGGTCGATCTGTATACAGGTGTTGTCTGATGGCTACCACTCAAAAGGGTACCAACATGGGTTACAAGGGTGGCCAACAAATGTGCGCTTAAGTACCACTTGTATTTCATGCGTGTATGAATACCCGACCGTGGGTTTATGCATGTAACGACAGATCTTTGTAGCTCTAAGACATTGGAATACGTCTCTACCCTGGAAAAAAAATTAACCCACAATTTTCTGCCAAGGAAGGTGCTATGATACCACTTGTATTATTCCAGATATAAAATAGTATTTAGAACAAAAATAATTAGCGAGAAATGGCAGAGAAACAATGATATAACCAGAACAATACCACAATAATACCATATTAATACTAGAATAACACCAGAAATAGCACTTTGATTACTGAGAGCAATGTTCACTTGCCTCTTCGAGGGGGAAACCTCCAGTAGAGTAGAGCTCTATTACAATAATATGAAAGACAAAACTTCTCATGCCCTCTATTTATTTATACTAAATTTATCTATCCAAAAGAACAATCTAGAGGAAGATCCTTCTAGAAGCAGAAGCTTCTATTAGGTCTTCTTACATTTGACTTATTCCTCCTTATTGCTAGGCCTTATTAATATTGAAATTTATTACATGGAAATATATTATTCTACACACTTGAGGGGTTAGGTTCCTAACAATTTGGTTCATGGAGTCATGCTAACCATTAGATCAATCCTTGTGAGAGGTAACTACTTCGGGTAGTTGAAGCTCCAGAATATTAGATGAGAGAGAAATCACCTGAAGGCCGAAGTAGCAGAGGACTAGGTTCCAACCCCCGGTCATGGGTTACAAACACATAAGCCATGAGATGTTGGGTACATCACTTAATTAATAATCCCATGTTTTTGTGCATATGGTCACATGTAAATCGTTTGAAGGAAGTGCCTTTATAGAATTCGATTTCTGCAATATTTTCATATACATGGAATCGAGTTAAAAGAAATCGATCCATACCTGTGATCGATTTATGAAAAGCACTCTCACTAAATTAAAATCCTTCACAATAATGTTTGAATAATAATAGAGATTATTGTTAATTTAAAATGAAGAGGTGCAATGGTCCAAACAAAAAGACACAATGCTTCATAGCTCACACCAGTTGGAAGATTATATAAATGAGAAAGAATGGTGAGAAGAAAGTGTCTCTGTAGTCGATATCAGAAGATCAAAACAGAAGTAGAGTCCAAGAAGAATAACTGGTGATTATTATAAAGTGAGGGTGGAAGGGAGGATCACAGAAGGATCCATATCCTTACTAAATAAAGTGTAAATCAAGGGAGTTGATACTTCTTGGGGTTGGTGCCTTAAAAGATAAGGGAGTTGGTGCTTCCTAGGGTTGGTGCCCTAAATAAAAAGGATTTGGTGCTTCCTAGGGTTGGTTTCCTGAAGAATGGGATTTGTGTCACCTAGAGTTGGTGCTCTAAAAAGGATTGGTGTCCTTCATTATTTCTTTATAAAACCATGTAATTCCTATTAATTATATTTATATAATTGATTTTACAAACAATTCCATTGTTGATCTATTGTGGTAATTAACCAAATACAAACGTAACTGCTACTTGTTGAAGAAGGGTAATACTAATTCATCCCCCCTCTTAGTATTCCAACAAACTTACCACCATTAAAGTCAGTGCGCTAGTTGAAGAGTACATTGGGTCATACAGGATATTACAGGAAGTTCATAAGGGGATATGCACATATTATTGCACCAATGGAGAATTTTTTGAATAAGATCACTAAGTATCAGTGGAATGAGCAATTCCAACACAATTTGGATATTTTGAAGGATAAGATGGTCACTGCGTCGATTTTAGTGTTCCCGGACTGAGCAAAAGAATTTTATGTGCATGTGGATGCATCTGCAATAGCATTAAGAGTAGTATTAACCCAAACAGGAGAAGGTGATATAGACCACCCTATTGCATTTGCAAGCAAAAGGTTATCAGATTCAGAACAAAATTGTAATACTACATAAAGGGAAGGATTAGTTGTTGTATATGCTTTGTGTAAATACAGACATTACTTGTTAGGGAAACATTTCAAGATGTTTACAGATCATTCTGATCTGAGATATTTAGTCAATAAGCCAGTGTTGGGGGAAAGGATATGTATATGGCTACTTTTATTCCAAGAATTTGACTTTGAAGTTGTCGTGAATCCTAGAAGATTAAATGCAGGACCAGATCACTTATCCAGGATAACTAATGGAGAAGAACCCTATAATTTTGAAGACAACTTTCCATATGCACAATTTTTTTTCAGTACAGATAGTTGAAGGGTATTTTTTAGACATTATTGAGTTTTTTAGTACAAGCTTTGCACCAAGAGAATTTACTACTACGCAGAAGAAAGATTTGGTGGTCAAAGCTGCAAAATATCAATTGATTGCAGTTCATTTATAGAAACTTGGAGTAGATAACATCTTAAGAAGATGTGTGATGGAGCATGAAAGGCCTATCATTTTAGTAGAAGCACATGAAGGGATTGTTGGAGGAAACTATGCAGGGAAAGCTACCACACATAACGTATTGCACACAATATTATGGTGGCCAACAGCTCACAAGGATTCAAAGGAATATTGTCAAAAGTGTGGTGTTTGTCAAAGAGTTGGGTAACCATCCAAGAGGAATCAAATGCCATTGATACCTCAAGTAACTTTACAAGTGTTTGATAAATGGGCAATAGATTTTGTAGGTCCAATTAATCCACCAACATGATTTTGTAGGTCCAGTTAATAGACCAACACAATTAATAGATTTTGTAGGTACAAATATGATAGTGGTAGAATACTTGACCGGGTGGGTTGAGGAAGCACCAGTTAAGGATTTTGGCATAAATATTGCAATGTGATTTTTATTTGAACATGTAGTGACAAGGTTTGGATGTCCAAGAATGTTGATGAGTGATCAGGGGACTCACTTTATTAACAATACAATTGAGGCAATGCTTGAATAATTTAGTATACATCATTAGAAGAGCTTATCAACCTCAAGAAAATGGAACAGTGGAAGATTTTAACAATATTTTGGAGAATGTCTTGACAAATATTTGTAAAGTAAACATAGATGATTGGGATTTGAAGGTACCAGTAGTACTATGGGATTACATGACTACATGCAAGAGGCTAACATGGAATACACCCTTTATATTGTTGTATGGACAAGAAGAAATAGTTCCCTTAGATTATTTGATACCAAGTTTGTGCATTGAAACAATTACAAATATGACAAAAAGGGGAGTAACACAGGAAATATTCGCTCAACTGATGGAATTAGAAAAAGACAGAATCGTATCAGGTTTCCACCAAGAGGTACAGAAAGCAAAGGATAAAGCATGGCATCATAGACATATAAAGAAGAATATATTTAAGGAAGGAGACATGGTTCTCCTCTATGACAGTAAGTATTTACAACACCCAAGGAAACTTAGAATGAATTGTCTAGGGCTATATCACATAAAGTCTTTCACATATGGAGGTGTTGTACAACTATAAGACTTAGCAGGAAAGGAAGTTCAAGGAATGGTGAATGGTAGTCGACTAAAAATGTATAGGGAAATTTGACCCACTAACCCTCAGTAGTTGCAATGCAACAAGTAGACTTTTACATATTGTAAATAGTAGGATTTAAAAGAAGAAAAAGGAAGAGAAAACTAGAAAAATGAAGAAAAATCCAAAAAGAAGTAGTTAAAGGAATAATTGATAGACAGATAAGTTGAGAATGATAGTGTGCAGCAGACATAAATTCATGACAACAAGAAGTGAAAATACTACATGGAGGATAGACGTGACAGAAGAAAATACCAGTGAACCAAAGAAAACTGATAGTAGAAAACATAGCGCACTGGAAAAATGAAATAGTCAGGAAACTAAAAAACCAGTCACCGAAAAAAGGAAGGAGCGAAACGAACATTTATACTAGCGGAGGAAGCATGTTGACCAAGCTTTGGAACATTTATGATAGTTAATGGAGCATGCTCAGAGAGATTTGGAGCATTTATGACAACAATTTAGAAGCAAAATTAGGGTTTGACAAGCCACATTGTGAATTCGAGAAAACACAGAGCTAAGAAATGAGAAGTGAAGAACATACTGGTGATTTAGGAGGTGGACAATGAAATTCTAGGTGATTTAGCATGATGGTGCCACCCAAAGTTAGAGCACTGAGCCATATGTCAAGGAAGACATGTAGTTCCACAAGGCCACCGCAAGGGCCAGCAGTAGAAGTAGAAAATCCTACAAAGATGGAAGGAGTGGTGGATGTCGACGCCATTCCTTCCTCAAAATTGGCGAGCCCTACACTGGTTGAGGAGAAAATAAAAAAAATGTAGATTGACCCACCAAACACAGCCTCAAAGCCAAACTCGACGCAAGAAAAAACTCAAACCACAAAAGAAGTAGATGAGGAACAGACTGAGTCTGATGTGCCAAGGACTCAAGATGGCACAGAGAAAGCACAAAAAGAATAGACACCGACAACATAGACCATTGTGCAACATGAGTCAGGTGGAGAGGAAGAGGAGGAAGAGAAAACATATCAGGAAGCAGGGCCCTCCTGTGCACCAGTAAAGGGGAAAGGAAAACAGCAGGTCTGAAGATCCCCGTGAAAGCAACAAGAGGTAACCATTGTGTTACCATGCATACCGGTAGGGGTAACAGTTCTAGCAAAGTTACTTGGATGCATAGACAAATTTCACTATCCATACCATGATGTTAGGGATACATATAAATTCCCAGAGTTCGCATAGCCGGTATACTTAGAAAGAAGAGGGGTTAGTGCGACAGAAATACCCATAATGGAACTGAAACAATGGATACAAGGGTTATAAAACATAGGTATCATGAATCTATTGGAGATCCCACAGTTTGGTAGGGGAAAGGATGTAAATAACTATGTCAAGCAGTTACTAGCAGTCATGCATGGAGGTATTTTATGGTTGGACACACAATTTTCCATAGACGTTGATTTGATAGAAAAGATAACAGGTCATTCCACCAATGGTGAGCCACTTTCATAGTACTTAGATGACAAGAACAAGGAGAAATCCTTGGTAGAAGAGGTGAAGAAAACCTAAGGGATATAGAGAGGATCCAGAGGGATCATCATCAACAGGATCAGTGAACCAACAACAAGTCTAGAAACCAAACTGATGGCCTATAAATTACTCAGGAAGTTTTGTAAGGAGTAAGTTCCAGTAGGTGTCATAGCAACTTCCACGCAGTGTGAAAAGGGAATGGTATTAAGTTGGCAGTGTGCGAAGGGAATGGTATTAAGTTGGAGCTCGTACTTATTAAATTTATTTTTGGATGATTGTAAAGACGCCCATGATGCAGGAACAAAGTTCAATTATTCCTGACTTATCATTTTGATTGCATTAGTGGGTTGGAAGCACCCCAAATTTACTATGTTTTTCTAGAGAACTGGAAGGTGCCACACAACGTAGTATGAATCAGTATGGAACACAACTATTTCAAAAGACAGGAAGGAAAATACCAACATCTTCAAGACATAATTTGAATAAATCCAAGAAAAGGTGGAAAAAACTTGGAGGATCCCACTGGAGGTGGTGGAGCAGTACAAAACCATAGTAAACTTTAAAGCCTCACGACATAATATGTGGATCTAGGCCAAAAGGGATCCATAGAAGAAGTGGTTTCAAATGAGATATTGTGTCATAGCGGAAGAATTCCAATGGACGATGAAAGACCGACAAGACAAATGGAAGATTCAAGTCGAGCAACCAATAAAGGACAAGCAACCAACAAAGGATAAGTGGCTAGAAAAGTACAAACAACTAGCAGAAGTAGGCTCGTCATGAATGAAAAGTACCCCAGCAAAAAATACAAGAGAAAAAATAGGGTGCACAAAGCCAACAGGGGGAGCGCAGAAGCAAAGAAAAAGACTATCCCCAAGCCGTTCACACAGCAGAAGGACTGCACAACTACCAGTAATGTCATGACATAGAAGAAGGATAACATCCCTGCGCAAGAGGGACATGAAGGAGGGAACATACCAAATACCCAATGAACAACAGAGCCAAGACAATCAATGCCACTAAAGAGAATGCTTGTACAGACAAGTAGAGCGTGAAAGAAAATGAAAGCACAGAAGGAAGTCCTTGAATATACCATAACAGAGGATGATGCAGAACTAGTCATGGAGAGAGTAAAAGACCATGTTGCAGAAGAATATGAGGAGGAAGAAAAATAAAGAGAAAGGATAATGCAAGAAATAATAGAGGCCATGAAGGTATTAGAGTAGATACAGGTTACCAAGGCTCAGCCTGAAGACACAACACAACAACAAACAACACAGAGTGATGAAATAATAGTGCATATAATAGCATTAGCTAGTAAGAATTTTAACCTGACTAAAGACATGATGTGAATAGATGAGGACTTGGCACAGAAACAACTCAAGGATGTTGAACAGATAAAATTGGTATTGGCAAGGATACCAACAAAAGAATTATATAAGTTGCATATGAGTGTAGCGCAATAGGTTCAATCCCAGGCGATGACATATGCCACAGACCCAGAGATAACCAAGGAAGCTAAGGAAGTGTTGGAGACAGTTATTACATCATTCCGACTGGAATTAGAGGAAGAAAAACGTCAAGCATATATCTTAGAGCAAAGACTTGAAGAAGTCTTCCAAATTTTTTTGGAAAGCGCACTAGTAGGAGAAATCAATGCATAGGAAAAGCTAAAGAAGATAGCGTAGAAGATGGAGGAATACAAACAAGAGATAGTAGAATTGGTTGGAAATATGACACCAACCACACCTCCATAAGTCAGATCAGAAAGGGAACAACAGGCGATGGAACAAGCATATCTTCTTGCACTTGAAGTCAAGAAAATATCATAACTGTACGAGAGGACAACGCAAATATGGACAATCCTAATAGAAGATGAGAGGATCCAAAAGTTGGAGCAAAGAGAAGAAAAGTTGAACATTTTAGTTCAGGACCTAAAGCAGAGGCAAAATAAAATGGCCATATCCCTGAGACTGAGGGCCATGCAAGAGATGGAAAAACTGCAAGAAGAAGTATAAATAATCTAGGACAAACGACAAATCATATAGGCTCATTTGGAGCTCCTAAAACAACAATAAGAACACATGATAACAATTTTGGAAACAGAGAAATCCAGCATGGAACAGGTGAATTCAGAGAACATACAATTGTTTAAGGAGCTGTCACAACACAGGTCCTCGAGACCTTGATAGAGAAAATTGTGTAGGCCACGAAACAGGTGGATGCACTGGCGAAGTACTTTCAAGAGTTGGATAAATCGATGCAGAAAGAACATACGACCTGAGTGGATTGGGACAAGCCACATGTTAGTCTTGGAGGCCTGTTGGAGTAGGAAACTTTGGGATTTAAGTGCAATAAGAGAGGCAGAATGGACCAAAGGAAACAACGCACGCCAGAAAGGAAGGAAGACCAGTGTGACAAATGTCAAAGGAAGCAACGTGTTGGGAAAGAAGGAAGATCAGCGCAAGGAACAGTTGGATCGAAGACCAACCGCGTGGAATGAAGTTAGAAAGTGGACAAGTGGAGTCCACTTAGAATTAGGGTTTTTTTCAATGTAAGGGTTTTTACCCACTTGTTGTAGTATAAATATGATGTATAAAGTAGATAGGAGGGATCGTGTATGTGAGTACTTTTTGAGAGAGAATAACTTAATTTTGGAGAGCCCTTTTGATTCGTGAGTATTTGGCATGATCGGTTTTTGGTCATATAGTTGAGGAGCTAATGGAGTCAGTTTTGAGATGTGATTGAGGATCAGGTCGCAAGCTATGGAGTGTGGTGCAACGTTGGTCAGCCTCACATGCATCATTCTTGAACCATATGATGTAATGCGCGTAACGCTATTTTGATGAAGAATACAAAATAAGTAGAAGATCTTTGTGTATGTAGCCCAGGGGGTGAACCACAATAAAAATGGTGTATTTGTGTGTGATGTGTTCTTTTTATGTTTTATAATGAATGAATGGTTAGATGAATGTATCTCTTAGGATTTATTTACAGCGCACATTAAAATGAGTATGTAGAATAAATTATATTGAATGAGTAAAATGGTAGATCTGGTGAATGTTGTATTAGAATGCATGTAAAAATAGAAGTAGAAGTAATAACATCCCCAAACCCTTCCATGACTGTAGACATATGTTTCCTGCAGTCACCCATAATCCATATTGGGTGAGACTACATTGTGCACTTTGTGTGCGGTGTAGCCTTCAGGTTTACTAGAAGGGTCGATGGTGAAAAGGGTTTTGTTGGAGAACTAAGGTAGAACTTGGGTCAGCCCACATATCCAACAACATCTATATTTAATAAAATAGTCTCAACTTAAATCCACAGTTCTTTATGAGCTTCATTCTTCACCCACAGTTGAGCATTCAAGGTTTACCAAAACCTCTGAAAGGGTCAAACGTTATTTTTTCTAGGATGGTATGAAATAGAAAGTTCATACCTTTGTGGATGAATGTGATGTATGTCAATGAAACAAGGGAGAAACAATGAAAACACCATGCACACTCCAACCACTTCCAATTCCCCCTACTATTGGTAGGATATTTATATGTATTTCATTGTGGGCCTACCTAAATCTAGAAATAAGTCAGTCATCATGGTGGTAGTTGATCATTTTTCAAAATATGTTCATTTATGTGATCTTCAACATCCCTTCACTGCATCCACAGTGGCTCAAGTTTTCATGGATAATATCTTCAAACTTCATGGCATGCCTCATTCTATTTTCTCTGATAGGGATCCCACGTTCACCAACAATTTTTGGCAAGAATTTTTCAAGCTACAGGGCACCCAATTACATCTCAACACCACCTATCATCCCCAAACTGATGGTGAAACTAAAATTATCAACAAGTGTTTGGAAACCTATTTGTGGTGTTTTTCATCTAACCGGAAACATTAGTGGGCTCGGTGCTTACCCCTAGTTGAATGGTGGTACAACACATCTTACCATATAACTATTCGCATCACTCATTTTAAACAATCTATAGAAAAAAGCCACAGTCGTTTCTCTCATACATGCTAGGTGTCTTGAAGGTTCATGAGGTTGAAAAAAAACTTAAAGTAACTGAGGCCACTCTCTGTAGCCTCAAAGAAAATTTTGTGATGGATCATAATCGCATGAAGAAGCAAGCCAATCAAGGTAGTTTCGAACGTCAATTTGTTGAAGGGGACTAGGTGTTTCTTCATCTGCAACCTTATAAGAAGACTTCACTCAAAGATGAAAATTTTCAGAAGCTTTATCCCAAATTTTATGGTCCTTATACAATTCTCAAGTGAGTGGGGTTGGTGGCCTGCCAGTTAGCTCTTCCCAGTGTTTCTAAGCTCCATCCTGTTTTTCACGTCGCATGCTTAAAGAAAGTGATTGGAACTAAGTGCCAAACTAAAACTAGTCTCTCTAAGTTTGATGAAGAAGGTTCCATTTGGTTGCATCACCAAGCAGTCTTATACTAGCACGAGCATCATCTCCATCAATTCGCCATCAAGGAAGTGTTAGTGCAGTGGAAAGATACAACACAAGAAGATGCCACCTGGGAGCTTGCCACTATTCTGCAGCAATTTCCTCATCTCAAGCCTTGGGGAAAAGGTTTTTTTTCAATGGGGAGGACATGTTAGGGGCCTAACCTCCCTAAGCCCTCACACAGGTAGAATAATATATTTTCCATGTAATAAAGGCCAACATTAGTTTATAAGGACTATTTATAAATTTGAACAAGTCAATGTAAGAATACCTGATAGAAGCTTCTGATTCTAGAAAGATCTTCCTCTAGAATGTTCTTTAGAACATAGAATTAGTATAAATAAGAGTATGAGGCATGATAAGTATTTGTCTTGAGAATTATTGTAATAAATCTCTTCTTTGTTGTAGGTTTCCCCCTCGAAGAGGAAAGTGAACATTGCTTTCTTTGAATAAAGGTATCATTTATGGTGTTTCTCTTCTCAATATTTTGTTGTTCCATTGATATATGCTAAATATTCATGTTTATGCATATTATATTACATCTGGTACCTTACAAAATTCTACTGCAAGTTATGTTTTTCAGCCTTGGTTTAGGACTTGTCACTTGGGCCTGTAAGAAACAATAGGATATTTCTCTTTCTTTAGAAGAAGAAAATTATTGAGTAACGATTAATTCACATCAATAAGCCTTGTGGATTAGACAAATCCTTTCAGAGTTTAGATTTTAGCAGCAACATCCAACAACCCTCTAGTGCGACAATCAGAGTGTCATCAAGATCACAAAAGAATCATTTCAACATCAGTGAAACAAACACACCATGCTACACATTCACTTCATCCAAAATCTCATTCATTATCGATTTATTGAAGTGCTCTTTTTCCCTACAGAAGATCAAATTGCAGACATTTTCAAAAAGTCTCTTACAGAAGTGAAGTTGTCCAAACTTTGATATATGTTAGTAGTTTGGGAAGTTATCATTAAGGGGGGATAGGCTCTAATGCATCCTTCCTTCTCCTATTGTGTCTCCCTTGTAAATCCTTCAATCATGTCCTATTTTTTTCTTAAGGGGGGGTGTTAGTATATTTAGACACTTAGAATTTAGTTAAGATCAAATTGGTATAATGTGTCATTCGGTAAAAGTGTGTTTCTTTAGTATGCATTGGTATGCATTTGTAGTTAGGTAATCTTATGGTCACGATATGTTCTTGACATAGAGTGATCCGACGATTCATATTATTCTTGATATTAATGACTACATTGATCTATGGATTAGCACCTGATTGGTCCATGATATCTATTTAAAGAGAATGGAGGGTCATTTACCGATGATCAATTGTGATAAACTCTCTTGTAAATATCTATTTAATATTTTTCTTTTTCGTTAATGAATTGCTTCAAGTGGCCACATTGGTTGGGTCCATGGATGTTTCCCCGTAGGGGTTTTACCATGTCAAAACATCAGTGTGTTGATATTTGATCTAGTTGTGTGAGTGGTTACTGAAGATGTTCATCCTTTGTTGGAATACATGTGTTGTCGAACATTCTGAGTTCCATGTAGTGTTGACTCAACTCAAGATAAGTGAACCTCTCCAAAATAAATGGGTTGTCTAATAATATCCTCCTCCTCATGCAAAGTCACCCTATGTTTCCAATAATATCTTATGAGTCATCCATTGAAAATAGAACTTATGCATGCCAAATTTTTCCAATAAGGTGCCTTTACCTGTTTCCACATGTCATGTTGCATGGTGACCACACCTGCTAATAATAGGAGTGCTAAGAAAAGACATGATAAAAATAGTGTGTTATGGAGAAAATATCATGGGTGGATAGTAATATCTCACTAGGATTTGATTATTGATCCTAGACAGACATAGGGATAAACTTCTCTGGATTTCCCTATAAGCAAGAAATTTTTTTTCCTTTTAAACAAGAAGGGAAGAGAACATACCTTTCGACTAATGGTTTTCCTCATGTGTCTAACCGATGCAACTCTAGAGATCCATCTCCAGCTCTTGTGATCTATTTCCTACACACAAGGACACAAACAACTACTGATATACTATTCTTCTAGTTTTAGGAAAATGAAATCCACTTTATCTATCCTTATCTCTTTAACATGAGACTAGATCTATCGTATACAATTGAATTAGAAAATGTATATAGGGGAAAACCAATGATCTATTAATGTAAATGAGATAAATACAACAATGTCATCATAAGTTTAATGTAGATACTTTCCTCTTTTCCCCTTGCTCCTTGCTCTTACTCAGCTCTTCAACCAAGCTAGGAAACCTCACTGTAACTGATGTGAATGGAGAAGCACCTCTAAATTTTGGCAAAATAGATCTGTAAATGATTCTTCCTCCTCAAGATCAAGATTAAACTTCTTTATATAGATCCTTGGGAGAGTCTTGGTAGATATTCTATATAATATAGAGACCAATGGAGACTCAAATGATGTGAGTTCCAAGGGATAGAATTATATGGATTTCCTAGATAGACAGAAGGATATAATTCTATGGATTTCCTTTAGAATCAAGAAATTGATTTCACAATTAAACCAAGAAGTGGTGGAAATAACATACATTTTCCTTAATCTTGTCCTTCGTATATACTAGCTACTACAGTCCTGAAGTTCCAACTCCAGCCTGTATGACCCGCTTCCTGAACATAAAGACAAGAAATTCCTTCCTACTTCTCTTCTTAGTGTTACAATCCTAGATCTAGGTTGGATCTAACATGGTATATAATAAAACAAATCATATCTGAACATTCATGTATAAAAACAAACATTCATAGGGGAAAACCAATGATCTATTAATCTAAAAAATGGAATTACATCAATACAATTACCTTTTAGTCTAGATTCATTCCCATTTACCCCTTTCTCCTTGCTCCACCTCAACTCTTCAACCAAGATAGGAAACCTAACTACAACTAACGTAGATAGAGAAGCTCCTTTGAATTTTGGCAACATAGATCTGTAAATGATCCTCCCTACTGAAGCTCAAGATTAACCTTCTTTATAGATCCTTGGAAGAGGCTCATGAGAGATTCTATATCTTCTAAAGACCAATGGAGACTTGAACAATGTAAGGTCCAAGTCTCATTCCACGAAGAACTAGATCATCCCTCTCTTTCCTCTTCAAAACTTCATGAATCTAGAATGTTACAGAGGGTGTCGTAGGTTGAACTAAAAATGACCTGTGACATGTCACTTGTTTTCTATGTGTGAGAAGTGACACCCTATAAGTATACTCTAAATATTAAGCCAAAGTTGTTTCTTGGATTTCATCTTTTGTAGTGTTCCTCTATGACCCTGTAGGGTGGAAATTAAATCTATAAAAAGACCATGTAGTGGAGGCAGGGTGGGGGACTATCTTGCAAGGATCTAACTTACCCAAATAGGATGTTATCATATAACTCACAGTGGAGCGAGAGGATCCTGGGAAAACTTCAAAGGAAAGGTTCACTAGTTCCCTAATATTTTTCTTTTTAGTTTATCCAATTATGCATGTTTATATATCAATAGATAGTACTATCAATCTAATTTTTAGGACTCTAAAAACATGTGTAAACTCGCTATTTATTCCATGGGAATATGACTTCTTGTTCTGCTACTAGTCTGGTCCCTAGTGGTAGGACAACAACAAAAAATTCTATAAATTTCTCCTTTTAGATTAATACAATAGAACTAACTTATAAAAAAAATCATGCATGTCTACATAAAAATTCCTTTTCACCTCCCTCTCTAGACATAAAACTTAGGCATCTCAAGGTTGTCATTTCCACCAACGTATCAACTTGAATATCTTGAGTAGGGTTAGGATCTTGAGGCTCTTAGTTTTCCATTTCTACCTCTCTAATTAGAGAGTCTTGGTTCTCATTTCCAAGCTCAAAGTTTTGAGAGATAAGGTTTTGTTTATTAGGATTTTAAAGGTTTAATTTTTGAGTATTTTCCTTTGAAAATCAAATGAAATCACGTTTATGAAACATATGATTCTTTGATTAAACACAAAACATCATTTGAGAAAAATCAACGAAAATATTTTAGGAAGAATAAGAAAGCAATCTTACGCCAACAATGTTACCCACAATTACCCACAACAAATGAAAGTGTCTTCATCCTTCTTTAACATATATTATAGTGTAATGGTCATCAATTGGGGTTTTTTATGGTCATGTTGTCTAGGGGTGGTGGGGTGGTTATTTTTATGATCTAGTTTTAAATTTTGTTTGTGACATATTTATTCTTCTCACTCAAATTTAAATTTAATGTGACATATTTACCCTTTCTAAATATATTAAATTGTACATTATTCATAAAATAAAAGAATAAACCATTATATCAAAGAAAAATGGAACATTAAGTATAATTTGTGACATGTTTAGCCTTCCTAAACACATTAAATATTACATGGTCTAATAATAAAAATGTACACCAATCAATGAAAAATGAAACAAGTAAAATGAGTAACAAAGTTACCTATTATGTCTATTTTGTATAATGGGTGTATTGGTGAAAATAGATGGAAGATTGTTATGCATACATGCTTAATATATTTCGGAAGACATACATTTAATAAGTGTGCTTAGCAAGTAAAACTACTCATTTCCTTTTAAGTATGGCAAGTGTAGGTATTAAATTCCTTGGTATATACTAAAATATTACTTTCATTTTTCTTTAATTAAAAATAACTTAAGCAAGCAACAAAAAAGTATTGTTTATTTTCTATTTGAACTTATTTACATTGCATTTTCAAAGAACAAGTCAAAGACATAGAATTAACATATATATTATAATTCACATCATTTTAAATAAAATCACAACTTCAATATTATTAAATTTAATTTAAATAACTAATTATTGTAATACTATTATATATAATCAATCTTATATAAATAGTCTTTATATATAAATTATATTTAAACTAGTAATAAAAAAATTATGCTTTAACAAAATAATAATTAATTTTTTTTTTAAGTATATAACTTATAAATGTAAATTTAGTAAATAATCAAAATCTAATCATAATATTATAAAATTTTAATGCTCCTATGCTATATTAAAATCACATAAAAGTAATTAGTACAACACTACTAATCAAAATCATTTGAATTTGGTGATAGGGATGAGATCCTACAATGGGATCGCTCTCGGAGGAGTGTCACCCATGTTATGCATTAATATCCCACCTGGGTACTCTCCTTATCCACCTCTCATGCACTATCATTTTGCCTCTTTCCCTGGCTCAATGATGTCCCTCCGATACAAATAGATCTCCTCCTCTATCCTTCCCAGGATTTGTGTTCTTTGGGCTCATTCATTTTCACTTATGGCCTTTACGACCCTGTTCATGGACCAAACCGGATTTTCCTCAATCTTAGGTTCATGTGGTTGAGGATCGCCCTCGTGTAGCTTAATTCTCTCGTGTTTTTTGGTTTAGTTTATCTATTTCTCAGTTACATAGGCCTCTGAGTTTTTTCCCCACCTCCTTCCAATTTTCATTATCTTAAGCAAGATCATATCAAACTTTTCTCAGACATACATATTTTTTTTTCTACTTCATAGCCTTAAAAAACAATTCTTTTACAAACATGTTAAGCTAGAAAAACTAATGCATTGTTTTTGAACTCATTTCCCAAGGGGAAGGTGAGAAATAAAGTTGTTGTGCAATATTCCTTTACGAAAATACAAAGTCTGTAGATAATTTACAAAAAAAAAAAACTACTAATCAAAACGATAATTGTTATTATTAGTCCCTAAAGTTGCACTTGACTGTGAGAGGGCAAGATAGGGCATCATTAGGTTATGGTATTTGTATAAATGTTTTTTGAATAGGATTTAGAAATGGTTGAAATTTGGCTCAAGGATACAATAAAGATACAAGGCTCAATGTAAAAAGGAAAATAAACATCTCACTGGCTTAGTAAATGACATACACTTTGACAAATCAAATGGTAAAAGTAAATAAAGAAAGGAATATATATGAGTATTCAATTTGTCCACTCACACATAGATTTCTCATTCCCAAATATCATTAAGAAATAATAACATGGTACTTGAAAGCAATCTTAGTTATGAACAATTTAAACAACACAATTTTCATTGTATTACTCAACCAATATAGAATATGCTTAGCAAAAGAAAAAGAAAAAGATAGTAACATGAAAAGAATTCCTGGTCCTATCAAAATGCCTTTTCCATTTAGCATCAATATGAAAATATTGTCTTTGCCTCACAGAAGAGTCTTTTAAAAAAAAAGCCTTTTATTCCCCCTTTTTTCAATCTTTTCAATATCTATTTAAAACACAAAATATTTTTCAGATTACAGTTTAAGATAGGATAAAATCAACTGACTATTTTCTAGGAGAGAAATGTTTATATTAACACTTCTAATGACTATAATATAGTCTTCTTAATGACTAATCTGAATATATACTAGAAGACAGTTTGATGTAGCTTTACAAATCCCACAAAAAGAGGAATACTCTACTGCTGAGCTGGTTCATCTGAGATACAAAAAAAAAATTATATTTGAATGAAGTACTGTTAACCAAAATGCTTAGCCTCACTATCTTGATAATGTCCTCGAGAAATTCAAAAATTGTGGCAAAATTTCCTGGGGATTTCATTGTATGATAATTGCAGAAGCTCTGGTGTCCCTATGTTTTAGTTTAGTTGTCAACACCACATTATGCCAATACATTCTTCTGTTTGATTCTCTTACCTCCTTTAGCAAGGCCCTTTGATATATACTTTTCCTTTTGAGTTCTTGTATCTTTTCCTATTGTTTTTCATTCCTTTGCTCTACAAATGAATTTTCATTCCTCAGCTTCTGATAATACCATGCAACTCTTTTATCCTATATTTCTCTTTTCTTGCTTCCACCCTAAATTCTGGATGTTCTTCTACTGGAGAAGGTAGGTTCAAATCTATGGAGGCTCATGTTTTCCTTAATTTAATTTCATATTTAGAGGTGTTGGCGGGAAAAAGTGACTGTCCGTCAACTGGAAGAACAAGTCTGGTCAAGGGTTGTCTAAGTAACCCAAGTTGTTAGGTATGACTTGTTCTGACGAGTTTAATGTCTCCGTTAGCCAATCTAAAATCCTAAAATGAAGAGAAAGGAATAACAAACTAATACTAAAATTTATATTGAATATATATGTACATACTCTGATATAACTATTGTAAAGAAAACATTAAAATCTCCCTTATGAACAGCATTTACAGTCTGCAAGTTTTACTGGAAACTTACGAAATAATGTAAAAATAATTTTTTATGTGAAAGCAGATAAAGAAAGCACATTTAAACATTTTTTTCGTTTTCTTACTATAAATCTAACAAATCTTGAATTAACCAAACTATGAAACACATGTTTGCAGATAGTCAAAAGTTGATCTGAAACTTTTTGGTTTCATTAATACGTGAATGATAGAAATCAAATTAAAGTAAAAAAAACATAAAAGAGCTAACCTGAAGTTAGTTTGTCTGATGTATCTGTGTCTCTGTATGAGCCAAGAGTATCCAACAGCCAAGCCTACGAGATAAATCTGCAATAGACTTATTCCAAATTGTTTCAAATAAATTCATCACATGTATTGACGGCTGAAGTTTAATAACAGAGAAGGGAACACAAATCAAACCATGTGATCTTATGATCACAAATAACTATAGTGAGATAAATTTGAGTGTAATATATTGCATTTCACTATTCAACTGGAAATCAAAGATAAATCTTATCATTCAAATTGAAGAGATGATCACAGTATTAACATCTATAACAACAAATTATGGATGATATTTATAACAGAAGTATCCTGGAATATAACAGACCATTGAGTCTAAAGCTACAAGATATATTAATATACCAGGAATAAAAAAAAAAAAAAACATCAACGAAACACCATTAACAAAAGGCTAAAGCCAAAATGCTTTGCGATGTTTCATTTAGTCTTGAAATCATTCACCCATCTTTTGTTCCAGGCCAAGATGCCCCAAGTTTAATATTGAACGCCCACTTTATACAGATGATAAGAAGCAACAGTTTCGCTCCTTCAACCTCGAGGT
Organism: Picea engelmannii; assembly: GCA_009831015.1. Taxonomy (NCBI): domain Eukaryota; kingdom Viridiplantae; phylum Streptophyta; class Pinopsida; order Pinales; family Pinaceae; genus Picea; species Picea engelmannii. The sequence continues at coordinate 69,746 of ML794646.1, forward strand.
CCTACAGATTGAGTTTGGAATGGCATACAAAAATAAGACTTGTGAAAATGCCCAACCTTGTTTCTTGTTGGCAATCCAATACATAGCAACGAACTTGGTTTTAAAATAAGAATTACAGCAATTACGTGATGTTATCTGGCGAATTTTGTGATTTCGGGATGCCAATCTTCTTATGGTAATGATGATGAGCGCCTTTCTGATGCTAAACATTGTCAAGAACTTTGGATCTGCATCTGTATCTTCCTTTGTTGACCATTTTAAATCTGCAGACCGAAATAAAAGTCAAAACTAATAAAAGAAAACCAAAAAATAAAAATAAAAATAAATGACGTGAGAAATCAAACGATAAAACAATTAAGAAAATCGCTCTGGCACTTGCCAAATATGCCATGAATTCTCCTTCTTGGTTTTGTATTTCTCTCAGTCACAAAGCTCGCATAATCCCATTAAGACTTAGTTTAGTGACTCAAAAATCTCATGTTATATGCAATCTTGAGGTGGCGTAGTTTCCTCTGCACAATCTCATCAGTGAAAATCTGGTGTTTTACATTTCCCTTAACTATCGCTGGTAGTATCATTTCTGTTAAGAATAGAAAAAACTCCAATTTCTGTTATGAATTGTTTGCGATGTGTGAAGATTTTGTGGCATCTAGTATTATAATTCCGGATTTGGTGGAAAGTGATTAACTGTTCTTGACTCTAGATTCTTCATGATGTTTCCTATCACACGCTTGTTTGGTAAGCCTCTTAATGGCATCGAATACTTAGGTATCAAGTGATACGATGTTATTTTTGTATCTATTCGGTGACATATATAATATGTCAATTTTTGTACACATATTTGAACATGAGTTTGTTATAATGATTTGAACACATGGTAGATAATCCTTATCCTGAGCATGATATGATCGAATAGGTATGGGGTAATATGAAAGATTGGCCAATATAGAGTTTGATCGAGAAAGAAATGATATATAATTTGTTTTGAATTGAAAAAACGTTTTCTTTCACCACTTTAAATCATTTAGTTGTGAAAAATATAAGTTTACAATGAGAGTTTAATCCTTAGAATGATTTATAACCTTTGTATGCATTAATGAACTATGGAAACAAAACTTAAAAAGTTTTTCGTTTAAATGAATGGTAGAGAATAATATTAAAGATTTGAATCCAACTTTAATTTGAAAAGGTTAAAAACAATATGAATTTAGGATTAAAATATTATTTCAAGATTAGATTATTTGATGTTTTAAAGTTCTCTTATAAGAAATCATTTTTTTTATTTAATGTATTAGTTTCGTAATTATATTGAAATCTTATTTCATATTTGCCTTGGTATTATAAGAGTTAGAATAATGGGTTCCTCTTATCACAAGTATGAAATATTTATAGTATTTACAAAACTAATCACGAATTTTTTTATTTCTCTAATAGATAACTTAACACATCTTTCAAATGAGAAAATGGAAACATCGTCAGAGGATATGCATTGCTCATGAAAAATTTGAAACCAAATAATCAAGGAAAGAAACGATCCACTCAAGTCAAAGGGAAAGAAAAATGAAGAATTCAAGTAAAAAAATGAGGGACCCTATATTTTAATTAAAAATAGAGAAGGGGGTTGTTGGGGCCCAACAAGAGGACAA
>ML794646.1:72319-88942 GCA_009831015.1 Picea engelmannii
ACATTATTTTCTCACCCAACTGTGTGGGATGCCTTGGCTCCAATTGGGGTTTTGTCTTTATGGAATCAAGAACTGATTAAAAAACTCCATTACTAACGTTTCTTTCTTCCACCATCTCTCTTTGTATAATGGTAACTTGCATGCTTTTTCTATGGAATGTTTTGTCACGTGCATGAGGAGTTTACCCACCACCATTTCTAAGCCATCGAAATTATGTGCAAAGATCATGGAAATCTTCTCATCATGACCCTAGAATGTTGAGAAGAAATTGAACCAGTCTGTATCTTTAAACTTTTGAAAAGATTCAAGCAATTATGTCCCTTTTGTCTCTAACCTAGTTATCTTCCTGCTCTTCTTTAGTGCCATGACATTGATCAAATTTTGTGGAAGGTTTTTGAGAATGTCATGTTTCGTTCACCATCTTTTGAGGATTGTCGAAGTCTGAGAGTTATTTGTTTACCTACAGAGCATGCATGGAGTAATAGACATACTAAAAATAAATGGATTATGACTTCATACATGGGGAATAATAATCAAGAATTGAATTTGATATTAAGGTGGCGAGTACAACCCGTTCCTTCAAGTTAGTTATCATCATTGAAAAACATGACCTGATATAGATCATACACATATATGTAGATCCTTTGTCAATGATTTTGGGCGTTAAAACACAATCTCGAGAATGTGGCGCATGAAGAACTATAATTACAACTGGCACTGCAAGAATAGTGCTATTCTTGTAGCGCTCTTTCCACTTTGGCAAATTTTAAAATTTAAACGAGGGAAAAGGACATGTGATGTGATGGAAAGAATCTATCATATCATATCCTAACTTTTGAATACTTAAAAACATTTAAAATATGCAAAAAAGAATAGAATCATGCTTTCAAGCCAAGAAAGGGCAGAAACAAAGTTTAACAAAAAATCATGAAAAAGGGGTAGAACAGGGATTAAGGATGCCCAACAGTAAAAAACAAGGTTATGGACTAACAATTATTATGAACATGTATAATTTAGATATGTATAGATATCAACAATAAGAATTCATATTTCAAGCATCTTATTATTAAGAATTTATAAAGAAGCTTTACATAGTGGTTTTTTTTTGTAAATAAAAAATTTTATTTCCTCAAAATTCTATCATAATCATACATAACATGACAATATCGAGATACTTTCCACCTGTTCCGCCAGATAAGTGGAAACTAGAACAAGTGAATTCCTAATATGTTTTTTGTGTCAAAGCAAAAAACCACCACCTGTTCCGCCAAACAAATGGAAATCGGAGCAGGTGATTGTGGTTGTTAATGTCTAAACTGTCTGAGAAAGAAGAGAAAAACCAGACCATGGAAATGTATACTCCTACAGAATTCTCACAAATACAGCATAGAGAAAAATGGAAAAGACTAAGCAGTGGATGAACCAGTGAAGCCTGTGCCATCGTGAGTGCCATCAATGGGAGTAAATATGAATGTTTACAAACAAGTCGAGCACTGTTGTTGACTCTGCGAGCCCAAGAGGCCATCAAACAATATGTTGAGATGATTTTTGAGCATGTTATGCCTGTGTATTTGTTCATGCATGTCCCTGCACATCTCGAAGATGATTTCCAAGTGTTCTGGTGAGAGGAGAAAAGTGGGGCGTGATTCCCAGTCTAGAGGTGTGGGGGTCTCCATTAGGCGGGGGTCTGATGATATTTCTTCCTTAATTGTGTAGGTTTCCCAGCTCGAGGTACCAGTTGTAGCGGGGAAGGAATGGATATTGTTGGGAGGGTCATGGGGGTCTGGAACAATGTACAAAAGGGAGGTTGGTCGAATGATAATTGGCTCTATGGGGATATATTCTTAAACATAGTCCATTGGAGGCTCGTTATTCCCTCTATCCCGACGAACCAGAGAGGTCGAAGGTGCCTGGGTGAAGCGGTAAAGCTTTCTTTTCCTAGAAATGTAGTTGTAATAATAGGGCCCTCTATTGGCCCTATCAAACTCTTGAGGCATGCTTTTGGAGACAAACTAGACTCTGAGTGAGAAGAGAAATTGTAGAGGGAGGGGTAGAGTGACCGGAGCTAAAACATAAGAACTGAACCAGAGTCGAATGGTGATAGCCATAACATACCAAAAGTAAATGGAGGGGTGTCGAAGGAGTTGAAGAGACCTTGCGCGTGCCTCTTGTACCCATCACCACCCTCCAACCTTGTTGAACTGAAGGAGCCATTAAACCTAAGTGAGAGAGTTTTCGAGCATGCTCGTATGAGCCTTGAATGTTACCCATCCTACGAGAAATGGATGTGAGGGTGAAAGAAGGTGTATTTAAGTCAACGATTTGCATGTTGGCAATGTGGCACCCCATCCAAGGCGATTTACATAGTGGTTGAGATCATTATAATTCATGAATTAAAAGGAAAGGAATACATTGTTTATTTCTCTTAAATATTGTTTATTACACTTCTACATGTCTTACATTTTGTGAATTATGCAAATGAAATTGAGAGAGAAGAGAAATGTATTATTTTAGTAGTAATATTTCATATACAAAACTAAGTTCATTGAAGTTGATGATGTAGAAATATCCAAAATGAGTTAATCAATATAATAATAAAACTTTTACAATTGAAGTTAGTAAAAGGACAAATTTCTTTCTTATTTTGAAATTGAAATACTATAATAATTATAATAATCTAATTTTAAGGTCATGGTCAAGCAAGACACTAAATTGGTGTGTGAGACCCCCTTATTTGTGGAACAAGGGAACCCTCTGCATAGCAATTTGGCTGCTAGAGTCTATGGACATGTACATACTCTACCCCCTTTGGATCCGAACCTATAACCCCTTAATAGAAACACATATTCTTAACCATTAGAAATTTAGAATTATTATAAGATATACAAGAAATATAATTATTACAAAATATATAAGAAATTGAAAATTTTATATAAATAAAATACATATATAAATATAAATATAGATATATAAATAAGAGGGACACTAAACATAGATACATAAATAACATATACACTAAACATTGAAAATAACATGAACACTAAATATGAAAGAAAATGAAAATAAAATGGGCAGTAAGTAGATATACTGAAAATAAAATAACATAGAGACCCAAAAAAAATTATGAAACTCGGTTGAATGCAACATCTTAATCTAATTTTATACCAGTTAAATAGATAAGTAATAATCTCTTTGAGAATAATCAAAATGTTCTCTTAACAAAAATTAATTCATGATTACATGAGAAAATAAAAAACCTATATTATCATTTTTTATTATTTAAATAAATTTAAAAAACCATAATCAAAATTAATACCATGACATTTGAAATATGAAATTGTTACAAATTCCAACCCTTCTCATAGTCAAAATCACCTTGTTCACAACTTTTCCACCATTAATTTATAACCATATATAGGCCTATTTTGCACCACCATGAACTCACATAAGAACTTATCCATCCCATTCTTGATCTTTAATTTGTGTTGTATCTTCCATGTAGACATTGACATAAAGACTTTGATGGCACTTGATAAACCTTGGACATGGTTGGGCCATTCGAGATAATTATGATCATCCCGATACTCCTCCCAAATTTCCAGAGACTAATTCATGTCATAAATATTTGTATTCCAATCCTCCAAAAAATCACCCCATTCACCCTCTTTCATTGTTCTAGTCTTCACATTATCCAACTCTGCCTTTAGTAGGCACGGTCCACCATTTTGTTTTTTATCAACTTCAAAACAATACAAGTCACCATAGATGATTGTTCGGTTATCATTGCTATCCACATCTGGGAACATGAAAATATAGGAGGGGAAAATACCTCTAGAGTCTAGAATGTCCCTGGGAAAGGGACATTTTGCATATAGAATTTTCCCAGGAACCGTTGTCATCATTGTCATATCAATATACAATGGGATACTATTGGACTTATCAAATTTCAAGTTTTGAGGAGGCAGTGTATTCGCGTTAATATGTTGCCAATGCCATTTGCTATCATTTTCTCCACTTCCTGAGAGTTTAATATGGATTCTTCCAATGATGTTTTTCTTACCAGCACCAACTACTTCCAATGAAAATCCGATATGGAGGATTTGTTAAGAAGTAATGCTTGTACCAGATTACCTTGGGAAAGGAAAAAAAAACCATTGATACTGAAAAGAAAGTCAAATGGGATAATAGGAGTGGCGAAGCACATGGACTGATTGAAATGTCCATCTCTCCTAATTTAAGGTTCTACCTTCAAGAAATTGATGACCCCGATGAAGCTTGGGAAAACATTGAATCTTTTTTTGGTAAACACAATAGTTTTCGAGCACATCATTTAGAAAATAAAATATTGACTTTAAGTCCAAATTATTTGTCTTGCATTAAGGACTATCTATCTAAGTTTAAAACACTCAAAATTTTATGTGAAGAATGTATGATAAAGCTAGATAAAGAGAATTACATCTATATTATTCTTTCTAAGCTAGGTAATGCATATTTTGTGTTTATATATACCATTTATTCCATGAGAGAGGCTCTAGGGAAAGCTTATCAAAAACCCACTCTTGAGTCCTTTTGTGATGCTTTGATTAGAGAGAAAGATAATATTGAACAACTTGGAGTGATCAGCACTGCAAGTACCTCCAACAAAGCCTTAGTATCTCAATAGAAAGATAAACCCAAGAATCCCAAGAAGCAACATCCTTGCCACAAAAAAAAATAAAAACAAGGGTCCCAAACCCACTCAGACAACTTCAACTCCTAATGGTGATAGAGGAGAAAAATCTAAAAATAAGAAGACTGACAAACATTGCAAATTTTCTAGGAAAGATGATCATGATGAATCCAAATGTTTTAAGAATATGGCAGCTTTATAAGCAATAATGAAGAAGCACAACATCAGTATTGATTCTAATTCTTCTTCTTCTCATGGACGTGCACTTTCTACTTCTAGTTTCTCCTTCAATGCGACTTCTACTTCTTCTTCTAATGCATGGCTTATTGATTCTAGAGAATCTTATCATATGGCTAAGGATAAAGCCATATTTTCTTCTCTAAATGAATGTAACACCAAGAAAATATTTGTTGGTGATGATAGATCTCTTAGTTTTGTAGGATATGGACCAATTCAAGTAGATAATAGTCATTTCAATGATGTATTGTGTGTTCCAAGTCTTTCTTGTAACCTTGTATCAGTATATCAAATGACTCATTCGAGTGAAGGTAAAACCATAGAGTTTTTACCTCACTAAGTTGTAATCAAGGATATAAAATATCCTAAGCATGTTATTGCAACTAGAATTGTTGATGATATTACCAGGTTGTACATGTTTGACAACTTTGAGTCGTCATCTTTTCCATCAGTTTTTCTTGCTCATATCGATGACTTGAGAAAACTTTGGCATGAGTGGTTTGGTCATCTAAACTATCACTCATAGCAGCAACTATGTAATCAATATATGGTGATTGGTATTTCTCTTGTTTCATGCAGAGATGGTGTTTGTGCCAGTTGTGTTCTCGGTAAACATCATCGGGACAGTTTTGACAAACATGTCTCTTGCCATGCATCGGGCCCTTTGCATCTTGTTCATAGTGACTTATGTGGTCCACCTTCTTCTCCTTCTCTTTCGGGGTGCAAGTATTTCTTAACTTTCATTGATGAATTTTCCATACTTAGTTGGGTTTACTTATTAAAACTTAAGAGCGAAGTTTTTGGCAAGTTTTATGGCCTATAAGGCCCTTGTAGAAAAGCAATATGGACATCAAATTCAAAGGTTGAGAACAGACAATGGAGAAAAATATGTGAACAATAATTTTACAAGTTACTGCACTACACAGGGCATCCAAATGCAACACATTATTCTATATACACCACAACAAAATGGTGTTGTTGAGAGAAAGAACTGCACATTAAAAGAAATGGCTAATTGTATGATCCAATCTAAGGGATTAAATCTAAAGTGTTGGGAGGAAGCCATCAACTGTAAAAATTACATATTAAATCACACTCCCACAAAGGCTCTTAAAAATATAACACCGGAAGAAGCTTGGACTAAAATTAACCCATATGTAAGTCACTTATGTGTATTTAGAAGTATAGCATGGGCTCACATTCCTAATGAGAAAAGAAAAGTATTGCAGCCTAAAAGTGAGAAGTGTATATTTGTTGGTTATTCTGAAGATGTCAAAGGTTAGAGACTTCTTCACCACATTGTAATGAAATTATTATTAGAAGAGATGTTAAATTTTATGAAAATCTCTTGGCCTACGAGCCTAATTCAATGATTGTTCCTTCTTCGGCATGTGATCCATCTTCAAAGTTTGTGTCTTCTTCAGTTCCTATTCTGGTTTCTTCTTCGGATGATGACACTGAGGATGAAAATCCACCTCCTCCTTCTCACTTTCCTCCAGATGAGTCCTTTGAACCTGAACCAGCAACAACTCCATCACTTCCTAGATGGGTATGTTCAACACGAGAAGAAAATGGTGATCTTTTCGATGATCCTTCAGATCAGTGTCAGACACATTCACAGTTCCAATGAGCCTCTTCTCTTTTGGCTCAAGTTTCATAGACTCATGATCCAAAGACATTTGCAGAAGCTTTAGGTCATCCATATTGGGATATAGCAATGAATGAAGAGTATCATTATTTAATGGCAAACGATACTTGGGATATTGTACCTCTTCTTGTAGCATCCCCAACTTCCAAATGGTCTATTCCACATAAAATTTTCAAACTGTATACAAAATTAAAACATATAGAAACTCTGTAAATGCAGAGATTCATATAGAAAAAATAATAAAAATACACATGCAACACACACAGGAAAAACCCATAAAAATAAACGCATATATAATAATGAAACATGTAATTTAACACACAATTGACACTTATCTTGGTAAAAATATCACCAACTACGTGTAGACCTTCCACGTTCCTCCTAGCCTTAGACCACACTACTCAAAACTCTCACCAGTGGGTCACCCCTAAGCTGGGACTAAAATCCACTCGATTAAAGGAAATCCTAACCAGGATGATGTGTCTCAGACAACAGGAAAAACTTTGTCACAGGTGCCAACTCAAACTAACATCCTACAGTCTCTCATTCCCCACATGCCTATCCCACCCTAGGAAGTGTGCCCCTTCTCTGCTCAACAGTCCTTCGGTTGCCCCACTTCCTTTTTAGGGCTTCAGTTATAGGCCGGAGAGGAAGTCTTAGAGCCCTATAGCTGCAGTTTGGCACCTTCAGGAAATCAATTACAAACAATTCTCTCACCTAGAGATAATTTCTCATGGGCCTGACAGCCCACCTCTTCAATATCCCACGGGCAGGACAACCTGCTTCTTCAATACATCTCCTAAGATAACCAAGTATAGGTACAGGTACGGGTACAGATACGGGTATAGTGAAAGGAAGGTAAGGAGGACAGTGGAATGAGTGAGTGCATGATGATGGAATGAATGGAAAATGAACTAATTCCAAACTATATGTATGCATGTTCCCAACTTGACACTTGTCATGTTGAGAACTACTTTGGACCACTTGTCCCCATCCTTAGAACTTAGGATAAAATAATTATCCATACTTTATACTTTAAGGAATATTAATATAATATCCCTTTTTGGCTTAAGCTCCCTAGCTTATCCATTATCCTTAACTTTTAGCCCCCTTTCCTTAACTAGTGGAGTTTTGTCCCCCATACTCTTTTACATGGTTGGTCTATCACAGTGATGTTTTTTTCATTAATATTTGTGTGTGATTACATTTACATTTACATTACATATATACTTTCATTTTTGCATCCTAGCTCACCATCCTCAACACAACATATACACAAAGGCTTTGTAGCCTCAAAATCGCGTGCACTTACGTTTGTTTTGTGCAGTATCCTAGAATGTGCACGCAAAATGATATCAAACATCTCACCATATTAAGTACATATGTATTTACATTTACAGTTGGGGTTCAGCCTAGGGGTATTGCATTCCCCTCCCCCTTATTTATGCACTGTCCTCAGTGAAATATATACACATATACAACCAACCTCAAAAAGATGCAGGTATTCTTCCCGCATAGCATCCTTGTGATCCCAAGTTGCATCTTCAGGACTGTACCAAGTCCATTGGACCTTTACTATCTCTATGGCTTGATTCTGAAACTGCTTGATCTTCCAGTCCAATATGCACACCAGATGCACTTGAAAGGCATCTTCTTGCTCCAACTGAATCACATTCCAATCAATGAAATGATTAGCATCATGTATATACTTTTTTAGCAATGATACATGGAATACATTATGAATATACATTGATGCAGGAAAGGAAATCATGTATTCTATAGGCCAAATCCTCTCTAGGATTTCAAACGGCCCACAATAGCAAGATGCCAACTTTGAACAACTTCCCAACTTCAGGGAACTTATGTTGGCCTTTACTTTCGAGAATACATGGTATCCCACTTTAAATTCCCTGTGAGTTCTTCCCTTATCAGCATAGTTTTTCTGCCTATATTCAACAGCCTTTAAATTCTGTTTTGTTTTCAACATTTTCTCTTCCATTTCCCTGAGTAATTCTGGCCCAACTATTGATCTATCTATTGGGTTGTCCCAACTTACCGGTGTGTTGCAGTTTTTTCCATAAAGTGCCTCAAATGGAATCATATTTAGAGATTCTTGGTACTCATTGTTATAAGAAAACTCTACTAAGTGTAGGTAGTCTACCCATTTTTATGGTTTATCCATCACACACATCCTCAACATATATTCAATCACTTGATTCACCCTCTCTGATTGTCCATCTGATTCTGGATGATAAGTTGTACTAAAATTCAAATTTGTTCCAAATTCCTTAAATAATCCTTTCCAAAAATTTGATGTAAATTTTGGATCTTTGTCAAACACAATTGTCTTGGGTATACCATGTAATTGAGCAATTTCTCTCATATAAATATCACCAATGTTGGCTGCGTTGTGAGTGAGATTTACTAGAATAAAATGGGTAGCTTTAGTAAGCTTATCCACCACTACCATGATAGAATCATGATGCTTGTTTTTTCTGGGAAGTTTGGTAATGAAATCCATTTTCACAACTTCCCATTTCCACTCAGGAATGGGTAATGGTTGTAGCAAACCAGCTGGGTGTCTATGTTCAACCTTAACCTTTTGCCACTCCAAACATTTGGCAATAAAATCAACAACTTCCTTCTTCATGCCTAGCCAATAATATTGGCTCTTGACATCTTTAATAGTTTTCTGATAGCCTAGGTTCCCAGCATAAGGTACATTATGCATTTCTCTCAATATCATATTTTTCAATTCCACTGCAAAGCTTATTTGGGAAGCTCACCAAATCCACTGCCTTCCACCCCTAGACATATGGCCAAAATTAGGTCATCAATCAGATGATCGTACATATCCTGCGCATGTACAATTCCAAGCACCCCCATACATGGGATGAGAGTCTTCCCTATGTCCAACATAGCTACAACCGAGCCCTGCATAGCTCAACTAGCCACATCCCCTTTCAGGTGGGGTTAGTATTCCAACCACTAGGCCCCATGGATGTTGCACTACCCTTGGAGACTGCCTCGACCAAATCATCCCGTACTCCAACAGAAGCTGAAAAATCCACCCAATTCATTGAGCGGATCCAACACATCTGCCAAAAGGTTCAGGATATTTTATAAAAGTCCAATGCCAAGTATAAGTAGCGCCATGATCAACATCGGGTGCCACATAAGTTTCAAGTGGGAGACAAAGTGTGGTTTCACTTGCAGAAAGAATGCCTTACAAGGCCCCATCGGAATCTTTGCCCACTCTGGTATGGGCCTAATCTAGGAGGCTCCCCAGGTCCAGAAAATGCTCAAAAATGAAAGTTCTAGGAATTGAATGAAACCAATTCTTTGCGACTGGCTCGTCGCACTAATTTTGGCCATGTATTTACTTTCTCAAATGGACATTGTATGCGAGAGTTATCGCACTCTGACCATTTTCCCAAACAGGTAAAAAGTCAACAGGTCAACAGGCAAAAAGTCAATGTTGATGTCAACATGATTTCAAAATGACATCATCCTGTTGACATAGCATTTAGACATGTGGAATCACAACAGCAATTGACTGGGCACAGGGAAGATCCACTCAGAAGTTGACAAGTGGCATTTAGGTAGGCAAATGAAGAGGTGCCATGTGGCCCAGACATGGGCTGTCGTGGCACCCTATCACTGGATGGCAGCTTAAAATGTTTTGGGGGTTCATGGGATTCGAACCCATGACCTATTATCAAGCACAATTCTTGGGAGAGGATCAATGGTGAACGTGCCAAACCTTATGTTTTGGGTATAAAACCCACTTCCTTATAGTTAAAGGAAAGTATTGATGTATGGGGGCGGAAGGGGGCTGGGGCTATGCCCTAGCCCATGGTTTGATTAAAATATGTGACCACCAAGCATCGAGCATGGGTGATTTTTCCTTAACCATCCAAGCGCATGTTTTCCTCAACCTCCACATTTCAAATCGGAGCTAACCATATGTTGGGCACAATATGAGGGCGCAGTCCCATGGCAAAGCAACACATGATCGCTATTTGAGGGCTAGGAAACAGAACGTAGCCCAAATGGCTGGCGCTTGTCCACCTTTTTCATGATATTACCTATATTTTCACGTTCCCAACCCTATTGATCTTATTTTGATTGTTTATGCATAGTTGGGGTTTTTTCCCTATAGTTTGGCCCAGATTGAGCATTTTTTAGGATATTTTGGCCATTTGAAGGGGGATTTGATCCCAAAAAAAGGCCATATTCTTATGGGAAGTTGGGCTTCCTCATATGAGCCTAAAAACTATATAAACCAAGATTATTGAGCTTGAGAAGGTACTTTTGTATGCCAGGAATGTGAAGAAGAGTTGGAGTTTTGAGCCCATTTCTCATGTTTTGAGGGGCATTTTGTCATGTTTTGAGAAGAGGTTTTTCATGCATGTATGTATCTAAACACGGAGGTCTTGTACAGTAGATCAGAAGAATTTTTTAACAACAAAGATCCATTGTAAAGAGAACTTGAGCATTTGAAGAGCAATAAAGAGGTCCTCCACTTGGAAGCAGGCCCAAAGACGTAGCCAAAGATTGGTGAACTCCGTTAACAAGTTCTTGTGTCTAGTTCTCTTTCTTGTTTTATGTTATCTTCTCTTATTTGCAGCAAGTTTTATGATGACTTAACTCTTTAATCATTTATGAGCATCAAGTAAAATGTCATAATTCTTATTCTGCAACAATGTGTAGAATTTATGTATTTCGCATTCTTATCGATCCAATGCATAAAGTACATAAACTTAACTTGCAATTTTGTCAGTAAAACCTCTCATTTTTTGATCAAGTTTATGGTATCATAGAATTTGGTTTTGAAGGTTTGAAAAGAATTGCAAGCATTGGATTCTCACCAGAGCCAAACCCAAGCGAGGAGAAGGCCAACTTGAGTCTTTTAATCCAGAGATTCAAAGGAGACCTCATAAACAAGAGATGTCTTCATCGAGGAATCTAGGTCCTTATGCATATGAGGATGATTTCTTCGAGGATTTTCAATTGATGAAAGCCATGGTAGATGAACTTTACCATGAAAGAGGACAATGAAGAATTCCAAAGGTTGAAGAAGGTGAATCTTCTGAAAGAGAAGAAGGAGGAGTTGGAGGTGGTGTACCTTCAGAACCTTCTTCCCCTTCATCCTCGTCATCTACAAGTGAAGCAAGTGTACATTCCTCCAAGTATAAGAAACCTAAAAAAACTCATCATTCTTATGATATGCCTTTATTAAAGTTCAATGTAAAGTTTAATTTACCCACTTATGATGGTGAATTAGATGCAGAAAAGTTAGATAATTGGGTTAGACAACTTGAAGTCTATTCCAGGATACAAAGGATTGTTGATGATGAAACAAATATTCAACTTGCAAGTCTCAAATTGGGAGGCACAACTCTCATATGGTGGGAAAGAAAAACTAAAGCTGATCTCAAGAAAAATGGTAAAACAATATCTTCCTGGAATGATTTTATCACTACATTGAAGAAATAGTTTTATCCATTAGCATACATGCAACAGGAAATGATGAATTGGCAAAGTTTAAGGCGAGCTAAGAATCAAAGTTTACAATATTATACTCAAACATTTCGTAAGAAAGCATTAAATTTGGGTATTCCTTTATATACACAAGAGACATTCCTAAAATATATTGGTTGTTTACACTCTTATATCAAGCACACTATTCTTATGTTAAATCCTTCTAACTTTGATGAAGTATGTGTACAAGCCATTCACATTGAATCAAGTAAAGGGAATTTTGGTGATAGTGTTTCTATAGATACTTGGCAAGGAAAGGATTCAAGGAAAAGAAAAGAGAAAGAGAATAATATGGCCATAGCAAGAAAGGAGAAGTCTACTTGCAAGCATTGCAAGAAGGTAGGCCATGATGAAGATCATTGTTGGATCTTACATCCTGAGTTGAAGACAAAGAAGTATGACAATCAAGGGAGAAAGAATACCACAACTGCAACGGTTCAAGTGGATATGGGATCAGACTTCGGCGATGAGACAAAAAATGTAGCTATGGGAATCCAAGGTATAAATTATGTTGCAAGTACTAGCTCTTCTAATTCAGATGTTGTAAATGATGAGTGTAAAAGGGGTGAACTTTTCCACATAAGGGTCATAACAAATAATGTTAAAATTGATACTTTTGTAGATAGTCGATCACAATCCAATTTAATCAGTGAAGAGGTTGTAAATAATTTGGGACTTGAAACTAAGCCACATCCTAGACCATATCCATTAAGATGCATATGTGGTGATAATAATTTTCAAGCAACCAAGCAATGTAAAATTAAGTTTGCAATCACTTCTAATTATGTTGATGAAGTAGAGCTTGATATAATGTCATTGGACATATGTGGAATTGTCCTGGGAAGACCATACCTTTATGATAGAAAATCCATATTCTACAGGAAGGAAAATAAATATTGCTTCAAGAAAGATGGGAAAGAGTACATTGTCTGTGCTCATCGCATAAAAACTGATAGCTCTTTTGCAACTACAGGGTAGTTAAAAAGAATGGTAAATGCAAGCAAAAGTTTAACACTTATGTCTATAACAAATCAGGAAGTTAGTGATGCTAAACGTGAGATGGTTAAGTATGTTTCTAACAATCATGAAGTGTTACAAGAAGTACGGCATGAGGTTCATTTGCATACTTTGGTTATTGTTCCTGTTCATAAGGGGAAGCATGTTTTTTCATTCTCATTCGCATATTCAATATTTTTGTTTAGTTTGTTGCTATTTAGTGGTGTATGGTTGTTAAATGTGACAAAGAATGTAGATGATTGTGCAATAAATGGGATCATTACTTTGATAAACAATGTTATCTCAGTTTTTATGTTTGTTGTGATTAGTCAGGTGATCATTGTCCCAGTAGAAAGCATGGATGATACAGGACAAGTGGGGAGGAAGTAACCTCACTTCGTACCTGAGTGAAAACAGACTTTTGGTGGTCCAGAAGCTTCCAAGTGGGCAGGAATGATCGAGGAGGCTCACTAGGTCTAGAAAATTCTCAAAAAATGAAATTTCTCGGAATTGAATGAAACCAATTTTTTTGTGACCGGCTCATCATGCTAATTCCATCCATATATTTACGTTCTCAAATGGACGTTGTATGCGAGAGTTATCGCACTCTGACCGTTTTCCCAAACATGTAAAAAGTCAACAGGTCAATAGGAAAAAAGTCAATGCTGATGTCAACATGACATCATCCTGTTGACATAGCATTTAGACATGTGGCATCATAGCAATAGTTGATTGGGCACAGGGAAGATCCACTCATAAGTTGACAAGTGGCATTTAGGCAAGAAAATGAAGAGGTTCCACGTGGCCCAGACATGGGCTACCACATGGCACCCTATCATTAGATGGCAGTTTAAAATGTTTTTTGGGTTCATGGGATTCGAACCCATGACCTATGATCAAGCGCAAGTCTTGGGAGAGGACCAATGCCCAACACGCCAAACCTTATGTTTCGGGTATAAAACCCACTTTCTTATAGTTAAAGGCAAGTATTGATGTATGGGGTCGGAAGGGGGCTGGGGCTAAGCCCCAACCCATGGTTTGATTAAACTATGTGACCACCAAGCATCAGGCATGGGCGCTTTTTCCTTAACCACCCAAGTGCACATTTATTACAACCTCCACATTTCAAATCAGAGCTAATCGTATGTTGGGCGCAATATGAGGGCGCGGTCCCATGGGAAAGGAACACATGACCATTATTTGAGGGCTAGGGGCCAGTGCACAACCCAAAGGGCTGGCGCTTGGCCACCTTTTCACCATATGACCTATATTTGCATGTGCCAAGCCCTATTGGGCTTATTTTGATTTTTTATGCAAAGTTGGGGTTTTTTCCCTATAGTTTGGCCTAGATTGGGCATTGTTTAGGATATTTTGGCCATTTTAAGGGGGATTTGATCCCAAAAAGAAGACACATTATTGTGGGAAGTTGGGCTTCTTCATCTAAGCCTAAAAAATATATAAACCAGGCTTATTGATCTTGAGAAGGTACTTTTGTATGCAGGGAATGTGAAGAAGAGTTGGAGTTGTAAGCCCATTTCTCATGTTTTGAGGGGAATTGTGTCATGTTTTGAGAGGAGGTTGTTGAGACATGTATGTATCTGAAAAAGGAGGTATTTTACAACATATCAAAATCCTTTTGTAACATCAAAGAGACATTATAAAGATAACTTGATCATTTGAAGAGAAATAAAGAGGTCCTCCACTTGCAAGCGGGCCCAGAGACGTAGCCAAAGATTGGTGAACTTCGTTAACAAGTTCTTGTGTCTACTTCTCTTTATTTTATTTTTGTTATATTCTCTTATTTGCAGTAGGGTTTATGATTACTAAACTCTTTAATCATTTATGATCATCAAGTAAAATGTTATAATTGTTATTCTGCAACAATTCATAGAATTTATGTATTTCACATTATTATCGATCCAATGCATAAAGTACTTAAACTTAACTTAAATTTTTGTCAGTAAAGCCTCTTATTTTTTTATCAAGGCCATACACCATCACCAAGGATATGGGTGGCAATGCTTTTGCACTCAACATTCCCCCTTTCCTTGGCCTGCACCCAGTCTTCAACATGGCTCTCCTTCAGTCATATTTCCCACCATTATTGGACACCTCAGAGATAGCAAATAAATTGGCACCAACATAAATCAAACCTGACTGCATGCAACAATAATCCAGTGATATGATTGTGGACACACATATCAAGGGCACCCGAAAACAAAGGATCCAACTTTATCGAGTTGTCAAAGCAGGGAAGCTCCTATACCAAGGCAAGTGGCTCACCTGGGGCCAAATTTAGCAGAAATTCATCTAATGGGAGAACTCAATGAAATGGATACCATTGCTTCCTAAGGGAGGAGGATTGATCCATATGGATTTTTGTGTCCTCCCACCTATTCTAACTGGTTCATTTTGGCATTTTTCCAATTTGGCAGTTTTTTTTCCTAGTTTTTGGGTCCCTGACTTGCGGGGCCGTTTTGAGTCCCCAAACAACATTTTTAGGGCTCACCACAATCAAATAGAAACAAAATGTGTAGTCCTCGGATAGACCTTTCCAACGGGCTATCGTGCGTCTAAAATGGAAATCGTATGCAAAAGTTACAACCCTGGGAAGTTAATGTACTAATTTACCCAAACGGGGCCCACATGAATTTTGGGCACTTCATCTCCTAAGGTTAGGTTTTTGGATGTCTAGGGTTTTTGACATTCATGTTTATTGTAAAACGGCCTTCAAAGCCTCATTGTAATCATCTTCTTGCGAATGAGCGCAGCCATCACATCTCTTCTCAGAGATAAGCTGCCACCATTCCAGCAAGCTTGTTTTCCGCTGCATTTTACTGTTTCAACTCATTTCCTTATTGAATAGAAAACCAGTTTTATTGTATCTTTGTTATTTTGTGTTAAGCATCTTTTAATAATCTGTATTCATTTCGTTATTCTCATAAAATCTGGGTCACTCTGAATATTAATTGTCTCATCCTTGATGAAAGAAACATACTTCAACAGTTATAAAAACCTTCTTTCATATTCATCTATGGTCATAGTCCCAAGTTTGAGTTCAAAGAACTCTTCCATTTTCTTGTCATGGTATCTCTTGGTCAAGTATTTCTTTTCGAAATACTTCTTGAATTCCTTCCAAGTAACGTCTTTCTCTTTAATGTGTTGCCCATGCACAAGTTGATCCCACCACATGGATGCCTTTCCCTGTTGGGTATGTGTTATATTCTTTGCACGAGGAGGAGTGGATGAGCGTATGCACCATGCGTGCAGGGGGGTTAGAGGGGGGGTTGCTAGGCCCCCCCTTGGGGGGTGCAGCGCCCCCGAAAAATATTTTTTTCGGGCCGACATATTTTCGGGACCACATGATATTAGGTGGTTTTTCGGCACATGGTTTTTGCCGATGGTTTTCTATTTCCAGTTAAGGAATTAGGGTTTTGGACTAATCCAGGTCATTGGGTTAGGGTTTTGGATGTCACTGGCTCCTATATGTATATTGTATTGTAAACAATGTAACACAATGTATGAATAT
>ML794646.1:91962-106597 GCA_009831015.1 Picea engelmannii
GTAAGGATAGAGTGTGACAGTCAGAGTGCAATTTTCTTGGCAAAGAACCCTGCTTATCATTCAAAGACAAAGCACATTGATGTTCAATATCACTTTGTGAGAGACATGATTGAAGAAAACAAAGTATCACTGATGAAGGTAGATACTTTGAAGAATGTTGCAGATTCATTAACAAAATCTGTGAGCACTGAGAAGTTCTCTTGGTGTAGAGGATCCATGGGCATTGTTTCCCTGGATTGTTGACTATGCAACCCTGTAACCCCCTGTGTGCAAAGAAAACAACAAGTGGGAGAATGTTGGGTATGTGTTATATTCTTTGTAGGAGACGGAGTGTCTGAGCGTCTGTGCCAAGCGTGCAAGGGGGTTAGAGGGGGGTGCATGGGGGCAGATCCCCCTCGCACGGGGGTTCGGGGGCAGCGCCCCCGAAATTATTTTTTTTCGGGCCGACATATTTCCGAGACCACATGATATTAGGTGGTTTTTCGGCACATGGTTTTTACCGATGGTTTTCTATTTCCAGTTAAGGAATTAGAGTTTTGGACTAATCCAGGTCATTGGGTTAGGGTTTTGGATTCCGCTGGCTCCTATATGTATATTGTATTGTAAACAATGTAACACAATGTATGAATATAATATATGTTGGTTTTCTCGGTTTGGGTTTCCAGGTGAAAAATCTCTGTGTAATGTTTGTATTTGCCATTGTATCTTTTCTGTTCTTTTCTGAATATCAGTTTGCAGTAGATATTGTACAAGGTTAGAATTTACATTCCCTTGAGTTGATAGATGGAAATTATTCCTTCTGTGTGTGAAGATAATTATGCAATTGAAAATATTTTATCATGCCTAGCAGCCATGTCTCTGCATCTTCATCCTTCTTTTTCTCACCATCAAATGTAGGAGGTTTTATTTTGTTCATTTCTCCTCGTATCTCATCCACCCCAGACCTCTTATGCTTCTTAACAAGGGATGGACTTGATATGTTGTGTGCTCTCTTATTGGAATGCCTCAGGGAGTGATGGTGATGTATGCTAACACTTATTGTTCTTCTTTTCTCATTAGGATACCTGTGACTTCCTGATTTACTTGAGCCACTCTCCTTATCCAATTTATTTCCTATTCTATTCAAGCTCTACATTAACTTCATGTTGAATTCCTCTTGTTTCTCCTTGGCTTTCATAAGCCTTTCATTATCTTTTTTATGTCTTTGGACATCCTTTTTCAATTTTTTAATGGTCTCTACCATATTCATGTTTTCTCCCTTTACTTATCCATGTCCATTTGAGTATGTTCCTTCAATGCCCATATGGACATCCATCCCTTTGATCTCATCTTTGTGACTATAACCCCCCTATGTATCTTCCATCCCCCTACACTCTGTGTCGATCGTAATCTAATCTAACAATTGTTAACTTTGCAAAATGTGCAGCCAATAAATTTGTTAGGTTGAATAATTTAATAGATTCATGAAATTATGTACAATTTTGGTTCAATAATGCATCATAATTATTTCTTCTGATTTCCTGAAAACTTAACTACCCAGATAAATTTTCTAAGAAAATAATTATATTCTACATTCCAAGACCTTCCCAATGCCTGCTTCCATGGTCAATTCTGAGTCTTGAGCAGAAAGTTGTGGTTATTTGAAAATTGTCCATTAATTCTTTTGTTCACACTTCAACTTGGTGCAAATCTGCATTGTAATTATACAGTTTTTCATCTACTCCATTGGATTTTTGGCAGGATGTCAATTGGTTTTCTTCATATACATATTTTTGGACAGTTTTTCCAAGTTTCACCTCTTTTTGGGTTTTGGGCTGCTAGTTACAGTCTATTGAAGTTCTAGGCCAATTAGTGTTTTTGGTCTGGAATGCTACAGGTACCTTTTGTGTCATCTTAAACATTTTTAACAGGCCCATAATTTTAATTCATCTTCAGGACTAATTTCTATGGTTCAATAGATTTCCATAGAGTGCTCCTATGCCTCAATATGATTCTGGAGCAGAAAGTTATGGCCCTTCGAAGTAAGTTGGGTCTTAAAATTTACCCTCCATTGTTTGTCCTGTAACTTCCACATAAAAGATTTGTTTGATGAATGGTTTACATGATTAGAAATATCTCTTCGAGCTCTTTCATTTGAGCTACAAAAACATAATATATCTTGGTACACTCTGGTCTTGTGTTTTTTGAGTAGCTAAAAACGTTGTTTAGGGCCTAAAAAACACGCTGCAAAAAGATGACCTTCAAACAATATAAAATGTCATGGAAATTCATTGGTTTTCTATTGTTGTAGACCATCCAAACGACTTCTTGTGCACAAATTTGAAAATATACTCCCATATTTATCATGTGCAAAAACACCATAAGGTAGCACATGCTCCGTGCACCTATAACCAACGTGTATCACTTCTCTGTCGCGCTAATATCTGGTGCACACTACTTTTGTGTCGTACGCCAATATCTACTGCGCACAATTTTGGTTCATGCACTAATACCTGTTACATGCAATTTTTTTGTCGCATGCTAATATTCCATGTGCATTGCACTCTATGCACCACACCATGCCAAAATTTAGAATTCTCCCACCGCGCACCAGTACTCTTTGCGCACCATTAATTAAATTGTCGCATGACAAGAATATTTAGCATGCATGCATTGCATACCCACATTGTGTGTGCACCAACAAAATTCCTCTGTGCTCTGCCAATACTACGCACACCACACGCACCAATATTATGCATGTGCACCTAATTTGCACCAGGCAATGCTAAATTTAGTGTGCATATCCACGCACCATTTTTTTTCCGCGCAGCACCAAATTTAAGTGCGCACACCCGCGCATTGTTATTTTTCGTGTATTACCAATTATGCACCATGCAGTGCCAAATTTAAGTGTGCACACCCACACACCATTAAATTTTGTGCATTACCACTCTACATCGCAAAACACCAAATTTAAGTGCACACACCCGTGCACCATTATTTTTCACGCATTACCACTCTACACTGTGTAGCGCCAAATTTAAGTGTGCACACTCGCGCACCATTATTTTTCATGCATTACCACTCTGCACTGTGCAACGCCAAATTTAAGTGTGCACACCCACTCACCAACATATTTCCGTGCATCCCAACTTGCACTCCGCAACACCAAATTTTAGTGCACGCACCCTTATTTTCCACAAATCATAATCTTTTCACTGCACATCATGCATTTTTAGTGCGCACACATGCACACCTTCATTTTTCTGCGCATTAATTCCTCGTGAATTCCGTTGCAGATATTTTTGTATTTTTCCAAACTTTTCCCAATTTTCACCATGGACATTCTACAACTATGAAATTTCTTCAATTTAACTCTGATAACACCAATTCAACCTCTGCAACAACAAATCGCTACTGGTTGACACTCTTGTAACGAATTTTTTTCCAAACTTAATTCATGAATTGAGAATTTTAATCAACTAATATCGCTCCATCTGTCATGGATTTCCTGTAACTTCAAATTCGACCAATTCTAGGTCTGAATTTGCTAGAACAGATATTAAATTAAGAATATCTCACCACTTGGCCATATTTTTCAATTTTCCCGTGAATTTAACAACAAAAATTGGGGCTTTTGCCCAATTCTACACAATTGCTTCTAATTTTTACCATGGACACATTGTAACTTGAAATTTGGCCACTTTGAAATCAATTCTTTGTGAAATTTCATTTCAGTTCAACTTGCTTGGCCATCCAGGCTTAGTGTTCAAAACTGGAGCTCTAATACCATATTGTAGCATCCCCAACATCCAACTAGGCTATGCCACATAAAAATTTTGAACTGTATAGAAAATTAAAACATATAGAAACTCTACAAATGCACAGATTCATACAGAAAAATAATAAAAATACACATGCAGCACACACAGGAAAAACCCCAAAAAATAAACACATACATAATAATGCAACATGAAATTTAATACACAATTGACACTTATCTTGGTAAAAACACTACCAAATGCGCACAGACCTTCCACATTCCTCCCAACCTTAAACTACACTACTCAAAACTCTCAGCAGTGGGTCACCCCCGAGATGGGACTAAACTCCACTTGGGTAAAAGAATTTCTAACCAGGCTGATGTATCGCATACAACAGGAAAAACTTCATCATAGGTGCCAACTTGAACTAACAGCCTACAGTCCCTCATTCCCCACATGACTGTCCCACCCCAGGAAGTGTGCCCCTTCTCTGCTCAGTAGTCCTTCGACTACCCCACTTCCTTTATGGGGCTTCAGCAACAAGTCGAACATGAAGTCTCAGATCCTTGTAGTTGCAATTTTTCACCTTCAGGAAATAAATTCCCAACAATTCTCTCACCTAGAGATAATTTCTCATGGGCCTGACAACCTGCCTCTTCAATAACCCACGGGCCTGAAAACCCACTTTTTTAGTCCAGCTCCTAAGCTAACCAGGTACAGGTATGGGTACAGATATGGGTACAGTGACAGGAAGGTATGGAGGACAGCTGAATGTGTGAGTGCATGATGATGGAATTAATGGAAAATGTACTAAGTCCAAACTATATGTATGCATGTTCCCTACTTAACACTTGTCATGTTGAGAACTACTTTTTCCCACTTGTCCCCATCCTTATAACTTGGGATAAAATAATTATCCATACTTTATACTTTAAGAAATATTAATATAATATCCCTTTTTAGCTTAAGCTCCCTAGCTTAGCCCTTATCCTTAAATTTTAGCCCCCTTTCCCTAACTAGTGGAGCTTAGTCCCCCATACTCTTTTTCATGGTTGGTATGCCGCAATGATGTGTTTTTCATTAATATTTGCATGTGATTACATTTAAATTTACATTACATATATATTGTCCTTTCTGCATCCTAGCTCACCAGCCTCAAAACACAACATACATACAAAGGCTCTCTGGCCTCAAAACCATGTGCACTTATGTTTGTTGTTCACAATATCCTGGAATGTGCACGCAAAATTATATCAAACAACTCACCAACTTAAGTACATATGTATTTACATTTATAGTTGGGGTTCGGCCTAGGGGTATTACACTTCTGAAAGGAAGAAAACTTGTCATATGTAAATGGGTCTGCAAAACTAATTATGCATAAGATGGAAGTGTTGAAAGACATAAGGCTTGGTTTGTTACCAAATGATTTTCCCAAGTTTAATGAATTGACTATAATGAAACCTTTGCCCCTGTAGCCAAAATGAATTCCCTATGCCTTGTTCTTTCCCTTGCTTCCTCACATAAATGGGAGGTCCATCAGATGGATGTTAAATCTTCCTTCTTCCATGGGGATTTGCAAGAATAATTCTACATGGAACAACATCCTGGCTATGTCCAGAATGAATTTAACCTTGTTTTTCACCTTAAGAAATATTTTTATTGTCTTAAGCAAGATCCTCGAGCTTGGTATGCCAAAATGGACAACTTTCTTATTGACATCGGATTTTCTAGATGCCATTTTGATCCTAATGTCTATACCAAGAAAGTAGGAAGTCATCTCATAATCCTTGTCCTTTATGTTGATGACCTTATCCTTACTGGTAGTGCCTCAAAACTTTTAAACCACATGAAAACCATCATTAAGAAGAAATTTGAAATGACAGACTTAGGTTTTTTGCAATATTTTCTTGGCCTCCAAATTTTGCAAACCAATGAAGGAATTTTTCTTTCCCAATCTAAGTATGCTTGTGACCTTCTTCATTTCTTTCACATGGAAGATTGTAAACAACCCCCTTCTCCCTTCCAATCTGGAGTCAAGCTTATTGCCACCTGTACTTCTCCTGAAGTTGATGCCACCTTGTATCATCAGTTAGTCGGTAGCCTCTTATACTTGACTCATGCCCTTCTTGATCTTTCCTTTGTTGTTGGTATTGTTTCCCAGTATATGAAAACACCCCATGAAAACCATTGGAAAGAAACTAAAAGGATACTTCGATATGTCTAGGGTACAGTTCAATTTGGGATACATTACAGTTCAGGGGGGGCTCCTTTATTAGTTAGTTTCATGGATTTAGATTGGGTCAGTTGTTATTGGACTAATCGGTAGGTGCGGACACTAACAGATCTCCCTAGATCCACCTAGATCTAGAACAAAACAGGACAGGACATGACTCTTTCCCTAAGTTTTGACCATTTAATCAACTAGTAGGAAGGAACAAGTAACATACCTTTATATCGCTTCCTAGGGTCTCTGTTGCTCCCGCTTCGCTCCGGTGCTCTCGTGAGGTCAAGACCAAGACAACACAAACCAACCAAAGTGAAGATAGCAAGATATATTCAACAATCAACTTATGTGTATGATCAAGGAATTACACAATAAAGTGAGAATAGATTTATGGGAAAGGGACATGTCACTGTATCATATTGATGGAAAGTAAAGATTACAACTTGATAACCTTGATGTCGCAAGCTTCCTTTCGATGTCTCTTGGCTTCCACACACACACTTGCTCAATCCTTGTATGAAGAAGATCAAATCCTCTTGATAGACTTGCTAGAGTCTTCAAGCTGTTGTTCAGCTAAGTCCTTCACACAATTCTTCAACCAATTCTCCAATGAATCTTGCTTAACCTTTTCCATGATAATTCCCTCAATATATAGGAGAGCATGAATTAGTTACTTGGATAAGAATGATCCCACAATATCATGGAATCCAGTACAAAGATAAACATTTGAATGCCAACCCATCCTTCTAGAAGATTCCCTTCTAGAAACATCGAGAATTCATCTTTTTCCATGCTTTAAGAAGAGTTCGCACCTTAGCTATTCAACACAGTGTGAGAAGTTCGCACCCTGGCCTAAGGCAGCCTGCAAGAATTAGGCATTCTCGCACCCAAATATATTAGCAACCTGTGAACCTTCTTCAAAAATGAGTTTTCTGGGAAGAGATGAAAGTAACTTTTCTCAGGAGAAAGTTCTTATGAAGAGCCTGAGTACACCATCATCAATACATCATCATGACGACCAAAATCATGGATAACATCAGCAACCCTGATGATCGAAAGTTTACTGTAGGTTATGTTTTTGGCCTTGGTTTAGGACCTATCACTTGGGCCTGTAAGAAACAACATGATATTTCACTTTCTTCAGCAGAAGCAAAGTACCGAGAAGTGGTAAATGCAAGTCAAGAAGCATTGTGGCTTCAAAATATCCTTTTAGAGTTTGGATTCTAGAAACAACATCCAACCGGCCTTTGGTGCGACAATGAGAGTGCCATCAATCTCGCCAAAGACCCAGTTCAACATCAGCACAACAAACACATCGAGATACACATGCACTTCATCAGAAAGCTCATTCATGATCAATTTATTGAAGTTCTCTTTTGCCCTATAGAAGATCAAGTTGTAGACATTTTCACAAAGTCTCTTATAGAAGAGAAGTTTTCCAAACTTTGATCTATGTTAGTAGTTCAGGAAGTTGTCATTAAGGGGGGATAGGCTCTAATGCCTCCTTCCTTCTCCTATTTTGTCACTATTGTAAATCCTTCAATCCTATCCCAAGTTGTTCTTAAGGGGGGATGTTAGGATATTTAGACACTTACGAGTTAGTTAATATATACTTGGTCTAATGTGTCGATTAGGTAAAAGTGTGTTTCTTAGTGTGTTTCTTTAGTATTCATTAATATGCATTTATAGTTAGAAAATCCGATGGTCACGATATGTTCCCAACATAGAGTGATCCAATGGTTCATATTCTCCTCGATATTAATGGCTACATTGATCCATGGATTAACACCCGATTGGTCCATGATCTCTATTTAAAAATCATTGAGGGTCATTTTTCGATGATCGATAGTGAGAAACTCTCTTGTAAAATCTCTCTGTAATATTTTTCTTTTGCATTAATAAACTGCTCCAGGTGGCCGCATTGGTTGGGTCATCGATGTTTCCCCATAGGGGTTTTACCACGTCAAAACATCAGTGTGTTGATATTTGATATGGTTGTTGGGTATGTGTTATATTCTTTGCATGTGTGTGTGTGGGCGCGTCAGGTTCGACAATTGCGTTTGACAATTTTGCTATTTTTAGCAGTTTACTAAATTAATCCTGGATTAAGGGATTAGGGTTTTGGTATCTATAGAAAACCTAAAAACATTGTATATATTGTATGGTGAATGGTGAAATTTGATAATTAATATAAGAAAGGTTTTCTCGGTTGAGGGTTTCTGGTATAAAATCTCTGTGTACTATGTGTATGAGCCATTGATTAAATTTTGTTTTTCTTAAGAATCTATATGCATTGCTTTACTTCACAGGTTTAAAAATTACATGTGGTATCAGAGCTCGTTTTTTGATTCAGAGGACACCTTTGTTGTTGAGGGTTTGGCTCGGTATTGATAGATAAATTTTATCTTGGGTCTATGATAAACCTGGGTTTAGTGGGAGATTTTGCAGTTGTGATTTGAGTGCAAAAAGAGGAATGGCAAGCTCTTCTAGAATCGAGATAGAGAAGTTCAACGGTAAAAACTTTGAGCTATGGAAGCTAAAGATGGAGGACCTTCTTGTAGACAAAGAACAATGGATCATTGTGGATCCTGGTACATAGCCTACTATTACACCGTCTACTAGCACACAGGCCACTGGTACACAACCTACCAGTACACAAACTACCAGTACACCATCTACTGGTATGTCGATGGAAGATTGGGAGAAGTTGGACTGAATAGCAAGGAGTACTATTCGACTCTACCTGGCAGATTTAGTGTTGTTGAATGTCTCAAGAGAGTCTACAGCCAAGGAACTATGGGATAATTTGGGGAAGTGTATCAATCAAAGTCCCTGGTAAACAAGTTGTTTCTTTGAAATAAGTTGTATCATCTTAGGATGGAAGATGGAGATTTTGTGATAGAACATCTAAATGCCTTTAATACTCTGGTAAGTCAACTTGTCTCTATTAATATTATGATTGCAGAAGAAGATAAGTGTACTACTTTTTTATGTTCTTTTCCAGACTCTTGGGACAATTTGGTTGTAGCAGTTGGTAGTACCACTCAATCTACATTGAAGTATGAGGATGTAGTTTCATCCTTGTTATCTGAAGAGATGAGGCGGAAAAGCATGGATGGTCATAGCACATATGCTTTATTTGTAAGAGGTCATACCCAAGACAGGAATCCTGGTAAGCCTTCATGGGGGGAGATCTAAATCTACAAGTAGATCTAGGTTTCCAGGAAAATATTTGAGGAAATGTTGGAAGTGTGGTAAAACAGGGCATTATAAGAAAGATTGCAAGTCTAAGAAGGTTGAAAAACCAAATGGATTTGATAGTACCTCTTCCACAGAGGCAAAAACCTCCACTGAAGAAGGAGGTGATGTTTACCTAGAATCTACAAGTACACATGCAGACCACGATGTATGGTTGATCGACTCAGGTGCATCATACCATATGACTCCTCACAGGGAATGGTTCTCTGAATATGAAAAATATGATGGTGGTGATGTATTCCTAGGAGATGACTCGATAGCAAAAATCTAGGGACATGGAAGGGTTAAGTTGTTGCTAAAAGATGGAAGGATTAGAACACTACCTGGGGTTCTGCAAATTCCAAAACTTTCCAGGAGCCTAATATCTATAAGCAAGTTGGATGATGCAGGAGTGGATACTGTATTTGGAAAGAAAACTTGCAAGATGGTATGAGGGGCAATGGTGTTGATGAGGGGAATTCGGTGTGGAACTCTGTACAAGTTGTTGGGAAGAACTTATACTAATGGGTGTAACAGTTATGTTGTCCTTGAGTAGAAAAATAAAGAAGACAAGACCAATATCGTCCCTGAAAAGAAGACCATGTTGTGGCATCAAAGACTAGGTCATATTGGAGAAAAGGGCCTTCGAACACTACATGGTAAAGGCATGGTTGAAGGTATGTCTAATTGCACTCTGGATTTTGATTTCTGTGAACATTGCATATATGGTAAAAAAAATCGAGTAAGATTCCCATATGGTGCTACAAGAGCAAAGGGTATCTTAGAGTTGATACACAGTGATGTGTTTGGACCTGTTCATGTTCCATCCCTAGGTAAATCTAGGTATTATGTTTCATTCATAGATGATTTTTCAACGAACACATGGATTTATTTTCTTAGAAAGAAATATGAGGTATTTGATAAATTTAAAGATTTTAAAGCTCTGGTAGAAAATCAGACAGAGAAGAAAATAAAGGTATTGAGAATAGATAATGGTGGAGAATTCTGCGAAAATGAATTCAAATAATTCTATAAGAAGTGTGGTATATCAAATCACAAGACTACTCCATACACTCCTCATCAGAATGGAGTTGCAGAAAGGATGAACAGGGCACTAATGGAAAAATCAAGGAGCATGCTCACTGGCATCGGGTTAGGACAAGAATTCTGAGTAGAGGTAGTGGGTACAGCATGTTACCTGGTCAATCGATCACCTTCATCAATGTTGGATGATAAAAATCCACATGAGGTATGGTCTGCAAAGAAACCCTCTCTTCAACATCTTAGAGTGTTTGGTTGTGATGCTTATGTACATGTTCCAAAGGAAAATAGGAGTAAGATGGATAAAAAGGTTGAAAAGTGTATCTTTATTGATTATAAAGATGGTGTGAAAGGTTATAAGCTTTGGAACCCATAAACCAAGAAGATTGTTTACAGTCAAGATGTTGTTTTTAGAGAGGTAAAAGATGTGTCCAAACAGGAATTCCTACCAACACAAGACAAACCTGAGAAAATAGAGCTTGAGTTGGATGATGCAAAATCTGAATCATCTGAAGAAGAGGAAGCAAAATAAGAAGAAGAAGAACAACCTCATACCCCAGTATTGAGGAGATCGGTGAGAGATAAAAGGCATCTAGAAAGGTATAGTCCACCTGATTTTCATTTCAATTTTGCTTTATCTATTACTGATGATGATCCCAGAACCGTCAGGGAAGCAGTGAATTCAAAGGATAGTAAACTCTGGAAGAAGGCCATGGTTGAAGAAATGGATGCCTTAGATAAGAATGAGGCATGGGATATAGTTGAGTTTCCAGTTGGAAGAAAATTTTTTGGTAGCAAATGGTTATTTAAGAAGAATTTTAATGCACAAGGTAAAGTGGAGAAATACAAAGCTCGATTAGTAGCAAAAGGTTATTCCCAGGTAGAGGGAATTGACTTTGGTGAGATTTTTTCTCCTGTTGCTAAGTTAACTTATATTATATTTCTTTTATCTATTGTTGTTTCCTTTTATATTGAAGTGGAACAGATGGATGTGAAGACAACATTCCTACATGGGGATCTGGAAGAAGAAATCTACATGAAGCAACTAGAAGGATTTGTAGTGAAGGGAAAGAAAGAGTTGGTCTGTAAGCTAAAGAAGTCACTATATGGTCTGAAGCAATCACCTAGGATGTGGTACCAAAAGTTTGACACATACATCCTTGGATTGGGATTTGTCAGAAGCAGGGTTGATCACTGTGTATATTCCAAGTAGGTCTGTAATCACTTCGTTTATGTAGTGTTGTATGTTGATGACATGTTGTTGGTAGGAAATAACATGGATTTTATCAAGGAGGTGAAATAGAAGCTATCCTCCAAATTTGACATGAAGGATATTGGTGATGCTAATGTCATTCTGGGAATGGAGATTAAAAGAGATCATGCAAATAGGAAACTCTGGTTGAATCAGAGAAAATATGTTGAGATGATATTGCATAGGTTTAATATGTGTTAGCGCTATTTCTTGTCTCGGGACAAGAAATAGAAACAAGACAGCGAAAGTCCTGAATCCCAGAGAGTTGGCAATGAGGACAGGTGGCATCTCACATTGGCTATCGGGATATCGGAGATCCCGGAAGCAAGGAGTTTGTGCATCTCGAACTCATGAACCCCGTAGCCCTGACGGAATAAGGTTGTGGTCATGGGAGTAGGTCATATGAGCAGGAGATGAGCCGGAAGGGCCAGCGCGTGAAGGAGCGCATCAGAGATCAGAGGATCGGGAGTTCCGGGTACATGTACACCTCAGCACCGCAAACCCCAAAACCCCGATGAGAGTTTTTGTTGAGGTCACATAGGGCCATAGTATAGTCAAGAGGGATAACCCATACACAGGCGCATCGGTAATTCGAGGATCAAAAATTCTAAGGGTTAGAAATTCCCGACGGCAGGAAGGTCGAAACCCCGATGGGAGACACAAGGCTGTGGTCTTGTGGATGCATGGTTGTATGGACCTGAGCCTAGCCAGGAGGGGCTAAGGGAAAAAGAGCACTCATCGGAGAATCGGTGATCATGAGTTCAAAGGGTCAATAACTCTTGACAGCGGGGAACACAAAACCCCGAAACTCGATACAGAGTCGGGGAAAAGTCACAGTAAAGTACAGGAGGCCGTGAGGAAAGAGAGGAAGAACTTCATTCTTCGGGCGTCGATTCGACATGAAATCCCAGTAGCTGCCAGGAATGAATGCAGAGAAGAGAGGGTGGTTGAGGCCTCTCCTCAGTCATTTATTGAAGAGTATGGAGGTCCCGACCAAAAATCTACTTGGGAGGGTCCCCTGTACCAGTTCTCTTCAGAAAATCCATGATGATTCCTCGACTAGCCAGAGGAGGTCTGCGCATGCTAACTCGGCATTTACTGATTCAGCTACTCCCCCTGTGGAAGCCATGCGCAATTAAGGTGGTGTCCGACAAAGAATATCAGTATGAGTTTGACTGAAGGGACACCAAGCCTTGGGCGACTGGGCACGCCTCTGTTAGGCGTTTTTCTCTGAGTATATAGACTCAGTATTTGTATTTTGTAAGGCATCGATGGTTGAGCTGAGCTCCCAGTTGTAAAGTTTTAATAAAGCACTATTATTCTAGTTATGTGTGAACTTTTGAGACTTCTTGCCTTATGAATTCTAGTTTCTTTCATGTCTTTGTTTACACTGTGTTAGAGCAACTCGAAATTGGAGGATCCAGTCGAGCTGTAGCTATTATAGGATGATGTTGTAATGGATCATTGTAATAGTTGCACTGTCTCTAATCAGTTCTTGTGATTTCCCCAGCGCTGAGTGACTTGGAATTGGAGGATCCAGTCAAGTCCCCTCTCAGTTCCTTGAGACCCTGAACCAAGCGAATCTTGCATTCGGAGTCTTTCTTCTGCAAACGACCAAAAGCCTGTTGCCCAAAGTCGTTTGTTCATCTTTCTCACTAAGTATTCCACCTGTTCACCTTTTAATCAACTCGCTGGTTGAAGTTAGGATTCCATACCTCCTTTGTTCTTTACGTACCAGATCCAGTCCCTAAGTTAGAGTGATACCTCCTCGAGCCATTATCTCCATTTGATCACCCCTTATAAACAAATCGTGACATTAAACTAATGGGTGTCGGGCTCTTCTCCTGCAAGCAATCCAGAAGCGACTTCCGACGCTAACATTTATGGCGCTGTTGTCGGGGACGAAGTTGAAGATTTTCCCTGTGCAGAACGACATTGAGTCTCTGATTTTGAAGGTGCATCAGACATCAAAGCCCTTAAAGATTGCTACTATGCACCTGGTGACTCCATTGTGGCGACTCCATTGTCTCCACATCACTGTTTCAGCTGTGACTACTGTTAGCACACCTGAAAGCTGACCCTAAGGATATTTCTCGAGAAGGTTTCAGCAGCTACTTTCTCATCCTGAGGATCTTCCTGGGGTAACGATAATGTTAAGATCTAGCCTTTGATGGTTAACAAGGACCAGACACATTCGAAGCTGCACATTTTTCACCTGGAGACTCCATGATTCAAGGATTGATTGGCGACTCCACTGGTTCGGTATGGAAAAAATTCTGGCTCAAAGGTTTTCTTTCTATGAATTTTCTCAAATAGTTGGTTTTCCTAATGCACTTCCTGATAGAGACATCTGGGAAGATTTCCTCCCTGAATTTCATGCAAAGGATTGGGAGGTACCAGCTAAGCATTTACTGGACTTCCATGAGGCTATCCACCGACACAATATCACGCATGAGGATGTCTGGATTAAGCTCTTCAGGTATTCATTGAAGGGAGTTTCTCTTGAATGGTGTCGGTCTCTTCCCGCCACAAGCATCCGCTCTTTAGCCTGTTTTCATACAGCTTTCAATTCATTTTGTAAAGACTACTATCCAGCTGTTCGCTTGTTTAAAATTTGTTGTGAAGATTTTTCTTCGCTTCATGAAGCCTCTATTGGCCCTAAAGACCATGCCCATGATGAAGCCCTTACTATGGAGGAAAGCATCTTCTGTGAAAAAATTGAGGTGTTGAGTGATATGAGTGGTGTTAGCTCGAGGATGGAAGCATCTGACATCATATCGGATGTGTCTGTTCTTTTAGATGTTCATAAATATCAACACGCCTCCTGTGGAGATTATGAGTTGGTAGAGCAGATGTGGTCCATGGTAGATGGCTCACCTAAATGTCGAGTTGAAGCAGATATTCCTAGCAACCCTGTTTCTGAGGACAGAGACCTTCCCATTTGTAAAGAAGACATTATTGTGGAAGTCGTTCCCTCTCTTTTTCTCCAGGTAGTTTCTCACGATATATTTTTACCTGAGATTAAAGAGAAGAAGATTATGTATGAGCAACCAGAAGCAGTGGGTCCCACTGTCCCTGAAACGAATATTTTTTACGGGATCACCATTCTGGAGGAGGATCATAGAGATAAGGGTC
>ML794646.1:118758-138074 GCA_009831015.1 Picea engelmannii
CCCCCTCACGCCTAAGGAGCGGTTAGAATGGGTCAGGAGCGAGCTGGAGA
Source organism: Picea engelmannii (assembly GCA_009831015.1). Classification (NCBI taxonomy): domain Eukaryota; kingdom Viridiplantae; phylum Streptophyta; class Pinopsida; order Pinales; family Pinaceae; genus Picea; species Picea engelmannii. Next base: position 118,809 of record ML794646.1, read on the forward strand.
GCATTCGGGCCTACACCAACCAGATGAAGTGGGACAATCTGAAGATGGAAATGGAGGACCTCAAAGACGAGCTCACGGATGAGCTGCACGCCGATCTGAAGGATTCCGCTAACCTCATGGGCAATCTAGGGCAACGACTCAGTGATTTGGAGCAGAAGGTGGAGGCTCTAACCAACGCATTCAGAAAGATCGTTGAAGCCTCTGTTGAAGCGACCACGAGCACTGGCAAAAGAGGAAAGCGTTAAGCATGCGGCTCCATTCTCAGTTAGCTAAAACCCAAACCAGAATTTTGAATGTATGTCTCTACTAGTTTTAAAATTTTGTATTTAGCACAGTCATCTGGCTGGAGAATGAACTACAGAGCGGTATCTCTGATCGAAAATGTACGGGTTTGGCAGCCCCCTCTGCCTTACTATAAATAAAATCCCATACTCGTTTCCGTTAAAAAAAAAAAACACTTGTCATGTTGAGAACTACTTTGGACCACTTGTACCCATCCTTAGAACTTAGGATAACATAATTATCCATACTTTATACTTTAAGGAATATTAATATAATATCCCTTTTGACTTAAGATCCCTAGCGTATCCCTTATCCTTCACTTTTATCCCCCTTTCCCTAACTAGTGGAGTTTCGTCCCCCATACTCTTTTACATGGTTGGTATGTCACAGTGATGTGTTTTTCATTAATATTTGTGTGTGATTACATTTACATTTACATTACAGATATATTGTTGTTTTTTCATCCTAGCTCACTAGCCTCAAAACACAACATATACACAAAGGCTCTCTGTCCTCAAAATGGTGCGCACTTACGTTTTTTGTGAACGGTATCCTGGAATGTGTTAGCGTTAGAAATCACTCCTGGATTGCGACAGGAGAAGATCCCAACACCCATCAGTTTATGTCACGAATAAATGTAATGGGTGATCGAATGGGTAGAGACCCAGGAAGGTATCACTCTAGCTCGGGAACCAGGCCTGGTATGTAAAAAAAAAAGGAGATCTTGATCTAACTTTCGTCAGTGAGTTGATTATAAAATGAGCAAATGGAAGACTTGGTGAGATGAGTGATCAAGACTGCCTCGGGCATCAGGCCTTTCAGCATCTTGAGGAAGAAAAACTTAGAATACAAGATCCTCTTAGTTCAGAGTTTCGGGGAACTGAAAGGTGACTTGACTAGATCCTCCAATTCCAAATCATTCAGTGTTAAGAAAATACAAGAACTGATTAGAAACAATGCAACTATTACAGTGATCCAACCTACATCATCCTATAACAGCGCAACTCGACTGGATCCTCCAATTCTTAACTGTTCTAACACAGTGTAAACAAAGATATGGAAAGAGGTTGCCATTCATAAGGCGAGAAGTCTCAAGTGCCAATACATAACCAGAGCAACCAGTGCTTTACTAAAACTCTACAATTGGGATCCTAACTCAACCATCGATAGATTACAAAATGGTGAAAATGCCTACATATACTCAAAACAAAACAACCACAGCGAAAATGAGACACTGCATTAAAAACATTGCGTCTGCATGTCTTCTAGCAGTCTGTGTCTGCATGTCTTCTGGCAGTCTGTGCATGCAGACTCTGGATGATCATGCACTTATGATAGATGCAATCAGACTCCTGACTGTCCTGCAGATGAATCGGCATGCTTTTAATCCTTTTCCAGACTTTCCATTTATGGCGGAGACGATGTCTAACCACCTCCAACAACTTCAATAACTGATTTCTTGGGATCAGGAACAACCTGGGTCAACTCTGCCCTCTAGGACATGGAGTTCTTCTCATGGTGCCACTTGGACCAGTTGAACGGTCTAATGGATAGGTCGTGGAGGATCTGGCATGCTTGACGTGGAACGGGGAAAGGGAGTGATCACGGAAACAACAGGGGTGAGACACATGGCAAGAAGAAGGGGTGAAGGTGATAGGATATAATGGTAATGGGGGACACATTATTTATGGGAGGCTGACGTGGAAGGGAGTGGTACAGATGTCGGAGGACAAGGAGGGGACAAAGGGAATGGGCCCCATCACGCGGTCAAGTGGAGAACAGATGGCAGGGGAGGAAACGGTAGAGAAGGCGACACGACAGGAAGGGGGGGGCCACGTCAATACCACACCATTCTAGAGCCCCCCCCCTTATTAAAGGCAAAATGGCAGAGGGGGTCTTGAATCGCTTGAGCGTCGTCGATCTAGGCACCTCAATCTCGACCATTTGAGAGATGTGTGCCCAATTCTGGACCCCCCTGATGGCGAGGGGGCTCCGGAATGAAACCTCAGTCGCAGATCTAGGTGGGTAGATCTCGACCATCCGAAAATGCATGCTCATTAAAATGACGTGCCCACCCTCTAAACTTTGGAAAAAGGGGTTTTCTGAATCTCTTTCTTTTCCCAAGTGGATTCTTCTTTTAGGAGAACACCCCCTACATGATTATGTGCTAACAGAATGTGCATGCAAAATGATATCAAACAACTCACCATCTTAAGTACATATGTATTTACATTTAATGTTGGGTTTCGACCTAGGGGTATGACACTTCCAAAAGGAATAAAAATTGTCAGATGTAAATGGGTCTACAGAAATAAGTATGCATCATATGGAAGTGTTGAAAGACACAAGGCTCAATTAGTTACAAAATAATTTTCCCAAGTTGAAGGAATTGACTATAATGAAACCTTTTCCTCTGTAGCCAAAATGAATTCCATACACCTTTTTCTTTCCCTTTCTTCCTCACATAAATGGGAGTTACATCAAATGGATGTTAAATCCACCTTCTTGCACGGGGATTTGCAAGAAGAAATCTACATGGAACAACCTCCTCACTATGTCCAGAATGACTCTAACCTTGTTTTTTGCCTTATGAAATATCTTTATGGTCTTAAGCAAGATCCCCAAGCTTGGTATGCCAAAATGGACAACTTTCTTATTGACACCGGATTTTCTAGATGTCATTATGATTCTAATGTCTATAACAAGAAAGTACAAAGCCATATCATAATCCTTGTCCTTTATGTTGATGACCTTATGCTTACTGGTAGTGCCTCAAAACTTTTAAACCATGTGAAAACCAGCCTTAAGAATAAATTTGAAATGATAGAATTATGTTTTTTAAATTATTTCTTTGGCCTCCAAGTTTTTCAAATCAATGAAGGAATCTTTCCTTCCTTGTCTAAGTATGTTAGTGACCTTCTTCGTCACTTTCACATGGAAGATTGTAAACCAACCCCTTATCCCTTCCAGTCTAGATTCAATCTTGTTTCCACTTGTACTTCTCCCGAAGTTGATGCCACCTTGTATCATCCGTTAGTTGGTAGCCTCTTATACTTGACTCATACATGTCCTAATCTTTCCTTTGTTGTTGGTCTTGTTTCCTAATATATGAAAACACCCCATGAAATCCATTGGAAAGAAACTAAAAGGATAATTTGGTATGTCCAAGGTACAGTTTAGTTTTGGATACATTACAGTTCAGGGGGGGCTCCTTTTTAGTTTGTTTCACTGATTCAAATTGGACCGATGACCCTGATGATTGGAATTCTACTGCAGGTTATGTTTTCATCCTTGGTTCAAGACCTGTCACTTGGGAATATAATAATGTTATGAGGGAAAAACTCTCTATGGACAAGGGTAAAACACAACAGATAGGTATGACTGCAGAAATCAACTCAATTCCATCATATGTTATATAAACTAATGTGCAGGACAATATAGAGGTCTACCTCGATCCAACCTTCGATGATGTTCCACCGTTGAGCACTTCGACCCAAATATTTATACCTGCAAGAAGTTCTTAACAAATAAATAGAGAAAGTATATAGTGATAATATAAAATGGATTAGCACATCAGATAACATAATCCATTAATAAACATTACAAACATTCCCATGGATAATAATCAAATATTTGCGCGATACCAATAGGATGGGAAAGGAGTATTTCTATTAATAATTGATCAACATAAGTGACAACATTACAGACTTTCGTGTCAGCACGGTTCGAAACCAAGAAACCAAGTTCCTTCCAACTGGGCCTCCACCACTTCACTCCTCCACCAAAGGAAAGATTGAATGAGAGAGATAATGAGGTTCTCTCAACAATAAGGAAAGAGCTTGGGGGTTGAACACTATGTTCATACTTGAGGGACAAATGGATGCAAACTCAATATGAAGTAATTTCTACAAAGTAACTTTTCTCTCAAAGTTGAATGCTTTCTCCTCTTTTCCATAGCTCGAAATTGTGTTCTTATAGCCTTCAAAATGCAACTGAAGGGCCAAGTCAGAATGTTTCTAATATATGGAAGTCCAAGGATCAAAGATCTCTTGTAGTGACATGGAAACCCAACTCCATTTTGTATTTTTTGGCACAAATCCCGATGTACATGGTCTATAGTGGAGCATATTGTGTATACGCTTGTTGCATAGCTGATAGGGTGCGTATATGTGGAAAAAATGTTAATTTTTAGCTCTGGATTCATCAAAAAGGGATAATAAGCCTGCATAGGGAAATGGAAAAAGGCCCTCTATGCAAGATAGAAATGGCAAGGTAAATCTTGCTATAATAGATGCCCCCTAATGTGTGAGATCAGAGGAGTATCTGCGATGGACGAAATACATTATAAATAACCCAAGAGTGGAGTGGTAGAGAACTAGTTGGATGAACTCGATTTCTCATTACATTCTATACTGACTTTGCATACATGGCTGCCAAGAATACAATGCATATCCATGTGGAAAATATACCAATCAAGTGCTTGTGGCCATGAATAGGAAAATACAAATGCGATTATATGCCAAAAGTTTTCATAGTCACGAACAAGGCCCAGTGAAACCAATCTCAAAACCAATCTAAAGATATCTGTATACCAAGGAGTACAATCTGATATCCCATGATTACTATAGTCGAACAGGTGTTGGTCCAATGAAAGTGAAGCAACAACTCAGGAAAGTTGCGGCCACATAGTGATGTCTTCAAGTCTTCTACACTATCCGCCAAGGTGCAAGTCTACATCATGTGAATAAAGGAGTTGAGGTCGAACATAATGAGACATCATTTGATTACAGGTCATTGAGGTATACCATTAACAAACGTGAGACAGCCTACCAATAACGAAAGTAGGTATCAAGGCACCGAGTACATTTCTACAAGTGTGAATAAAGGAGTCGATGTCGAACACTTGAGAAATCCACTGATTAGGAGACATTGATGTATTCCCATCTGTCAATGGCGAGAGAGCCTACCACTAATGACTTCAAGCCTCAAGGTACTCATAAAACTCTAGGTCTCATATCCAGAATAAATGACCTGAAGTTGATGGAAAGAGACCCACTGAAAGAAGAGCATTAAGGCATCTCTCATCAATCAGCACGAGGAACAAAGCAGGAGCTTCATGATTTGGTGGAGATTGGACGAAGAACATGTTCATGAACCAACGACCCTGTGCGTCTTTCACGTGTACCAAGTGTAAGCAGTATATGACAAATACCCTCTGAATAGCAGCCAATGATGAAAAACTGCTGACAAAGGTGAGGAAGCCACCAATAAGGCTAATGGCATCCAAGACATTGCATGAATCCCAAAGTGTGAATAGATGTCTTGTTGTCAAACACAAGGGAAACCACCCAGTCAACAACCAATGATGAAATGTCGATTGTTGAGTTCAAGGTGACCTACCAATGATGAAAGTAGGGCCAGGGTGCATGATAAGACTATAGGATCATAAGATTCTGAGAAAAAATGAGGGTATGGCAACATGCAAAGTCAAGATTTTTGAGGAGTGGTCAATGCAGGTTGATAGACTTCCTTTGAACAAGAGCATGAGACATATGGTAGACTCCGGCAACATAGACCCAATGATGTGAAAATTAGATGCAGGAGGCATCAATAACGTTCTCTATAAGGACTGGAAGAGTAACCAATCAGTAGAGAAAACTCTGTAACGAGATCAGCTTCCTAAGGCCATGCTAAACCCAAAATTATGATGACACAAGGACTCAGTAATTTTGTGCTATGTTCAAAGGCAACACGACCACTGCCAATTATAATATAGTACTCCCTTCTCGCCCGTATTTTTTTGTTTTTTCATAAAAAATTAATGTTATGATATAGAGGAGGAAACGAGTGTCACAAGTAAGCAAAACTAGTTCCAACAATGGAACGTACCTATGCTTAATGCAGAGAAATGCATATGGGAGATGGACACTCGGGGTGATGTTTCCTCCAGGGTATAGGGTGTCGAATTGAGAAGGATATAAACAAGGCTCTACTTGGTTGAGGATGCAAAATTGTTTAGGCAACGGTTTATAACACAAAGTGAGAACCGGCTAAAGGCTCAATACTACAAGCAAGGGCATGAGATGCAATCACAACTTAACACAAAAAAATATCCTTTTTTATGTCTTGTAGTCTACTTGGTGTGAAAAATCAATAAACTTGTGCCAAATAGACATCTTTTCAAATCCAATTTACAAGTGTGAAAAAGACAAGTTCACTCGGCAATCTTTTCTATTTTTTCCAATGAGTTGGAAAAGAGCTTAACTAAGACTCGTGACATTTCCAATCTAATTTAACGAGTGTGAAAGGAACAAATCACTTGGAAATATTTTCAATTTTTATATGAGTCGAAAAAGAGCTTAACTAAGACTCATTTTGCGGGAGTCCTAATCAACATGCAAAGGGGGAGGCCAAGGCTCCCATCTCAATCTTCTACGGAAAGTCAATATCTCACGGATAGCCGAAAAAATCTTGGGAAAACCCAAAGCTCTCCAAGTCGACGATGAAAATGTGCTAATGGAGGATATAGTTTTCGTGATAGTTTGAATAATGTCTCTCAATGGAAAAGACATAGGTGGGGATATGGAATGTCCCATCAGGTCGTCCCAATCAAAGGGAACCTCGTCAGGACTTGGAGGGAGAACATTCAAGGAAAGAATAAATCTCTCTCATTCAAAATAAGTGGGATGAGGAATGTTGATGACATGACTAAGAGGCACATTACTCTCTTCAAGGAGAGTAGGATTGACCAGAGATTGTACTGGTGTGGCCACTTCTTCAATTATAGGTTGAAAAGGGTGCATAGTAATGGGGGAAGGAGATGCTTCACCTTCGAAAAGGGAGGTGAGGTCGGGAGGGGATCGTGGTGGTGGAATCACCAAGGTGATAAAGGGAGGAGTAGTGTGAGAATAAACCAGGGATACTTCAGAATCTGAAGGGCTCTTGGGTGAGCCCCATACTTTTGGTATTTCAGCAGTAACCAGACATAAACGAGTAAGGTGATTTCCTTCACAAGTCCTGCAAAGAAATTTAGGCCTATGTCTGAGATGTTTAGGCTTCTCGATGTGGCTAGTAGGGGAAAGATAGTCATCTCCTGAATGATGAATAGAGGATGGAGACGTGGCATGGCTATGATTCAGAGTGAAAAGGTTGGTGCCCCCAACATAATTGGTAGAGGTTGGGAGCGGGTTGTCGACACAATTTGTAGAAAAAGTCGACCCGTCTCCGACATGACTGATAGAGGTTGGTGATGAAGCACTAGTGTGACTGAAACTGACTGGACTAGCTATCAATTGTGGCATTTGATTCCATGTTCTGAGGAAAGATTGATTCTGAAACATTGCAAGCTAGGAAGGATCATCGTGTACTCCTTGTCCTAGCCCAGAAGGGTGATAGCTCATGTTAAAATGGTCTGAAAAAGTCTGGATGGGTATTGTCACTAAGGTCTGTGAAGAGACTGAGGTAGGATAAGAATTATTCGAGTGAGGGTATATGTTGCCCCCTTGTGAGGGGTTCCCATAGAGAGGGTAACCTGAACTGTAAAATTGATTTTTCCCGTGTGAAATACCTGGAGGCATCGGAGGGTCCGTCATGGGAAAAATGTTCGAAGGAACTGACATGACAGATGAATGATGTGTGGGTGGTGCATGATAAGTGGGAAAGGAACCCATCTGGGCATTGGCTCCTAGAAGAGCATAGCTACCATGAGATTAAAAAGTAGGAAGGTTCCAACCTCCCATGGGGACACGACTCATATCAAATGAAGAAGTAGGCATTGGAGCCATGATGCCCCCATGTCCCATGCTAGGATTCATATATGTGGACTAGGGAGAGGATTGCATGGGTGAAGTTATATCAACAGAAAAATTACCAGTGACCCAAGGTGCGAACTAAGTGTTGTAATTCTGCATACTGTTGTAAAGAGCGGAAAGATTCGTCCCCATGAAATGAGTGGGCATCATGGGGTAGGTAGCAGCAAATGAGGGGGGAAAAGAAACTCCACTATCCATGATGGTGAAACCCAACAAACACTCCTAAGGTCAACTAGTATTCAAAGAGAATACCAAAAAATTAGAACAACCAATATGCATGCAAACGGGCTAAAGTGGCTGAGCATCCTCCCTCGCTAAAGAAGGTATGCCTCATCCAAGGGGGACCTAAGGCTCCATGCTAAATTTTGGAGGTAACAGAATAAGTTATAGAGGCCCTCGTGGGCTTAAAAACCAATTGGTCAGATCCCCCTGGAGAGGTGATCCTCCATAAAGGCTATGTGTTTCCTGACCTCTATTTGACCTAGGATGCAAGTAGAATAACCCCTACAAGTAACCTATGAGATACCTAAGTCAAGAAACTAATAAACCACTATATAATTGATGCATAGGCAAGTAGTCGTAAGTTTGGATCACCGTATGGGTAGGGTAGAAAATCTTGAAACCTTGAAAGCACCGCCTCTCACAGAGGTATGGGCACTAGCAAGATCCCCAAATACGAATAAATCCACAGAAATATCTCTGATGCTAAGCGAGTATCCAAGGGTTATCCCTTCAACTAACTTTGTGTGACCTTGTGATTAACTCTGGTGTGAGCGGAGCCTCCTGATATTACCAATTATACAATGGAAATCTCAGCTCCCTGTCTCAGACACATATTTTTATTTAATTGCCTTGGAGAAGTTTACTCACAAAATCCTATCTCAAGGCACTAAATCCTAGACTAGTTTGTGCCTAATCAATTTTAGTTTAAAGCGTAAATTTTATTGGTCGTGATTACTCAAAAGGGTATGGAAGTGAAACTCATGATGTTATGACTCTACAAGAAGATAAAAATTGAATATAATGCAAAGTCTATCTTTATCTTTTCAATGAATGATATGCTAATAAAAAATGTGCAATTTTCAATTTCAACTCTCCAATTCAGAAATAAAATGCAATCTTTTGCTAAATGTACTAAACTAATGATAAAGGTTCAAAGACAAAATGTTAACCAATGCAAAATGCCTATATTTTTGTATTTTCAATATGTTAAAAATAAAATGCATAGACTAGGAAGCATCATGATATAAAGAATTCTACTAGGTGTAAGCAAAATGACTCAAGTAGAAAATCAAGCAGCCAAGCAAACAACCCAGGGTTCAAGGACAAATCAAAAGTGAAAAACAATGAGAAAGACTATGCCCATAAATTCAACTCCCAGCAAGTTTCTTGTCAACCCAGAGAAGCTCAACAGGCACTAAAGAGACCCAAGAAGGCTCAGCACATATAAAATCTCACCCAGCAATCACCAAACCAAGAAAACAAGCCAGGAAAAGTGGTATACGCGACTGTTCAGGAGAACAGAGTGTACATACACATCTTTCAGAGAGGTAGGGCACATGTGTATGCGACTGTAAGGTAAAAAGAAGTGTGCAAGATTTAAAACAAGACTAGGCAAGAGAAAAAGGCTAGAAACTTAGACTCAGAGTGAACAAACTCTGTCAAACAGTGATATGACAAGAAACACAAAGGAAAAAGAGTAATGCAGGAAGAAAAATACTTCAACCCTTAGAAGGAAGATCTATCCCCAGTGGAGTTTCCATTTCTGTTACGAGGGAAAAACTCTCTATGGCCGAGGGTAAACCACAACAAATAGGTATGACTGCAGAAATCAACTCAATTCCATCATATGTTATATAAACTAATGTGAAGGGAAAGATAGAGGCCTACCTCAATCCAACATTCGATGATGTTCCATCGTTTAGCACTTTGACCCAAAGCTTTATACCTACAAGAAGTTCTTAACAAACAAATAGTGCAAGTATATAATGATAATATAAAAGGGATTAGCGCATCAAATAACATAATCCATTAATAAACATTACAAACATGCCCATGGATAATAATCAAATATTTGCACGATACCAATAGGATGGGAAAGGAGTATTTCTATTAATAATTGATCACCAGAAGTGACAACATTATAGACTTTTGTGTTGGCACGGTTCGAAACCAAGAAACCAAGTTCCTACCAACTGGGCCTCCACCAATTCACTCCTCCACCAAAGGCAAGCTCGAATGAGAGAGATAATGAGGTTCTCTCAATAATAAGGAAAGAGCTTGGGGGTTGAACACTGTGTTCAAACTTGAGGGACAAAGGGATGCAAACTCAATAGGAAGTAATTTCTCCAGAGTAACTTTGCTCTCAAAGTTGAATGCTTTCTCCTCTTTTCCATAGCTCGAAATTGTGTTCTTATAGCCTTCAAAATGCAACTGAAGGGTCGAGTCGGAACGTTTCCATTATATGGAAGGCCAAGGATCAGAGATCTCTTGTTGTGACATGGAAACCCGACTCCATTTTGTATTTTCTGGCACAAATCTTGATGTACGCGTGCTATAGTGGAGTAGCCTACGTATATGCTTGTTGCATAGCTGATAGGGTGCATATATGTGGAAAAAATGTTAATTTTTAGCATAGGGAAATGGAAAAAGGCCCTTTGTGCAAGATAGCAATGGTGAGGCAAATCTTTCTATAACAAAGAAACAATATGCTATTACACTTTCTTCAGTAGAAGTAGAGTACCCAACATCAATAAATGCAAGTCAGAAATGCTTGTGGCTTCGACAAATCCTTTCATAGTTTGGATTCCAACCAGCCTTTGGTGTGAAAATCAGAGTGCCATCAATCTTGCCAAAGACCCAAGTCAACATCAGCGCAACAAACACATAGAGGTACACATGCACTTCATCAAAAATCTCATTCATAATCAAGTTATTGAAGTTCTTTTTTTCCTTACAAAATATCAAGTTGCAAACATTTTCATAAAGTCTCTTACAGAAGACAAGTTTTCCAAACTTCGATCTATGTTAGTAGTTCAGGAAGTTGTCATTAAGGGGGGATAGGCTCTAATTCCTCCTTCCTTATCCTATTGTGTCACTATTGTAAATTCTTCCTTCTCCTATTAGTTCAGAAGTTGTCATGAGAGTTTCCATCCATCTGCCTCCAAGGGAAGAGTTTGTCTTCACTGCCATATGTACCTCTCTCCAACACAACTGGAAGTGTAAACATCTTCCCCCAATATGGGAAATGAACGGAGTTTCTTCCAACGAATATTGAACTCTCTTAAATTGAGAATCCACACATCACAGATCAAGCAGTTGTTCTTTTGTTACAATGATTGTGGCTGGAATGAGTACATATACGCTCTCACCGTCGCACAAAAAGTTTGAATCTAATCTCCTTAAAATATTATGGATTGGAGGTAGCGGAAGTGTACTCTTTGTACCATGAAAGTGATCCCACACCCACAAATTGGAATCTATATTATAAAACTCATGTCGAAACCTGTCCCGGTGAAGAAAACTATGAGATACAATGATTTCCCAAGAGGAGAAGCTAGCAGATGGGTTGTAAGCATGATCATACAATAATGGGGAATGTCCTGCCCTAGCATTGGCCCACAATCGAATCAACAAGCTCAAGATTGGCTGCTTATCTCGTGGTGTTGCCCGAGACAATCGAGGAATGACTTCTTGCAAAACAAAAACATCAAAAATTCCAGGAACTAAATCTCTTTCTGCTAAATAAGAAAAATTTATTACAACAAATATTAAAAGAGAATATGGATTCTGACTGTAATAATAAAGAGAAAATAACTGACTTACGTGACTTGGATGCCTTAGATGTCCCATTGGCAGTGGAGTCTTTGTGATTTTCTTCCATTACATCTAATATGTCATCATGATATTCCATATTGTTTGTTGAGAGCGCGACAAAGTTGTGTGATAATTTGTCGACAATCATTGGTTGAGGTTTATAAGAATAAGTTCTCTCACTCGCTCACTGGCCTCTTTCCTCTTTCCAGACGATAGGAGCCAGGCTCCGAGGCCTGAACCAGTAACCTTTCTTTATAAGGACTTACAGCTCAGAACAACATCTCCATCTTACTCTCTGATAGCTTTCTACAAGAATAGATTATTATAAATTGGGTTTTGTGGGTATTTATAATGATGTGCAAGATTCTAATAGTAGTTAAAGGTTTTGCAATAATTTAATAAAAAAATAATAATTATATTAAATTATTAATTATAATTTTGTTAATGGAATATATATTTCGAGAAACTTTTTAGGAATTTCTCCGCATTTCAAGGATGGTATGGGGATAAACATAGACATTGATCAAGACCCACTAATATCTATAAAGACAACCAATCAGAGGACTTGACCCTTAACCACTCCTCATTTTGATAAAAGGACCCTTTTTAACCTAACTTAACAATTAAATAAATAAAATTTAAAAATCATTTCGAGGATGGCACAACCTTCTAAGTACTTCTCCTCATTTTGAGTATGATAAGGAAGATAAACGGACTAGTTGCAATCTTCCAGGGACTTCTCCTCATTTTGAGTATGATAGGGAAGATAAACAGACCAGTTGTGTGATGTAGACATTGAGTGAGGCCCAATAATATCTGTACAGACAGTGAATGGGGTCTTGACCCTTAATCACTCAATTTAACCCATTTATTAAGTATATTTTATATCAATATAAGTGAATTAAAAACAAATAAATTTAATTTTGATAAGTTTATTTTTATTAGCAAGATATAGTTCCATTTTAATATATTATTCTTTTAAATTTTAATGATTTAGATCTTTTTAAATGGACTAAAACCTTAATGGAAAGGTTCCATGGTCAAATTCTCATTAATTAAGTGGAAATATAACTTCAACAAAATTCCTACCAGATTTTAAAATGAATTTTAGCAAAAAAATGATTGAGTTTGTCCACTTTTTGTTGTATCTAATTTCTGAATATAAACTGTGTGTGGAGTTTTTGACACTCCAGTTCCACCCATCATTGAGGACTCACCTAATTGATTTAAAGAGTAGAATAAAGGATAAATTAAAATATACTAAAAGGAGAAGGAATCAAATAAAATACTAATGGTATCATAGATGCCTTTGACTTTCTATAGGTGTCTTTGAATTTTTTGGGAGTGCACATAGAATGGAATATTTGAAATTAGTCTATGAGACCCTTTTGTTTATGAAGAAACGAAAACCCTATTGATGAGTGTGTACATAGAACAAAATCTTTGAAATTGGTGTATAAGACCCTTTTGTTTGTAAGACAAAGGACCCATGTTTTTGGATGTGCACATAAAATGGAATCTTTGAAATTAATAGCAAGACCGCAAAATATTAAGAAGAGAACATGTTATGTTTAAAGATTAGATATCGATTAAAGTAAGGGGAAATCCGTAACCCCCAAGCCTTGAGAATCCACTTTTATATTTGTAATCAAACATGTTCATCTATCATTTTTTTTCTTTGATCTTATCTTTTTAAATTTTATTTAATGAATGTTTGATATTGATTAGACTCACTCTTATGAGATGCATTATTGATCATTTTTCATCACAATGTGTTTCATCATAGTTTATCATTGTTTCATCATCAATTTGATTTTCCTCACAAATCCATTGTTCCTTCATTCAACACATTGCATGTATCATAGATTTAACCAATGCTCCACTCAGATTTAATTGGCTCTAAAATAATTGAAATTATTGTATAGCTTTGTCTAGGGTTACAGGAGTTGTTTTTCATTATGGGTTGACTCAAAGTTGAGTTTTAGGTGGAATCGAGAATTTTTCCAAGTGTTGGGTTTTAGGTGCACCAAAGGAAATGGGATATTTTCCTAGATTAAAATATTTTAATTTCTTTCTAATTGTATTGATGTCTCTCAAAGAATTGAAATCCTATATAACATAGATGTGTGATGCACAAATAGAACTTGTTTTCAACAAAATAATACTCCGAGCAAGATGTGGAATTTCATTAAAAAGTTATTTTGCACATGAATTTGGGGTCTCAATTGAAATTTCATTTTGATCTCAAGAAGAAGGTGCCTATATTTTTCAAGGATTGAGAACTCAATGCAACTTTCAGAATCAAATTCTGAGTCCTATAGGTATAAAATCATGCATTTCTAAACTTCATGGGTTATGAAAGCTATGACCTTTGTTTGAAAGGGGTTGTGTGCATGTAAGACGATTTATATGTTTAAATCCTATTACATTTAATTATCAATCTGGAAATCGTAAACTTGTGAAATGCAAGCACTGTATGTGCAAAAATAGATCATTTATAACATCTATCTACTTGCATAAATGAAACAAACTTACATAAGGGAAACACACTTGCATGAAATTAAAATATAATTCAACCACTCCTGGAGAGGATCATGTACTAAGACACTGATCTTACTATTGGGATATTGTGTTGAAAAGTCAATTCAAATTCCAGTTGTGAGAATTCTAATTGCAAAGATTGTGCAGAGGAGGCAGGTTGTCTGGACACGGAGAATTGGCACATGTATTTGCTGATTTGTGTATGACAATGTGAAACGATTGTATTGTATTGAGAGCTCTTGGATTAGAGTTTTGTATGATATCGTTTCATGATTCATGATATGCATAATATATGATAGTGGGGTTTTTAGCTTTACGCTTTCCCGGAAAAACTTATGTGTTATGTGTTCTTGATATTTCACTTTGTGATTGTGGTTGTGATCGTGGTTTAATTTTCCGCAAGAATAATAGTAGAAGTGATTATGTATTTAACAGTGGCATATAATTGTTAGATCAGGAGAATCACAGGAAATACTTAATTTGTGTTGAAATTTCTACATGGTATCAGAGCCATGGAGGCCACGGAGCTAAGGAAGTGAGGTGCGAACATAACTTTATTTTCGCATGTCCCTTATCTAGCAGGGTGTGAAATTTAGTACTATAGACTACACATAGTTCTCAAAGCAGAAATTATCGCACCCTAGTCAAAGGAGAGATGCGAAATTTCCTAAGCATTCTCACAAGCTGACCAAGGGAGAGGTGTGAACCTCCCTCACCCTACAGTGCATTACAGTGCAAACCTTCCAGTCAAGTTCACAAGCTACACACAAGGAGGGTGAAAACTTCCCAGTCAAGTTCGCATGCTATACACAAGGCAGGGTGCAAACTTCCCTCAGGCTACTCTCAGGTGGGGTATGAACCTCCCAAGGAAAGAGGGAAGGCAGCAGTTGAGTTTTGGTGGTTGGATAACATTCGAATTTGTAGGATTTTCTTGGTGCGACATTTGAATCAAGATCGAAATGTCTTTCAATGACTTAAGGTTGGAGTATGCACTCGAGGACATCTCTAACTACATTTCTAGGAAGGACAGGATGGAGGCAATACTCGAAGACACCGGCTTGAAGGAATACATTGAAAAAGATGTTCCTAAGATGGATGTGATAGACACTAAAAATATCGATGCATGGTAAAATAAAGTGGTGAAGGTGAGGAGGATTCTGTTGGAGGGAGTACGAGACCACATTGTCTCAAGTCTCCATGGGAAAACCACACCACATGCAATGTGGAAGGTTTTGACGGATCTGTTCCAAAACAGTAGTAACCATAGGAAATTAGTGCTCAAAGATAAATTCAAGAAGATCAAGATGGAGAAGGGTGACACCATTCCAAAATATCTCACAAAGTTTGTCCAATGTCAGGATGAGCTTGGAAGTGTGGGAATAACAGTTGTTGTTAATGATTTGGTGAGCTTGGCTCTCCTAGGACTTCCCAAGAGTTGGCACAGCTATCAAGACTCTGTCAATGGAAGGGAAAAATTACCAGATTGGGAACGACTATGGTCAGATCTAGTGCAAGAGGAGTTCAGGCAGAACACCAGAGATGGATCTTCATCAAAGAGTGATGATGAAGAAGATTGTGCTTTGTCTGCCAAGGCAAGGAAAGGGAAAGGGAAGAAATTCCATCCAAAATCTAAGTCTAAAGTCAAGAAGCTAGATTTGTCCAAAGTGAAGTGTTTTCACTATCAAGAACATGGGAATCTCACTACTAACTGTCTGCAATAGAGGAAGAACAAGACGGTTGTTGGAGATCCAACTGGTGAGGCTCGTGTCTCACAATTTGAACTTGACTTCACTTTGATCGCATGCATGGCTTCAAGTGCATTGGGATCGGTGTGGTATTTGGATAGTGGCGCTTCCTTCCACATGACGAGAGATAAAGAGTCTTTCATTGACTTGGAGGAGAAAGATCTCAGAATGCATATAGAGATGGGTGATGATGGACGATATAGTGCAACTGGTATTGGTACCATTACCTTTCATAGGGAGTCAGGAAAACTATTTCAATTCAAAAATGTTATGCATGTTCCAGGTCTAAAGAAAAACTTGGTCTCAATCACAATGTTGGAGGACAAAGGCTATGATGTTGTTTTTAGTAGTGGAAAAGCCTACCTGAAACATAAAGCAACAGGTCAAGTCAAGAAGATAGGGATTCGAGTTAAGA
Source organism: Picea engelmannii (assembly GCA_009831015.1). Taxonomy (NCBI): domain Eukaryota; kingdom Viridiplantae; phylum Streptophyta; class Pinopsida; order Pinales; family Pinaceae; genus Picea; species Picea engelmannii. Next base: position 135,419 of record ML794646.1, read on the forward strand.
ATCTATACATGTTGGAGGTAGATGGTTATAGTGCCATGATAGGCAAGGAAGAAAAAGTGGTGAGCCAGGATGAGGGTGAACTGTGGCACAAAAGATTGGGCCATCTTCATCATGGAGCCTTGAAGATCATGCAGCAAATATCTACTTGACTTCCAAGGGGAACACTTGCTCAGTTAGATCAGTGCAAGGGGTGCACCCTAGGGAAGTATGTAAAGTCCACCTTTCATGAAAAGGAGAACCATGCTTCGGTGATCCTGGAGAGAATTCACATGGATGTGTGTCGGCCATTCTTGGTTGCTTCAACAAAAAAACATAGGTATTATGTTGTTTTTGTTGATGACATTTCTCATAAATGTTGGATATTCTTCATGCAGAAGAAGGATCAAACATTCTCAAAGTTTTGTGAGTTTAAAGCATTGGTGGAGAAAGAGTCGGGGAAGCAAGTGAAGGCTCTAAGGAGCGATAATGGTGGAGAATACATCTCTAAAAAATTTAAAGACTTCTACAGCAAGGAAGGAATTCGAAGAGAACTCATAGCGCCTCATAACCCACAGCAAAATGGAGTCACGGAGAGAAAGAACAGCATGATCGTGGGTGCAGCACCAGCGATGTTGCATGACTAGGGCCTACCAATTCATTTGTGGGAAGAAGCATGCAATACTATGGTTTATGTGCAGAACTGTTGTCCCCATAGAGTACTTGGCATGAGTACACCTGAAGAATATTTTACTGGTAAGAACCCTATTGTTTCTCATTTTAAAATTTTTGGCTCATCTGTTTTTGTGCATGTGACCAAGGATGCCAGGAAGAAGCTGGAATCAACTGCTAAAGTTGGGATATTTGTGTGGTAAACAGAAACAACCCATAATTATCATGTGTATTTGTCGAACAGTAAGATGAATTTTATGCGACGAAATTTAAAATTCGATGAGGGGAAATCCATCCAGTTGTCGCTTGAGAGGGAGCTAGACTTGCATGAAGAAGAGGAATTGTTGGTTCCCAAAGATGAGTCTCAAGATGTGGATAAACCACATGAGGAGGTTCATGGAGTGGAGGAAACCACTCAAGCAGAGTCATCTTCAGAAATGGAAGAAAGCACACCACAGAAGCTGACAGATTGAGACTGGATGTTGCATAGAATGTATGTTAAGCCCTAATATTGGCTCATTACCCCTTAATTGGGGCATATTAGATTAGTAATGCTATTTTATTTATGTCATCTTTAGGCCATTAATTGTAATTTAGATTAGTAATGTTATTTTAATTATGTCGGCTTTAGGCCATTATTTGTAATTATACCTCCTAGTCTCCTATATATACCAAGGAGACATATTCATTTTGAATCATCTTGTACTTGAACATTTAAGTGGGGTAAAAGGAGGTTGCCCCCTCGAAGAGGCTTATTATCTGAAATTATCTATTTTTCAAGGCGTTGAGTACTTTTCCTGAGGTTTTTCTATGCTATATTCATGTTTGGTTCTTAACATATGGTATCAGAGCTCAAGGTCTTGGGGTTTCGCTGCTACATCTGAGACACTGTGGAATTTTCGCTATAACTTTTTTTCTACAATGTTTCAGAAGAAACCGCTTGGAGGGTATTTATTAGATGGATCAAGGTACGTTGGGTTCAAAATTCATCTCCTGAGGCCTTATACTTTCGGAGATACATCCTATACAATATAGGGTTCTGGAATCATCCTGAAATGAGTCATTGCGGAATTTTTGCTATAAAAAATTTTCTGTAATGTTTCAGACCCTATCCTCCAGAGGCCATTTACAGAAATTAGTAAAGTACCTGTGGTAAAAATTTTAGCTTATGGGTCATCTTAAATTTGTAGATACACCTTGTGTAAGATAGGGTATCTGACTAGACTAATTAACTAGCCTCAAGAAGGTGTTCCAAGTAAAACAAGCATAAATTCTTGCTAGAGTATCCAAATTGAGTGGGACTAGTTGCATTGGATCGTGGACAGTCTGTAGTATGTTGGGTGTGAGCTTCAGAATTTGATATCAATTATTTTGTGCGGGACATTCTATACAAGTGAGATCTCCTGGAAAGACCAAAAATCGGCAAGCTGTGAGGAAGTTACCATAAATTCCACTTGGCACATCCAATTTTGATCAAACCTATGGCATTGCAGAGAAGAAATATCAGAGAACTACCTAAAAGAAAGTTTCATACCCAGAAGGGCCGAAACTTGGGAGATAGAACAGAATAAATATTGTCCAGCAGAACCACCTCAAAATCAAGACTCAAAAGTGATATTTGGCCAACATGCCACCCAAAAAGGGACCTTCTACACCAAATAAGCCTCTAGAAAATCATAATTGGACTCTTGATGAAGGTGAAGAAATGTGTAGGGACATAAATGATTTACAAAAGAAGACAGTAACCAAAGATGAACTACAAGAGATGAGGGATTCAATGGAAGCTAAGATGGATTCAATGGAAGCTAAGATCATGGAAGTAATGAAAAATTTCGTAACAGAAAAGACACCCAAAAGTGAAAATTCATCCAATGAAATTCATGATGAGGACACAAGGAAGGTGAATCAAGAATGGAGAAACTCCAACTTTGGTTTGAAGACCAACCACATTCCTAAGATTGATATGAGGAAGTTTGATGGAAAGGACCCAATCACATGGATACTTCAG
>ML794646.1:159502-198139 GCA_009831015.1 Picea engelmannii
AAGATATGAAGATGCAATCTTTTCATTTCGATGAAAGCTATGCTACGAGAAGGAGAAAACATTTATCATTCCCATATGCATGATGTCCCAAAATATATTAAACTCATCAATATCAAGATTCTCAAGAAATGAGAAAAAGGTACAGAACACCAGTGCACGATTCATGCCCCCCCGCGGCCATGAGGGGGAAAAATTTTCATAATTTAAGATCAAAAAAGGCCAAGAATCATGCAATTTCGCTACTTGAAATGCAAGGATGCCCCCAATCTAATATAAAGCAAGAAATTAAATCTTTTTGTTTCAAAAATTTCACTAAAATCAATAATGAACATTCTTAAAACAAAGAAATCCAAACTAAAAGTTCTCTTTTAAAGAGAACTATTCAGAAGAAATCTGATCTTTCCCTAAACAATTCTAAAGAAAACACATGCTTTGTAATTGAAAGACACTCAAAGCAAGAGACTAATCCTTCAAAACCAAACAAAGCAAAGATGGATAAAAGCAACTCAAATAATTTCAAGAAGACTGTAAATAGATCAATATAAGCTCCAAAAGTTCAATCCAGTTGTTCAAAGCAAAACTGGGCATCAAAAAATGACAAGACCCAATCCAAAAAAATTTACAAACAAGTTCGCAGGCTGGTAGTGTATTACAATGCGAGAATCAAAGATTCTCGCAGGCTGAACAAAGGTTGAGTGTGAGGGGTTCGCACTGTACTTAACACCAAGGTGAGAACTCAGGTGTTTCTCGCAGGCCACTAAAGGGTATAGTGCGAGAATGCCTGTAAACAAGAAAAAATTTGAAAAATGACTAAATTTGAGTGAACTTTCAGATCCATAGAGTCTAGACGGATCTCCCACGGACTCAGAGACCAAAAAACAAGCAATCAAAGCAAGGGAAACTAGACTAACTAGGAAACAATCTGTCTCCCCAGTGGAGTCGCCAATTTTGTTATCAGACAAATTTGTAGGTGCGGACACTAACTGATCTCCCTAGATCCAACTAGATCTAGAACAAAACACACCAGAACATGACACTTTCCTTAAGTTTTAGATATTGAATTTACTAACTAAAGAGGGATGAGTTACATATCGTTTAAATGTCGCTTCCTCTCGCCATCACCATCGCCATGCTAGCTCCATTTTAACGCAACCAACCAAAGTGATAGCAATAGCATAAACTCAATATAAACCTATTTATGTGATCAAGGAAACATACAATAAAACACAACAAGTTTTATAGGAAAGAATCATATTACTGTATCATATTAAATGTGAAAGAGAGATTACAACCATGGCCTTGATGTCGTAAGGTCCCTTCCAACTGTCCTTAGTTCCCCACACACTTTCACTCCAATAATTCTGAGAGCACAGATCTGATAATATTCACAATCTATCTTGACAAAGCAAATCTCAAAGGCACTCTAATCCAAGCTAATCCCAAAAGCTCCAAAGCTAACCAAAGCTAAATTTCTCCATGAGAACTCCTCTCCTTTTATAAGTTGAAGAGGATAAGGTGAGGAGGTTAGGATGATCCCACTAAATCATGAAAGTGAGTAAGATCCAAACCATTCATATGCCACCTCACCATATAAGTTTCTCCTTCTAGAAGATTTGAGAAAACGCTTGTTTTTCCCACGTGTAGGCATTCTCGCACCCTGCCTATGGAGAAACCTGCGAACATCTCACACCCTAGCTATGGTGCAACCTGCGAGAATCAGGCATTCTCACAACCTGCCTATATAGCAACCTGCGAACTTCCTTTTTTACAGGGTTTTTACAAGGGAAAATGCAACTTCTTTTCTCAGGAAAAGTTCTTCTCCCTTCTTTCTTCAGGAACTCAGGCCACTGACCCCTCTGAAGGCAACAAATAGATTTACATCATTAACGGTCATAGGGATGATGAAAATAATGTGTAACAGTAGAGGAGTATGACTCCATTGTCAAAAATAGTGCATGGGAAATTGTCCCAAGACCGGTCGACAAATTAGTGGTAGGTTCAAGATGGATCTACAAGGTAAAGCAAGATGTTGATGGGAGTGTGGAGAAATACAAGGACAAGTTTGTGGCCTGAGGGTTCTCACAGATCAAGGGGATATATTATTATGAAACCTTTGCACCTATCGCAAGGTACTCTTCCATAAGATCCATCCTTGCACTCTCAGTGAAGATGGGCTGGTGCATTCATTAGATGGATGTTAAAACTGTGTTCCTCAACGGGATCATTGAGGAAGAAGTGTACATTGAACATCCAAAAGGTTTTGAGACCTTTGACAGAGATTCACATGTGTGTATACTCAAGAGAGCATTGTATGGGCTGAAGCAAGCACCCCGTGCTTGGTACACTTAGATAGATAGCTATTTCACTAGATTGGGCTTCACCAAAAGTGAAGCAGATGCAAACCTATACCAAATTTTGATGGAGGGTAAGCTTTTAATCATTGTGATTTTTGTTGATGATTTAATACTGACTAGTGATGAGAAGCTGAGACACTCATGCAAGGATGACCTTGCAAAGGAGTTCGAGATGAAGGATTTGGGCCTTCTTCATTATTTCCTTGGTTTGGAAATATGGTAGCGAGATGGTGAAATTTTTGTGTCTTAAGGAAAGTATGCAAGAGAGATACTGGGTAAGTTTCACATGGAGGGCTGCAAACCCATGGATACTCCTCTTCGAGGAAACTGGAGGAAAGAGGATGCTACTTATGCAGAATTAGTGGATGCTACTTTCTATCAACAGTTAGTAGCTCCGCTAATGTATTTCTTGAACACGAGACTAGACATTTTCTACGCGGTTAACCAGCTAATTCAAGCGATGGTTAACCTACCAAACTCTTTTGGAAGGAAGGTAAGCATGTCATGAGATATCTGAAGGGTGCATCTGAGTATGGATTATGGTATAGACAGACGGATGAGGTGAAGTTGCATGGCTTCACAGATGCAAATTGGGCGGGCAGCCCAACAGACAGAAAGAGCACATCAGGGGAGATCTTTAGTATCATATCTACAGTCATTTCTTGGTACAGTAGAAAACAAAGATCTGTAGCACTCAGTTCAGCAGAGGCAGAATACATGGCAATGAGTCAAGCTGCATGTGAGGCTATCTGGATGAGAAAGATATTGGTTGGTTTGTTTGGTTCTCATTTAGATCCGACAGTGATTTATTGTGATAATAAGAGTTGCATTAAACTCTCGACTAATCCTATGTTTCATGACAGATCTAAGCATATAGATATCTGGTATCATCATATCAGAGATTGTGTGCAGTGGAAGATCATCTTGCTTCAATACATTCCTATGGAAGATTCCGATGCAGACATTCTGATGAAGGTGCTCACCAGGAGCAAATTTGAATATCATAGAGACAGGATTGGGGTGAAGGATAATCCCTTTCTTGTTGAGAGGGAGTGTTGAAAAGTCAACAAGAAACATGTGTCTAATTTACTTTTCCCTTAAATAAATTTAACAATAAATATTAATCTATTATTTCATTCATAACTGAGTGAGTTGGATTTGTAACAGAATTATCAATGTGGTTAAGTGAGTTAAGATCAGTTGTACTAGTTGTAACTAAACATGCACTATTGAGAGTTCAGTAAACCAGTGAACTCACATGCAACTGAAGATTCTCCATTGTTAACTACATGCATGTCAGATCCAGTGGAGACCCAATTGAGATAACAGGTTAAAGGGACAGTTTAGCTATCAGTTGTGATCTCATCACACATACAGTGGATATGCTTATGATCATGTAAAAACTAGGCAATTCGAATTCCAGTTGTGAGAATTCTAATTGCAGAGATTGTGCAGAGGAGGTAAGTTGTCTGGACACGGAGAATTGGCACATGTATTTCTTGATTTGTGTATGACATTGTGAAATGATTGTATTGTACTTAGAGCTCTTGGATTAGAATTTTGTATGATATTGTTTCATGATTCATGATATACATAATATATGATAGTGGGGTTTTTAGCTTTATGCTTTCCTAGAAAAACTTATGTGTTATGTGTTCTTGATATTTCACTTTATGATTGTGGTTGTGATCATGGTTTAATTTTCCACAAGAATAATAGTAGAAGATATTATGTGTTTAACAGTGGCGTATAATTGTTAGATCAGGAGAATCGCAAGAAATACTTAATTTGTATTGAAATTTCTACAAGGTATCAAATCCACAGAGGCCACGGAGCTAAGGAAGTGAGGTGTGAACATTATTTTATTTTCACAGGTCCCATCTATATCAGGGTGCAAACTTTAGTACTGTAGACTATGCACAGTTCTAAAAGAAGAAATTCTTGAACCCTAGTCAAAGGAGAGGTGCAAACTTTCTTGAGAATTCTCGTAGGCTGATCAATGGAGAGGTGTGAACCTCCCTCACCCTACACTGCATTACAGTGTGAACCTTCCAGTCAAGTTCGCAAGATACACACAAGGAGGGTGTTAACTTCCCAATCAAGTTCACAGGCTATACACAAGGCAGGGTGCAAACTTGCCTCAGGCTACTCTCAGGTGGGGTGCGAACCTCCAAAGGAAAGAGGGAAGCAGGAGTTGAGTTTTGGTGGTTGGATAACATTCGAATTTGCAGGATTTTCTTGGTGTGACAGTTGATTCAAGATCGAAATGTCTTTCAATGGCATGAGGTTGGAGTATGCACTAGAGGGTCGCTCTAACTACATTGCTTGGAAGGACAGGATCGAGGAAGTACGCGAAGACAATGGATTGAAGGAATACATTGACAAAGATGTTCCTCAGCCGGATGCGACAGACACTACAAATCTTGATGCATGGAAAAATAAATTGGCAGAGGCGAGGAGGATTCTGTTGGAGGGAGTACGAGACCACATTGTCTCAAGTCTCCATGGGAAAACCACACCACATGCAATGTGGAAGGTTTTGTTGGATCTGTTCCAAAATAGTAGCGACCATAGGAAATTGGCGCTGAAAGATAAACTCACGAAGATCAAGATGGAGAAGGGTGACACCATTCCAAAATATCTCACGAAGTTTGTCCAATTTCGGTATGAGATTGGAAGTGTGGGAATAACAGTTGATGCTGATGATTTGGTGAGCTTGGCTCTCCTAGGACTTCCCAAGAGTATGCACAGTTATCAAGACTCTATTAATGGAAGGGAAAAATTGTCGTATTGGGAACGACTATGGTCGGATCTAGTGCAAGAGGAGATCAGGCAGAACACCAGAGATGGATCTTCATCAAATCATGATAATGAAGAAGATTGTGCTTTGACTTCAAGGGAAAGGAAAGGAAAAGGGAAGAAATTCCATCCAAAATCCGAGTCTAAAGTCAAGAAGCTGGATTTGTCCAAAGTGAAGTGTTTTCACTGTCACAAACATGGGCATCTCGCTACTAACTGTCCGCAGAAAAGGAAGAACAAGATGGTTGCTGGAGCTGCAACTGGTGAGGTTCTTTTCTCATAATTTGAACTTGAGTTCTCTTTGATCAAATGCATGGCTTCAAGTGCATCGGGATCGGTGTGCTATTTGGATAGTGGTGCTTCCTTCCACATGATGGGAGATAAAGAGTCTTACATTGACTTGGAGGAGAAAGATCTCAGAATGCATATAGAGATGGGCGATGATGGAAGATACATTGCAACTGGTATTGGTACCATTACCTTTCAGATGGAGTCAGGTAAAACATTTCAATTGAAATATGTTATGCATGTTCCAGGTCTGAAGAAAAACTTGGTCTCAGTCACAATGTTGGAGGACAGAGGCTATGATGTTGTTTTTAGCAGTGGAAAAGCCTACCTGTGACATAAAGCAACGGGTCAAGTCAAGAAGATAGGTATTCAAGTTAAGAATCTCTACATGTTTGAAGTAGATGGATGTAGTGCCATGATAGGCAAGGCAGAAAAAGTGGTGAGCTAGGATGAGGGAAAATTATGGCACAAGAGATTGGGCCATCTTCATCGTGGAGCCTTGAAGATCATGCAGCAAATATCTACTGCACTTCCAAGGGGAACACTTGCTCTGTTAGATCAGTGCAAGGGGTGCACCCTTGGGAAGTATGTAAAGTCCACCTTTCATGAAAAGGAGAATCGTGCTTCGGTGATCCTGGAGAGAATTCACACGGATGTGTGTGGACCATTCTCGGTTGCTTCAATAGAAAAACGTAGGTATTATGTTATTTTTGTTAATGAATTTTCTCATAAATGTTGGATGTTCTTCATGAAGAAGAAGGATCAAACATTCTCAAATTTCTGTGTGTTTAAAGCATTGGTGGAGAAAGAGTCAGGGAAGCAAGTGAAGGCTCTAAGGAGAGATAATGGTGGAGAATACATCTCTAACGAATTCAAATACTTTTGCAGTAGAGAAGGAATTCGAAGAGAACTCATAGCGCCTCATAACCCACAAAAAAATGGAGTCGCGGAGAGAAAGAACGGAACGATCGTGGGTGCAGCACGAGCGATGTTGCATGATCAGGAACTACCAATTCATTTGTGGGTAGAAGCATGCAATACTATGGTTTATGTGCAGAACCATTGTCCTCATAGAGTACTTGGCATGACTACACCTAAAGAAGCTTTTACTGGTAAGAAACCTGATGTTTCTCATTTTAAAAAATTTGGCTCATCTGTTTATGTGCATGTGACCAAGGATGCCAGGAAGAAATTGGAACCAACTGCTGAAGTTGGGATATTTGTGGGATACACAGAAACAACCCGTAATTATCGTCTGTATTTGCCAAACAGTAAGATGATTGTTATGCGATGGGATATAAAATTCGATGAGGGGAAAGCCATGCGGTTGTCGCTTGAGAGGGAGCTAGACTTGCATGCAGAAGAGGAATTGTTGGTTCCCAAAGATGAGTCTCAAGATGTGGATCAGCCACATGAGGAGGTTCATGGAGTGGATGAAAACTCTCAAGTAGAGCCATCCATCAAAAATGGCATAAAGCACACCACAGAAGTTGACAGATTGAGACTAGATGTTTCACAGAATATAGGAGTCCCTACTTCACAACGCATATAGAGACAGTCTCCTGATTGATTTACTGGATACATGGCTCTCATGAGAAAATGTATTGTGACTGGAGCATCTTCCTTTCAGGAAGCAGTGCAGGACCCCACTTGGGTTGATGCTATGGTAGAGGAGTATGACTCCATTTCAAAAACAGTGCATGGGAAATTGTCCCAAGACTGTTCGACAAATCAGTGGTAGGTTCGATATGGATCTACAAGGTAAAGCAAGATGTTGATGGGAGTGTGGAGAAATACAAGGCCAAGTTTGTGGCCTGAGGCTTCTCACAGTTCGAGGGGATAGAATATGATGAGACCTTTGCACCTGTCGCAAGGTACTCTTCCATAAGATCCATCCTTGCACTCTCAGCGCAGATAGGCTGGTGCATTCATTAGATGGATGTTAAAACTACATTCCTCAATGGGATCATTGAGGAATAAATGTACATTGAACAGACAGAAGGTTTTGAGACCTTTGACAGAGATTCGCATGTGTGCAGACTCAAGAGAGCACTTTTTGGGATGAAGCAAGCACCCCGTGCTTGGTACACTTGGATAGACAGTTATTTCATTGGATTGGGCTTCACCAAAAGTGAAGCAGATGAAAACCTATACCAAATTTTGGTGGAGGGTAAGATTTTAATCATTGTTATTTATGTTGATGATTTAATACTAACTGGTGATGAGCAGCTGATACACTCATGCAAGGATGACCTTGCAAAGGAGTTCGAGATGAAGGATTTGGGCCTTCTTCATTATTTCCTTGGTTTGGAAATATGGCAGCGAGATGGTGAACTTTTTGTGTCTCAAGGAAAGTATGCAAGAGATATACTGGGTAAGTTTTACATGGAGGGCTACAAACCCATGGATACTCCTCTTCCAGGAAACTGTAGGAAAGAGGATGCTACTTCTGGAGAAGTAGTGGATGCTACTATCTATCGACATTTAGTAGGTTTGCTAATGTATTTAGTGAACATGAGACTAGACATTTGCTACACGGTTAACCAGCTAAGTCAAGCGATGGTTAAGCCTACCAAACTCTTTTAAAAGGCGTGTAAGCATGTCCTGAGATATCTGAAGGGCACATCTGAGTATGGATTATGGTACAGATAGACGAACGAGGTGAAGTTGCATGGCTTCATGAATGAAAATTGGGCAGGCATCCCAACGGATAGAAAGAGCACATCAGGGGGGTCTTTAGTACCAGATCTATAGTCGTTTCTTGGTACAGCAGGAAATAAAGATCCATGGCACTCAGTTCAGCAGACGCAGAATACATGGTAGCAAGTCAAGTTGAATGTGATGCTATCTGGATGAGAAAGATCTTGGTTGGTTTTTTTGGTTCTCATTTAGATCTGACGGTGATTTATTGTGATAATCAAAGTTGCATTAAACTCTTGATTAATCATGTGTTTCATGATAGATCTAAGCATATAGATATCTAGTATCATCATCTCAAAGATTGTGTGTAGTGGAAGATCTTGTTGCTTCAATACATTCCTACGAAAGATCAGGATGCAGACATTTTGACGAAGGTTCTCACCAAGAGAAAATTCGAATATCATAGAGACAGGATTGGGGTGAAGGATAATCCCTTTCTTGTTGAGAGGAAGTGTTGAAAATTCAACAAGAAACATGTGTCTAATTTACTTTTCCCTTAAATAAATTGGACAATAAATATTAATCTATTATTTCATTCATAACTGAGTGAGTTGGATTTGTAACAGAATTATAAGTGTAGTTAAGTGAGTTAAGATCAGTTATACTAGTTGTAACTAAACATGCACTAGTGAGAGTTCAGTAAATCAGTGAACTCACATGCAATTGAAGATTTGCCACGGTTAACTACATGCATGTCAGATCCAGTGGAGACCCAGTTGAGATAACAGATGAAAGGGACAGTTTGGCTATCAGTTGTGATTTTATCACACATGCAGTGGATATGCTTATTAGCATGTGCAAACTAGGCAATTCAAATTCCAGTATTGAGAATTCTAATTGCAGAGATTGTGCAGAGGAGGCAGGTTGTCTGGACACAAAGAATTGGCACATGTATTTGTTGATTTGTGTATGACAGTGTGAAACGATTGTATTGTACTGAGATCTCTTGGATGAGAGTTTTGTATGATATTGTTTCATGATTCATGATATACATAATATATGATAGTGGGGTTTTTAGCTTTACGCTTTCCCGAAAAAAACTTATGTGTTATGTGTTCTTGATATTTCACTTTGTGATTGTGGTTGTGATCATGGTTTAATTTTCCACAAGAATAATAGTAGAAGCAATTATGTATTTAACAGTGGCGTATAATTGTTAGATCAAGAGAATCATAGGAAATAATTAATTTTTATTGAAATTTCTACGTGGTATCAGAGCCACGGAGGCCACAGAGCTAAGGAAGTGAGGTGCGAACATAATTTTATTTTTGCAGGTCCCATATCTAGTAGGGTGTGAACTTTAGTACTATAGACTGTGCACAGTTCTCAAAGAATAAATTCTTGAACCCTAGTCAAAGGAGAGGTGTGAACTTCCCTGAGCATTCTTGTAGGCTGATCAAGGGAGAGGTGCGAACCTCCCTCACCCTACAGTGCATTACAGTGCAAACCTTCCAATCAAGTTCGCAAGCCACACAGAAGGAGGGTGTGAACTTCCTAGTCAAGTTCACAGGCTATACACAAGGCAGGGTGCGAACTTCCCTCGGGCTACTCTCAGGTGGGGTGTGAACCTCCCAGGGAAAGAGGGAAGGAAGCAGTTGAGTTTTGGTGGTTGGATAACATTCGAATTTCTAGGATTTTCTTGGTGTCATAGTTGATTCAAGATCGAAATGCCTTTCAATGGCTTGAGGTTGGAGTATGCACTTGATGGCATCTCTAACTACATTGCTTGGAAGGACAGGATGGAGGCAGTACTCGAAGACAATGGCTTGAAGGAATACATTGACAAAGATGTTCCTAAGCCAGATGCGACAGACACTGCAAGTCTTAATGCATGGCAAAAGAAAGTGGCGAAGGTGAGGAGGATTCTGTTGGAGGGAGTACGAGACCATATTTTCTCAAATCTCCATGGGAAAACAACACCACATGAAATGTGGAAGGTTTTGATGGATCTATTCCAAAATAGTATAGACCATAGGAAATTGGTGCTCAAAGATAAACTCAGGAAGATCAAGATGGAGAAGGGTGACACCATTCCAAAATATCTCATGAAGTTTGACCAATGTCAGGATGAGCTTGGAAGTGTGGGAATAATAGTCGTTGTTGATGATTTGGTGAGCTTGGCTCTCCTAGGAATTCCCAAGAGTATGCACAGTTATCAAGACTCTGTCAATGGAAGGGAAAAATTGTTGGATTGGGAATGACTATGGTCAGTTCTAGTGCAAAAGGAGTTCAAGCGGAACACTAGAGATGGATCTTAATCAAAGCGTGATGATGAAGAAGATTGTTCTTTGACTACCAAGGCAAGGAAAGAGAAAGGGAAGAAATTCCATCCAAAATCTGAGTCTAAATTCAAGAAGTTGGATTTGTCCAAAGTGAATTGTTTTCACTGTCACGAACATGGGCATCTCGCTACTAATTGTCTGCAGAAGATGAAGAACAAGATGATTGTTGGAGCTGCAATTGGTGAGGCTCTTGTCTCACAATTTGAACTTGACTTCGCTTTGATCGCATGCATGGCTTCAAGTGCATCGGGATTGGTGTGGTATTTGGATAGTGGCGCTTCCTTCCACATGATCGGAGATAAAGAGTCTTACACTGACTTGGAGGAGAAAGATCTCAGAATGCATCTAGAGATGGGTGATGATGGACGATACAGTGCAACTAGTATTGGTACCATTACCTTTCAAAGGGAGTCAGGTAAACCATTTAAATTGAAAAATGTTATGCATGTTCCAGGTTTGAAGAAAAACTTGGTCTCAATCGCAATGTTGGAGGACAAAGGCTATGATGTTGTTTTTAGCAGTGGGAAAGACTACTTGCGACATAAAGCAACGAGTCAAGTCAAGAAGATAGGGATTCGAGTTAAGAATATCTACATGTCGGAGGTAGATGGTTGTAGTGCCATGATAGGCAAGGCAGAAAAAGTGGTGAGCCAGGATGAGGGAGAATTGTGGCACAGGATATTGGGGCGTCTTCATCATGGAGCCTTGAAGATCATTCATCAAATATCTACTGGACTTCCAAGGGGAACATTTGCTTAGTTAGATTAGTGTAAGGGGTGCACCCTGGGGAAGTATGTAAAGTCCACCTTTCATGAAAAGGATAACTGTGCTTAGGTGATCCTGGAGAGAATTCACACGGACATGTGTGGACCATTCTCAGTTGCTTCAACAACAAAACATAGGTATTATGTTATTTTTGTTAATGACTTTTCTCGTAAATGTTGGATATTCTTCATGCAGAAGAAGGATCAAACATTCTCAAAGTTTTGTTAGTTTAAAGCATTGGTGGAGAAAGAGTCGGGAAAGAAAGTGAAGGCTCTAAAGAGCGATAATGGTGGAGAATACATCTCTAATCAATTAAAAGACTTCTGCAACAGAGAAGGAAGTTGAAGAGAACTCATAGCGCCTCATAACCCACAGCAAAATGGAGTCGTAGAGAGAAAGAACAGAACGATCGTGGGTGCAGCATGAGGGATGTTGCATGATCAGGGCCTACCAATTCATTTGTGGGCAGAAGCATGCAATACTATGGTTTATGTGCAGAACCATTGTCCTCATAGAGTACTTGGCATGAGTACACCTTGTTAGCACTCTGTAAATTTCCTAGAGGTTGACAACAGAAGAAATCTACAAAAGGTAACTTTATCCAACCACTTTTGAAGCTAGGATATAGCCCTTCCAACTTCAGAGAGGGATCTCTCTATATGATTTAGCTATGTTTCCAATTTTAAATATTAGGCTAGGTAAAGAAAAAGGTCGGTTTTTTTGTCAAAGTGTTTTTCGAATTGGTTGAGACAGTCTACACATCCATTGGGCTATGGGGTCTGTATTTTAATCAAATATGAAATCCAAACTAGAAACGCAAAGGGAAAACTTTCACAGGGTGAAATAATATAATCATTGGATTCTTTAATAGCATAAATGATGAATAGCAAAAAAGATGAGAAAGATAATTTCAACAAAGAAGCAGTTAAGAATTTCTTTATTGAAAACACCAGGAGATAAAACACTAAAATATTTCGAGTCAGAAACAGGGTATACGAGATAAATCCTGCAACAATTTGTTACTCTTAAATATTAGATTTATAAAATAGTATGATAACAAAGTGAGAAGAACATTCAACTTAGAGAGAAAAACATCACCAGTGAATACACGCAAGAATCCTGTAAAAGTGCCTCCTTTTTATTAATGGAAGATCTCTTCAAAAATATTACAATCTGATAGCGTCAGGGTGTGAAGATCAACAACCCTCAATACTTCGAAAGATGAAGTATTTATAACTCAAATTACAAACGTTCCTATCATTAATGACCAGGACGTGCTAAATCTATTTTTAGCCTAACTAATTTAACAAATTTCCTAAATCTAGGAACTGCTTGATGATGTGGTGTAACTGCACGTTGATTTCTAGGTGGGTCGTTGATGAAGCCTCTGCATGACCTCATCTGACTGGAAAAATGACTAGACTGGGATAGCTCATCTGCTACTCGATCAGATCACAGAGCTCCTCCCATCGGAGATGACTGGGCATGCTGACTTTGATTAGCCTTCAATACACTTCATCCATTTCTGTGTACTTGGCGAAGGTAGGCTTGGTGAGGAAGATGTATCAAATCTCATGTTGGATACTGATGTCCCACTAAAGAGCATCTAGAAACGCCTTGCCGGTGATGCTCCCTTGAATTCCTGCAAACTTTGAGTTGTCCTTAGCCACATCTGTCAATCTCTTCTTATAGTCTGGGAGTGTCATCAATTTATCATTGATTACCTTCAGACCAGGGAGACCTTTCTTCTGTAGAGCCTCAATGTTACTAAAGAATCTTTGTACCCCTAGGTCCATGGCCTGAAACTTTTCTTCCAGCTAAAGCATTAATCCTCTCTTGGTCAAAACTCTTTTGACCTCAAGGATGGTCTCTGTTCTGTCTTCAATTTTTAGCTCTTCCAGTTCTTCCCTAGTCTTAGAGTTCAGGAACTTGATGATCTCATTTGCCTATGTTGGCATCTCCCCCAATTCTGATCTGATCTTCTCGATGGCCTATTTGCTCCTCTAGACCAATTCATTTTTCTCAAACATGATTTGTATCATAGGCCATATCTCGTTCGTGGACTTGGTGATGTCTGTCCATACACTTTCTTTAACCTCAGCCAAATTCTTTCCTGCCACTGTCTGCTTCCGAAGTTGTTGTAATTCCTACTTGAGTTGATCGTTCACCTGCTTTTCCTTGGAGAGGCTGGTTTGGAAGGAAGATTTGAATTCTTGAAGGTTCTCAATCTCCTTTTTAAGCCTGATGATCTTTGTTTCCTGCAGGTTCATCTTTTCCATAGACTTAGCTAGGTCGGTTGTCTTATCCTGGGATGTCAATGGAGTTGCAGATGGGACTTATGTCGTTGATGTTGTGCTCACTCCTGAAATTGGAATAGAACTCAATGGAATGACTTCCATTGGCTTCAGTTTCTCTTTCTCTTTTAATAGCTTCTCCATCTCAGCTTCCATTTCTTTAAGATGTGCATTTTGCTCCATGAGCAGCTTGAGAATTTCATCTTTCTCTCCTTCTTTCTCTGCTATCTCCTTCACCTGTGAATCCTCTGTGGGTGGGAGCTTCAGTTGTTTCCTCAAGGATGTTATGTCAGCATTCTTCTTCTTTATCATTTCCTCAGCTGCTTTCACATTTGAAGGATCGTAATCGATCTTGAGGGCCATCTCCTCCAAAGTCTTGATCCTATTTTCCTTTGCAAAGGACGATATCTTCTCCAACTTGAGTTGTGTTTGAACATTGTTCAGGGACACCTGCAATTTGGATGCAGAAGTGGAAGCATGCACCAATGTATAGAAAACCATTTCCCCTGTCTGCTTGTGCAGATCCATCTAATCGGCCGAATGCACATCCTTCGTATGGAATTCGAAGGTGGCCCTTTTATAGTCAGTGATCACCTTGGGATCTGGTACCTATTCCTGGAGGAATTCCATATGTATTATTCCCTTCTCAGTGTCAAATGCCGATAGTAACCTATGTTGTGTAGTTGACGTCTGCTTCCAGAACTGGGCGCAAGTACTGCTGGTCAGGGTCTGGTTCCTTTTATTGATCAGCTCATATTTCTCGAAGATACTCAGCTTCGGTCCCACATTGCCTGGTTGGGTGGTCAATGGAGAATCTGTAGACTTTTTCAGCATTGCTGGGGTTATGACCTTATGGAGGCTCGAACCAAAGGGTGGAATACCAACTTTGGACACTGTAGTAGACGGGGCTTCTTTTTCCCCAGTCGGGCCAGGAACTGCAACAGTCTTAGGCCTCTTAGTATGCAGCTAGAAATCTTCGGACGATACCTTCGTGACAGGCAGAGATAAATATTGCCAAGGCATTTTTTCCTTCGGGGCCTGTGGCATGGTTGTTTGAGATACAGTGGCTGGGGGATCCTTCTCTTGTACTTCAACCAATGTGTTCAGCTCCCAGGCTGTCTGATTTGCGAACTTCTCAACTTCAGGCCTGAACTCATGAACATATGGGATATTTTTGTTCTTCACCCTCATCTCTGAGATGATCCCACATGGATCGTAATGCCATGGGAAGCTCATGAAGAACTTCATTTCTCTCAGCATCATGTCTGCTTCTTCCCCAGCTCCATGATTGTTGCAGATGAAGGAGCCAATCTTCCCCTTGATTCTAGTTTGTTGCTTTTTCTTTAGTGACACAAAGTGGATATCATCTGAATTTATTATCTGCCTTATATATTCCAAAGCAAAAATTCTGACAGGCAGATACTTGGGCAGCTTATATAGTGCCAACTAGCAGCCGTATACTCTGATCTTGGTGTAATCTTGATACAAGTACCAATCCCCTGTCTTTGTGCTATCCGAGAGATGTAGGATCCTTTGAACTTCATCGTTTATTCGAGGCTCGGGCCTGCTGCTTAGCATACTTACCACAGGGTGGTAGAATTGATCAATGAAATCCTTGAAACTGAAATCAGTGGAGTTGTGTTTGAGCAAGGAGGTCCATGCTGTCACTGCCTAGGGTCTACCATCTCCATCCATCTTCTACATGGAAAATGTGAATTTGTCCGCTTGGAAGAAGATGAACAAGTATGCCAATATGGACGAGTATCTAAACATGCCTTCCGTGGAGAAATTCATGAACTGTTCGTGAATATTGCCCACCAGAAAAGTGTTGAAATCAAACTGGGTGGTGGGATTTTCATCGGTAGAGAAGATGGATAGAAAACCCAGAATGGGTTCATCTACCCACTGATCAGTATAGTATCCTAACAAAGCACAAAGGGATGAGATGATTTGGTTTCCTTTAGTCAAGAAACATGGAGGAAGGGTAAGGAGGATTTGTGGAGGGGAATTGAGAGGATGGGGGAAGGAAAAGCTCTAATATTTGAGCTCTTTGGGGGAAGGTCATTTTCTGGTATAATTCTGTAAGAATTTCCAGGTTGAAGGGTGACATGGAGTCGGCTTGGGGGATTTGCATCATCTGGTCTATGGATTTGGGCATGATGACGAAAAGAATCTCTCCGGACGAGGAGATGACAGCTCTCTGCTCGGGAATGTAGTGGGCTTGACACTTGAGAGCGAACTTGGGAAAATGGTGGATCTGAGGGAAGAGATAGAGGGATAAATTGGACTCCCAGAGTCCAATTTCATCACTCTGGTCCAGGAAGACTTCCTTGAGCCATGACTAAAGGTCTGCGAAATCAAAATCGCAGTTTGTATCTGCAATTAATCGGCCTTTGTCAACCAGTGGGATCCTGTCAAGGTCGACAAGAGGCAAAAGAAACAGATTCTCCTCTCCTTCTGCTTGTTTGGACTTTGGCACCATTTCTGCAATAGTACCTGCAAGACAAACAACGTTAGTGGGGGCAACTAACTATGGATGAGGGAAAATGACTGTAACGGAGGAGTAAATGGTGTAAAAACTCTCTGGTGCAATGAGTGGTAAATGGTGAGAAAAGGGAGAATGAGGGTAGTTTTGAATAAATGGGTGTCTGTTGGGCGCGAGAGACAGGTCAGTTGGATAATGGATAGGTTATTCACTAATAAATGGCCAACGGATCATTTGGGATGTGAGATGGCAGGTGACGGTGACTAAGGGAATACGGACAGGTGACATGGCGGCTATCGATTAGAGGTAAAGGTCATAGTGAGGAGGCTTGCCATGAACAAATGGGGGGGAAGAACTGACAGCAGTTATGGGATGTGACTATTTCAGGAAAGGTGGACAGTGACGTCAAAGGTGACAAATGTATGTCAGATAGTAGGCGATGATGGAACTCGAGACCATTGAATTGACGCCACGTATAAAGAGGGGCCCGCCAGAGGGAAAATTCCATTCCGGACCCCCCCTCCCTCAGTTAAAAGTAGATCAGTCGGGGGGGTTCGAAAACATTTTGAGCCATTGATATGAGCGCTTGTTTCCTAGCCGCAGATCTTTGCACGCTTTTTATCACTCATTTCGGACCCCCCTCCATTAAAGACAGAATGAACGAGGGGGGTCCGGAATCCAATGTTGACCGTAGATCTGTGCGCTCGATCCTGGGCCATCCAGATGCACGCGGGTCATATCAGTGATTCCAGACCCCCCCCCCCCCCTCCGTTAAAGGTAGAACGGTCGAGGGGGTCCGGAAAGATCTATCCACCGTAGATCTGGGTGCCACGATCAGGACCATTGATATGTGCAAGGAGCATAAGTGGGGAGCAAACAACACATGCGCCGGGGAAAAACTTAGGATAAATGCATTTTATGGGTTTTTCCAAGGTTTTTCAAGTAGACACCACCATGGGGCTTGACCAAACGATCTTTTAAGCATTTGAAACATGGTGCAACATTAATCATCAAACTGGTTCTTATTGAAATGAAGCAACAATGCAACTAACCTATATTCTAACCTAGTTTCCTATGACAGTTAACCCAGATTAGACTGTTGGGTTAAGAATTTATTCCACCCTGGGGCTATCTGACCAAGATTAGACAGTCTGGCCAGATTTATTCACTAATCTAACCTAGACACTTTGGCTAAGATTAAACTATTTAGCCAAATTCATTCACTACCCTATCAACATCAATTTAAGAAGAACTTGGCCATGCTTGAAAGGTATGGACCAAGTTACTATTATTGCATGGGGCTTATATTGAATTCTTTTATGCCCTCTTTTTTTCTTTCTTTTATTTTCTTTTCTTTCTTTTTTCTTTTTTTTTCTTTTCTTTTCTTTTTCTTTTTCTTTCTTTTCTTTTTTCTTTTCTTTTTTTCAAATTATTTGCAGAATGAAAAATCATTTGTCAACAAAAAATACAAGAGACAGAAAATATCCCAGTCACCAGTTGATCCTATAAATTATAGGGTGATAACACACCTAAAGAAGTTTTTATTGGTAAGAAACATGATGTTTCTCATTTTTAAAAAATTTGTTCATTTGTTTATGTGCATGTGAGCAAGGATGCTAGCAAGAAGCTGGAACCAACTGCTAAAGTTGAGATATTTGTGGGGTACACAGAAAAACCCCGTAATTATCGTGTGTATTTTCATAACAGTAAGATGACTATTATGCAATAGGATATAAAATTCGGTGAGGGGAAAGCCATGCGGTTTTCGCTTGAGAGAGAGCTAGACATGCATACAGAAGAGGAACTCTTGGGTCCCAAAGATGAGTCTCAAGATGTGGATCAGCCACATGAGGAGGTTCATGGAGTGGATGAAACCACTCAAGCAAAGCCATCTATCAAAAATTGCAGAAAGTGCACCACGGAAGCTGATAGATTGAGACTAGATGTTGCACAGAATGTAGGAGCCCCTACTTCACAGTACACACAGAGACAGTCTCTTGGTCGATTTGCTAGATACATGGCCCTCATGAGCAAATGTATTGTGACTAAACCATCTTGCTTTCAGGAAGCAGTGCAGGAATCCACTTGGGTTGATGCTATGGTAGAGGAGTATGACTCCATTATCAAAAATAGTGCATGGGAAATCATCCCAACACCGGTCAAAAAATCAGTGGTAGGTTCGAGATGGATCTACAAGGTAAAAGAAGATGTTGATGGGAGTGTGGAGAAATACAAGGCCAGGTTTGTGTCTCGAGGCTTCTCACAGATCGATGGGATAGATTATGATGAGACCTTTTCACCTGTCACAAGGTACTCTTCCATAAGATCCATCCTTGCACTCTCAGCACAGATGGGTTGGCGCATTCATCAGATGGATGTTAAAACTATGTTCCTGCATGGGGTCATTGAGGAAGAAGTGTACATTGAATAGCTAGAAGGTTTTGAGACCTTTGACAAAGATTCACAGGTGTACATACTCAAGAGAGCATTGTATGGGCTGAAGCAAGCACCCCGTGCTTGGTACACTAAGATAGACAGTTATTTCACTGGATTGGGCTTCACCAAAAGTGAAGCAGATGAAAACCTATACCAAATTGTGGTGGAGGGTAAGCTTTTAATCATTGTTCTTTATGTTGATGATTTAGTACTAACTGGTGATGAGCAGTTGATACACTCATGCAAGGATGACCTTGCAAAGGAGTTCAAGATGAAGGATTTGGGCCTTCTTCAATATTTCCTTTGTTTTGAAATATGGTAGCGAGATGGTGAACTTTTTGTGTCTCAAGGAAAGTATGCAAGAGAGATACTGGGTAAGTTTCACATGGAGGGCTGCAAACCCATGGATACTCCTCTTCCAGGAAACTGGAGGAAAGAGGATGTTACTTCTGCAGAAGTAGTGGATGCTACTGTCTATCAACAGTTAGTAGGTTCGCTAATGTATTTAGTGAACAAGAGACCGTGCATTTGCTATGCGGTTAACCATCTAAGTCAAGTGATGGCTAAGCCTACCAAACTCTTTTGGAAGATGGGTAAGCATGTCCTGAGATATCTGAAGGGCACATCTGAGTATGGATTATGGTACAAACAGATGGATGAGGTGAAGTTGCATGGCTTCATGGACGCAAATTGAGCGGGCAGCCCAACGGATAGAAAAAGCACATCAGGGGGGATCTTTAGTATCGGATCTACAGTCGTTTCTTGGTACAGCAGAAAACAAATATCTATGGCACTCAGTTCAGCAGAAGCAGAATACATGGCAACGATTCAAGCTGCATGTGAGGCTATCTAGATGAGAAATATATTGGTTGGTTTGTTTGGTTCTCATTTAGATCTGACAGTGATTTATTGTGATAATCAGAGTTGCATTAATCTCTCGATTAATCATGTGTTTCATGACAGATATAAGAATATAGATATCTGGTATCATCATCTCAGAGATTGTGTGTAGTGTGAGATCATGTTGCTTCAATACATTCCTTCGGAAGATCAGGATGTAGACATTCTGACGAAGGCGCTCACCAGGAGCAAATTCGAATATCATAGAGATAGGATTGGGGTGAAGGATAATCCCTTTCTTGTTGAGAGAGAGTTTTGAAAAGTCAACAAGAAACATGTGTCTAATTTACTTTTCCCTTAAATAAATTGGACAATAAATATTAATCTATTATTTCATTCATAACTGAGTGAGTTGGATTTGTAACAGAATTATAAGTGTAGTTAAGTGAGTTAAGATTAGTTGTACTAGTTTTAACTAAACATGCACTAGTGAGAGTTCAGTAAATCATTTGACTCACATGCAACTAAAGATTTTCCACGGTTAACTACATGCATGTCAGATCTAGTGGAGAGCTAGTTGAGATAACAGGTGAAAGGGACAGTTTGTCTATCAGTTGTGATTTGATCACACATGCAGTGGATATGCTTATGAGCATGTGCAAACTAGGCAATTCGAATTCTAGTTGTGAGAATTATAATTGCAGAGATTGTGTAGAGGATATAAAATTCGATGAGGGAAAATCCATGCGGTTGTTGCTTGAGAGGGAGCTAGAATCTCATGCAGAAGAGGAACTGCTGGTTCCCAAAGATGAGTCTCAAGATGTGGATCAGCCACATGAGGAGGTTCATGGAGTGGAGGAAACCACTCAAGTAGAGCCATCCATCAAAAATGGCAGAAAGTGCACCATGGAAGCTGACAGATTGAGACTAGATGCTACACAGAATGTAGGAGCCCCTACTTCACAGTGCATACAGAGACAGTCTCCTGATCGATTTGCTGGATACATGGCTCTCATGAAAAAATGTATTGTGACTGAACCATGTTCCTTTTAGAAAGAAATGCAGGAACCCACTTGGGTTGATGCTATGGTAGAGGATTTTGACTCCATTTTCAAACACAGTGCATGGGAAATTGTCCCAGGACCGGTCGAGAAATCAGTGGTAGGTTCGAGATGGATGTACAAGGTAAAGAAAGATGTTGATGGGAGTGTGAAGAAATACAAGGCTAGGTTTTTGGCCCGAGGCTTCTCACAGATCAAGGGGATAGATTATGATGAGACCTTTGCACCTGTCACAAGGTACTCTTCCATAATATCCATCCTTTCTATCTCAGCGCAAATGGGTTGGTGCATTCATCGGATGGATGTTAAAATTGCATTCCTCAACGGGATCATTGAGGAAGAAGTGTACATTGAACAACTAGAAGGTTTTGAGACCTTTGACAGAGATTTGCATGTGTGCAAACTCAAGAGAGCACTATATGGGCTGAAGAAAGCACCCCGTTCTTGGTACACTCGGATAGATAGCTATTTCACTGGATTGGGCTTCACCAAAAGTGAAGCAGATGCAAACCTATACCAAATTGTGGTGGAGGGTAAACTTTTAATCATTGTGCTTTATGTTGATGATTTAATACTGAATGGTGATGAGCAGTTGATACACTCATGCAAGGATGACCTTGCAAAGGAGTTTGGGATGAAGGATTTGGGCCTTCTTCATTATTTCCTTGGTTTGGAAATATGGCAGGGAGATGGTGAACTCTTTGTGTCTCAAGGAAAGTATGCAAGAGAGATACTGGGTATGTTTCACATGGAGGGCTGCAAACCCATGGATACGCCCCTTCCAGGAAATTGGAGGAAAGAGGATGCTACTTCTGGAGAAGTAGTGGATGTTACTGTCTATCGACAGTTAGTAGGTTCGCTAATGTATTTAGTGAACATGAGACCGAATGTTTTCTACGCGGTTAACCAGCTAAGTCAAGCGATGGTTAAGCCTACCAAACTCTTTTGGGAGGTGGGTAAGTATGTCCTGAGATATCTAAAGGGCACATCTGAGTATGTATTATGGTACAGACAAACAGATGAGGTGAAGTTGCATGGCTTCACTGATGCAGATTGCGTGGGCAGCCCAATGGACAGAAAGAGCACATCAGGGGGGATCTTTAGTATCGGATCTACAGTCGTTTCTTAGTACAATAGAAAACAAAGATCTGTGGCACTTAGTTCAGCAGAAGTAGAATACATGGAAGCGTGTCAAGTTTCATGTGAGGCTATATGGATGAGAAAGATCTTGGATGGTTTGTTTGGTTCTCATTTAAATCCGACAGTGATTTATTGTGATAATCAGAGTTGCATTAAACTCTCAATTAATCATGTGTTTCATGACATATCTAAGCATATAGATATCTGGTATCATCATCTCAGAGATTGTGTGCAGCGGAAGATCATGTTGCTTCAATACATTCCTACGAAAGATCAAGATGCAGACATTCTAATGAAGGTGCTCACTAGTAGCAAATTTGAATATCATAGAGACAGGATTGGGGTGAAGGATAATCCCTTTCTTGTTGAGAGGGAGTGTTGAAAAGTCAACAAGAAACGTGTGTCTAATTTACTTTTCCCTTAAATAAATTGGACAATAATTATTAATCTATTATTTCATTCATAACTGAGTGAGTTGGATTTGTAACAGAATTATAAGTGTAGTTAAGTGAGTTAAGATCAATTTTACGAGTTGTAACTAAACATGCACTAGTGAGAGTTCAGTAAATCAGTGAACTCACATGCAACTGAAGATTCACCACGGTTAACTACATGCATGTCAGATCCTATGGAGAGCTAGTTGAGATAACAGGTGAAAGGGACAGTTTGGCTATCAGTTATGATTCGATCCCACATGCAATGGATATGCTTATGAGCATGTTCAATCTAGGCAATTTGAATTCTCGCTATGACAATTCTAATTGTAGAGATTGTGCAGAGGAGGCAGGTTGTATGGACACGGAGAATTGGCACATGTATTTGTTGATTTGTGTATGACAGTGTGAAACGATTGAATTGTACTGAGAGCTCTTGGATTAGAGTTTTGTATGAGATTGTTTCATGATTTATGATATACATAATATATGATAGTGGGGTTTTTAGCTTTACGCTTTCTCGGAAAAACTTATGTGTTATGTGTTCTTGATATTTCACTTTGTGATTGTGGTTGTGATCATGGTTTAATTTTCCACAAGAATAATAGTAGAAGCGATTTTGTATTTAACAGTGGCGTACAATTGTTAGATCAGGTGAATCGCAGGAAATACTTAATTTGTATTGAAATTTCTACATGGTATCAGAGCCACGGATGCCATGGAGCTAAGGAAGTGAGGTGCGGACATAATTTTATTTTTGGAGGTCCCATCTCTAGCAGGGTGCAAACTTTAGTACTGTAGACTATGCACAGTTCTCAAAGAAGAAATTCTCACAACCTAGTCAAAGGAGAGGTGTGAACCTTCCTGAGCATTCTCACAAGCTAATCAAGGGAGAGGTCCGAACCTCCCTCACCCTATAGTGCATTACAATGAGAACCTTCTAGTCAAGTTCATAGGATACACACAAGGAGAGTGCGGACTTCCCAATCAAGTTCGCAGGCTATACACAAGGCAGGGTGCAAACTTTCCTCAGGCTACTCTCAGGTGGGGTGCGAACCTCCCAGGGAAAGAGGGAAGGCAGCAGTTGAGTTTTGGTGGTTGGATAACATTCGAATTTGCACGATTTTCTTGGTGTGACAGTTGATTCAAGATTGAAATGTCTTTCAATGGATTGAGGTTGGAGTATGCACTCGAGGGCAGCTCTAACTAAAATTTCTTGGAAGGATAGGATGGAGGCAGTACTCGAAGAAAATGGCTTGAAAGAATACATTGACAAAGATGTTCCTAAGCCGGATGCGACAGACACTGCAAATATTGATGCATGGAAAAAGAAAGTGTCGAAGGCGAGGAGGATTCTTTTGGAGGGAGTACGAGACCACATTGTCTCAATTCTCCATGGGAAAATCACACCACATGCAATGTGGAAGGTTTTGATGGATCTGTTCCAAAACAATAGTGACCATAGGAACTTGGCGCTCAAAGATAAACTTAGGAAGATCAAGATGGAGAAGGGTGACACCATTCCAAAATATCTCACGAAGTTTGTCCAATGTCAGGATGAGCTTGGAAGTGTGGGAATAACAGTCACTGTTGATGATTTGGTGAGCTTGGCTCTCCTAGGACTTCCCAAGAATTGGCACAGTTATCAAGACTCTGTCAATGGAATGGAAAAATTGTCGGATTGGGAAAGACTATGGTCGGATCTAGTGCAAGAGGAGTTCAAGCGGAACACCAAGGCAAGGCAAGAGGAGTTCAAGCATGATGATGAAGAATATTGTGCTTTGACTGCCAAGGCAAGCAAAGGAAAAGGGAATAAATTCCATCCAAAATCTGAGTCTAAAGTCAAGAAGCTGGATTTGTCCAAAGTGAAGTGTTTTCACGGTCATGAACATGGGCATCTTGCTACTAACTATCCACAGAAGAGGAAGAACAAGATGGTTGTTGGAGCTGCAACTGGTGAGGCTCTTGTCTCACAATTTGAACTTGACTTCACTTTGATCGCATGCATGGCTTCAAGTGCATCGGGATCAGTGTGGTATTTGGATAGTGGCACTTCCTTCCACATGACGAGAGATAAAGAGTCTTTCATTGACTTGGAGGAGAAAGATCTCAGAATTCATATAGAGATGGGCGATGATGGACAATCCAGTGCAACTGGTATTGGTACCATTACCTTTTATTCTCATTCCCTCAAAAGTGCACCGAGGCACAAGAGTCGTGCAAGGAGTGTGATGGATGAGTAAAGTATCAGAGTTGTGAACCTGAGAAATTGTTGAAGGACTTTAATTCCTTGGGGTAATTGAGGAATTTTCCGCAAGGAGTGCATGCAGGAGTCCTCTTCAAGACTCCGAGTTGGAGAAATCTTAGGAGCGATAGAGTCTTTATAGTCGTCGAAAAAATCACAGGAAGTTTGCGCATAGGAGCATTGAGAATGCGTCGCAAATTTGTGTCGCAGGTGGTTAAGTACCGTGAGAAACACTTTGGTAAAACTTTGCAGAAGTCCTTGAGAAGGAAGAGAAATGGAGGGTCGAAATTCTCCATGGAGAATTTGCAAAGTCCCATGAGCCATCAGATCTCATGGAGGAGCAGGGGAGTTACGGAGCGTGTTTTCAAAGGTTCAAGCTCAGGAGAGGCAGATCCGTAGATTCAAGCCAACAGGAGTCGTTGGATTTGGTCGTGGATTTTCATTTCGGGGTTTCGTGAGTTGGAGTCCCGAAATCTTTGCATCAGGATTCTTGAAATCATGAAGTTCACAATCATGATGGAATGAGGGGCTGGTTAAAAGTCAACCTTGCAAGCGCATCGGAGTTTCGGTAATTCAGGTCTCATGATTTTGGCATTTGTGGAGTAGAGTTGCATGACATCACAACTCCCGAAATTGCGATAACGAGAAATCTGAAATCGGCAAGGGAAAGGTCAAGTGTTGACTATTTTTGGGTTTCGAGGATTTGAGAGACAGGGCGTTTGACCACCGGATTCACGAAATTGCGAAATCTGATCTCCTGAAGTATAAAGGAGAAATTATTCAAGGTTAGTTGTGGGTGAAGATTTCCCAAAATGGAAATAGAAGAGTCGGTCGAGAGTTCTTCGGGCCAGTGGAAGAGGAAAGATCATGTGTGCGTAGAATTCTGACCTGCGGGTTGGGAGGGCTACGTCAGTTCTGGTATTAGAGCTCAGAAAGATTTATTTGATTTCTGTAGCAGGGAAAAGGAGAATTCACCATGTCGTCGAGAATTAGGGGTAGGCAGATGCCTAATCCAGCCATGGAGAGAGAGATGTGTGACCTACGCACTAGACTTGAAGACATGGAGACAGCACAGAGGCATAGAGATGATTCTAGAGATGTTAGTGATTCCGAAAGCAAAAATGAAGCTGGACATGACGAAGAAGAAGTCACAGCAGAAGATGCAGCAAATGAACGCTTGCTTAGAGATGTTGCAAGAATGAGTGCAAGAGCCAAGATGGACATTCCATTTTATGAGGGAAATCTTGATGTAGAGGAGCTTCTAGATTGGATTAGATCTCTGGACAGATATTTTGACTATGAAGATGTTGAAGAGGAAAAGAAGGTCAAACATGTTGTCACGAGATTAAAGGGACATGCAGCATTGTGGTGCGATGAGCTACAAGCTGACAGACGCTGCAAAGGCAAGCAGAAGATCAAGAGTTGGGATAGGATTATCACAAAGATGAAGGTGAAATTCATCCCCAGAGATTATCAAATTACTTTGTTTCGAAGGATGCAGAACTTGAGACAGAAGCTGATGACAGTGAAGGAATACATTGAAGAGTTCTACAGGCTGAACATCAGAGAAGGTCATCGTGAAAGTAATGATGAAAAAGTTTCTAGGTATATGAATGGCCTAAGATATGACATTCAGGATGAGATGAGCATAATGACCATCCGAATGGTGGAAGATGCTTATTAGATGGCTCTAAAAGCTGAAGAGAAGCTGAGTCGAAAGCAGGGTCAAAGAAGTTGAGGAAGAAGTCAAGCCAGGGGAAAATCAGTTGTCCAAGACAGAAATCATAAGCCTAAAGAAGATTGGAAGAAACCTCAACTTCGGATTGAGAGAGGTGGAAGCTCACAGTGAGGGAAATATGCAGGACAGGGAAGACAGTATGTTGATCAAATAGGAGAGTATGTTGATAACTACATGTTTCCTCGTACTAGAGGTAGAGGAAGAGGAAGAGGTGGAGTGATAAAATGCTTCACATGTGGAAAGGTTGGACACAGGTCTTATGAGTGTCCAGACAAAAATAAAGAAGAAGGAGAGACTCACATTGCCGAAGCATAGAGGCGAAATGTTGAGGCAGAGGATGCTGAAGGCAGAAGATCGTTGATGATGCGAAAAGATATTTTGACACCAGAGAAGGAGGTGGAGAGTTCAGTTCAAAGAAACCGACTTTTTCAGACTGCTTGCAAAACCAATGACAGGGTATGCAAGGTCATTGTGGACAGTGGTAGCATGGATAATGTCGTTTCGATGAATATGGTAGAGAAGTTGGAGCTGGAGACAGTTGAACATCCAAGCCCATACAGAGTGTCGTGGCTACAAAAAGGACATCAGGTAACTGTCACTAAATAGTGTTTAGTTGAATTTAAGATAGGGGGATATAATGATAAGATATTATGTGATGTTATTCCTATGGATGTTTGTCATCTATTGCTGGGTAGACCATGGAAATATGATAGAAATGTGATTCATGACGGGAGAATGAACACATACACCCTAGAGAAGAATGAGAGAACTCACATGTTGCTTCCAATCAAAGATAAGGAGGTGAAACTTGAAGTAAGCAACACTGTACTTCTCATGAGTGGGAAGGAACTTCTTACAGAAGTTAAGAAGAAGGAGGAACCGCAATTCATTATGGTCACGAAGCCAAAGATTGTTTTAACTAGCACAAGGGTAGATGATTTACCAGAAGAAGTTCAGGAACTACTGGAAGAGTTCACTGACATAGTAGTGGACGAACTACCTCGTTCGTTGCCACAGATCAAAAGTGTGATTCATCACATTGATCTCATACCGGGAGCTAGTTTTCCAAACAAAGCAACGTACAGATTGACGCCGCAGGAGAATGAAGAGGTCAAAAGACAAGTCCAGGATTTGTGGACAAAGGTTTGGTCAGAGAAAGATTGAGTCTGTGTGTTGTTACGACAGTACTCAGTTCGAAGAAAGACAGAGGCTGGAGGATGCGTACTGACTCAAGGGCGATCAACAAGATAACCATCAGGTACAGATTTCCATTGCCAAGGATGGATGATCTGATGGATTGCTTGAGTGGAGTAAAATATTTTTTGAAGATTGATTTGAAAAGCGGTTATCACCAGATTTGCATGAGAGAAGGTGACGAATGGAAGACATCCTTCAAGACTAATGAGGGGTTGTATGAATGGCTTGTTATGTCATTTGGCTTAACAAACACATCGAGTACTTTCATGAGATTGATGAGTGAAGTCCTCAAGGATTTCATCAGAAAATTTGTTATCGTATATCTTGATGATATATTGATTTTCAGCAAAACAAAGGTTGAACATCTGAAACATTTGGCTATAGTGATGCAGAGGTTACAGCAGGAGAAGCTGCTGATAAACATGAAGAAGTCCTCATTCATGAAGATAGAGCTCATTTATTTGGGGTTTGTTATTTCTATAGATAAGTTGAGGATGGATCCAGATAAGGTGGAGGTAATCAAGAATTGGTCATCACCAAAGAATATCTTTGAAGTTCGAAGTTTTCACAGATTGGCTAGTTTCTGCCGAAAATTCATTAGGAATTTCAATGGGATTAGTGCACCAATGATGGACAGAGACACAAATATTTTCACTGGATAGAAGAGGCTGAGAAGAGTTTAATTTGTTGAAAAGGAAGATCATGGAACAACCAATTCTGGTGTTGCCTGATTTCCAGAAGACATTTCAAATGAAATGCGATGCAAGTGGATTTGCAATAGGGGTAGTCTTGAGTCAAGAAGACAGGCTGATAGCATACTTCAGTGAGAAACTGAATGAAGCCAAAGTGAATACTCCACTTACGACAAGGAGTTTTATGCTATTATACAGGCATTGAAGAAATGGAGACATTACTTGATCCCGAAGGAGTTTGTCTTATACAGTGAAAATCATGCACTGCAGTTTGTGATTCAACAGGAAAATTTGAATCAAAGACATGTTAAGTGGGTTGAATATATGCAAAATTTCACTTTTGTGATTAAACATATTTCTAGTACTGCTAACAAAGTTGTTGATTCTTTGAGCAAGAAGTGTTTGTTATTGCAGGAATTCAAAGTCAAAACATTGGGTTTTGATCATCTCAGGTACATGTACAGAGCTGATCCAGATTTTAAAAAAGCGTATGAGGCAGCTGAGAATCCAATTCTCGGGGATAGAAGCCAATGGGTATAATACACGATCCAGGAAGGATTATTGTTTAAAGGTAATCAGCTTTGTATTCCAAAATGCTCCATGAGGGAGAATTTGTTGAAGGAGAAACACAGTGGAGGATTGGTCGGACACTTCGGTCATGAAAAGACGTTCACAAAGTTGAATGAGTCATATTTTTGGCCAGGAATGTGAGCAGACGTCAAAAGATTTGTGGATAGATGCAGAATTTGACAACATTCGAAAGGCAAGAGGCAGAATGCAGGATTTTATCAACCATTGCCCATACCTGAGAAGCCATGGGATGCAGTCAACATGGACTTCATATTGGGGTTGCCAAGAACACAAAGAGGGTTTGACTCAATCTTTGTGGTGGTGGATAGATTCTCCAAAATGGCACATTTCATTCCATGTCAGAAAACCGGTGACACAACTCACATTGCGAATCTATTTTTCAAAGAATTCGTTCGACTTCATGGCTTGGCAAGAAGCATAGTTTCGGATCGAGACACTAAGTTCATAGGACACTTTTGGAGGACCTTATGGAAGGATTTGGGAACTAAATTGTCATTTATTTCAGCTTATCATCCTCAGACTTATGGACAGACAGAAGCAATGAACAGAAGTCTGGGAGACTTGTTGAGGAGCTTGGTGACAGAACACCATAGCTAATGGGACAACATATTACCACATGCCGATTTTGATTATAACGACTCAGTTAATAGAATCAAGAGACAGAGTCTGTTTCAGATTATCTATGGCATGCAGCCGAGAGGAATTTCTGAATTGAGAAATTTAGAACAGATTGCGACTAGGAGTGCTAGTGTAGAAGATTTCGTAGAGGCGATGAAGGAACTTCATATCCAGGTGAAGGAACGATTGCAGAGTTCGAGTCAGGAATATAAGTAGAGAGAAGATTAGCACAGAAGACAGCTTCAATTTGAATTTGGCTATTTGATCCTCGCACATTTGAGAAAGGAAAGGTTCCCAAGAGGAACATATCATAAACTGAAGATGAAGAAAATCATACCATGCAAGGTCTTGAAGAAATTTGGGGAAAATGCTTACGAGATTGAATTACCCGATGGAATCGTAATTTCTCCGATATTCAATATCTCAGATTTGTACCCATATAAAGCTGAGGAAGTAGAAGCAGGAAATGAACAGCCATAGGTTCAGTGGTGAAAAAATATGCCAGTTGCAGAAAAGCTGCAGATGGAGCGCATACTGGACAAAAGGGTCAGTAAGAAGACCAAGCAAAAACAATACTTTGAGTATTTGGTCAAATGGAAGGGCCATCCAGTTGAAGATACCAGTTGGGAGAACAAAGAAGAGATCCAAAAGCATGGACAGACCATGCGCGAGCTCATGGATAGGAGCCCATGAAAATTTTCAAGCAAGGGAGTATGATGCAGGAGCATCTCAAGCGAGCCAGTGCGGAGATAAAAGACAGCTGGAAAGGCACCCAGTGCAAATTTTGAAAACGTCTTGAAATATTAATGAAGTTTTCAAGTGGAGGCACACTTGTATAATGTAAAAGGACCTTGAGCAATCCGCTCTCGTCCTTAGTAGGTAGAAGGCATTTATAGTAGTTAATGCAAGTAGATAGAATTTAATGCATAGATTAGACAGTTTAGAATGAAAGAGGGAAACGGGATATAGACACCCTCATTGTGTATTGTAACATAGAAGAATGGGATTATGTTAGTTGAGAGAATAGAGCATAGAGGAGAAGAAGCATAGAGTTGTATAGAAGAATTCCATGTACATAAGTTCTAGATTAATACAAAAAGGGTTTTGATTCAGACTCATGGTGTTCAAATATTCTCTGTGTATGCATTTTTAAATGTTATGCTCATGAATGTTTTACTCTTTATATCATGCATTGTTGTTTATGCTATGTGTGTATGATTTCTTGTTAAATGTTTGAAATCTGAGAGAGAGAGAGAGTAAGGGAAATGAGTTTCAATTGTTTCTCTATCTGAGCAAGAGTTCCTGCAAGGAGTGTAGTTGAATTTTCCGTAAGGAATGTGTTGACAAAGGGTTCATAGGTTTGTCTCGGAAAGCTCAGATAAGATAACTTTTATTCTCATTCCCTCAAAAGTGCAGCAAGGCACAGGATCCGTGCAAGGAGTGAGTTGGTCGAGTAAAGTCTCAGAGTTGCGAACCTGAGAAATTGCTGAAGGACTTTAATTCCTTGAGATAATTGAGGAATTTTCCGCAAGGAGTGCGTGCAGGAGTCTTCTTCAAGACTCAGAGTTGGAGAAATCTCAGGAGGGATAGAGTCTCTATAGAAGAAAGCACAGGAAGTTTGCACATAGGAGCATTGAGAAGGCGTCGCAAATTTGCGTCGCGGGTGGTTAAGTACCGTGAGAAACACTTTGGTAAAAGGTTGCAAAAGTCCTTGAGAAGGAAGAGAAACGGAGGGTCAAAATTCTCCATGGAGAATTTGGGAAGTCTTGCGAGCCATCAGATCTCATGGAGGAGTAGGGGAGTTACGGAGCGTGCTCTAAAACGTTCAAGCTCAGGAGAGGCAGAGCCATAGATTCAAGCCAACAGGAGTTGTTGGATTTGGTCGTGGATTTTCATTTCGGGGTTTCGTGAGTTGGAGTCCCAAAATCTTTGCATCAGGATTCGTGAAATTGTGAAGTCCGCAATCCTAATGGAATGAGGGGCTATTGAAAAGTCAAACTTGTGAGCACATCGGAGTTTTGGTAATTTGGGTCTCAGCATTTCAAGGTTCGTGGAGCAGAGTTGCATGACATCGCAACCCCCGAAATCGCGATAATGAGAAATCCAAAATCGGCAAGGGAAAGGCCAAGTGTTGATTGTTTTCGGGTTTCGGGGATTTGAGAGACAGGGTGTTTGACCACGGGATTCACGAAATTGCGAAATCTGATCTCCAGAAGTATAAAAGGGGAATTACTCAAGGTTAGTTGTGGGTGCAAATTTCCTGAAAGGGAAATAGAAGAGTCGGCCGAGAGCTCTTCGGGCCAGTGGAAGAGGAAAGATCCTGTGTGCGTAGACTTCCGACCTACGGGTTGGGAGGGCTGCGTCAATCACACATGCAGTGGATATGCTTATGAGCATGTGCAAACTAGGCAATTCGAATTCCAGTTGTGAGATTTCTAATTTCATAGATTGTGCAAAGGAGGCAAGCTCTCTGGACACAGAGAATTGGCACATGTATTTGTTGATTTGTGTATGACATTGTGAAATGATTGTATTGTACTGAGAGCTCTTGGATTAGAGTTTTGTATGAGATCGTTTCATGATTCATGATATACATAATATATGATAGTGGGGTTTTTAGCTTTACGTTTTCCCGGAAAAATGTTTGTTTTATGTGTTCTCGATATTTCACTTTGTGATTGTGGTTGTGATCGTGGTTTAATTTTCCACAAGAATAATAGTAGAAGTGATTATGTATTTAACAGTGGCGTATAATTGCTAGATCAGGAGAATCGCATTAAATACTTAATTTGTATTGAAATTTCTACATATTGTCGCCACCAAGTTATCTCTTTACTAATCTCAGAATTTCCAACTTTCCAAAGATCATCATTCCATTGTTGGTGAATTAGAAAACACCGGACACTTGCAAAAAAATAAATCATACTTGTAAAAATAAATAAATGGAATTTAAAAGACATCATACATTAAGCAACACATTTTTCTCCTGGGCGGCCCTTGCATTTGGATTGTGGGAATCTTTATTGAACGCCCCTTTCGGGATGTGTGTCATTGTTTCTTCCAACGTCTTCTCGATCTGGAGAGGAGAAGATGGGTTTTAGGCTTCTTTACCCTTCTCAGAAGTGTTTGGCTTGTAATCATATGTCCTAGTTGCTATGTGGGCATCACCTTTCAACATATAAAAATTTGAGGTCGAGGGATTACTAGACAACGAAGGGGGTCCCTGACTACCCCCATCCGCATTTGAAGAGGCTTGAGTTAAATTTTTCCCATGTGGAAATGGGTTCGTTAACACAATAAGTTGTTGTTGCACCAATAAATTATGGGCCACTGCAAGCCAAGGTCACAGGTGAGTCAGGTGGTCTTTCGTACAAAGGTTACATGGATACTAAGACCTTTTTTTCTCTATGTTTCCCCCCCAACATTATTGGTGGGTTTCTTATCCCCCTTACCCTTCTTTCGTTGTTTCTTCTTTCCGCCAGGCTGTTGGTTGGCATTCGGGTTTGTCGATTCAACACTGTGTACATTCGATGTTTGAGTAGGGGGAGCAGCTGAACCAGTGGTTTGGCTGGCTGCTATCTATTGTATCAACAATTACTGCAATTGATTCGATAGTTGATCAGTGGGATTTGCTTGTGTTGAACCAACAATACCATCGGCATGTGGTCCAGACTTCTGTCTAGTCTTGTCAAGAATGGACTGTGGCACATCTGGAAAAACTTCGTAAACTAAACCAGACTAAGAGTATATCAATTCTAGTTGTTGATATCTCATTATCTCTTCTTCCTCGGAAAACACTCCCGACATTGCAACGTATTTGGATAATTGGGGTACCAAATACTTAAGGAACCACTCCAGCAGGAATGCTGGTGGAACTGGTACTTTTATCAAACTCTTCCAACACCGCCATTATTAGATTTGATCTGAGATATGGTCAGCCTTTGTTTACTCAAAGTTGGCCAGCAATTTAGTTTCAGCATTGTATCTCATAGGTAATTGAAAATGGTTTAGAAAAACCATGGCCAATTCCCCAAAAGTAGAGTATCTTGAGCGGTCGAGCTTGATGTACCATTTCATGACACTCCTGATAAGTGTGCATTGAAACAAATGCAACTGGACGGATTCATCTCTCAATGATTTGGATGAGCACCATAGGTGAAAGGTGGTCACATGATTGTCTAGATCTTTGTTAGGCTTACCTTCGAACTTTAGAATGTTCAAGGGCAACTTGGTCAGAATTGGAGGCCAACGCGGATTGTGACAGATCAGGTCGTTTAAAAATATTGACAAGTCTGACAAATGCAATGTTACCAGAAAAGGTAGCTTGGGTTGTGCAGTATGTACAGGAGGAAAGGAGCCTGGAATTTGGTTGGCACTAGGTTTCCAGGAAAATTTAGGTTGTTGACCAGAGTTCTAGTAAATACCATGGTCATGGCTAGCGTATGGATATTGTGTTTGTTGAGACATCATTGGCTAACTCTTGTAATTGGATGTTGAGGGTTTTGAATGGATTGCTCTCGACGTTGTATTCCAAGGGTTCTAGAAAGGGTTTCCCCCTGTCGATCCAAAGGGCATAGGTACTTAGCCCTACCTGGGGTTCCATTGTCCATCGAAGGGGTTTCCCCTGGCTAGCATCCCTGTCAAGGGGATTGATCCCTTCCACAGATTCCAAGGTCCTTGAGAGGTGTTTGACCCCTGTGTAGGAATAATACCCTGCACAAGATTTTATGATCCAAAACCAAGGTTTCCCCCAACCGAGATGGCATATGATGAGAATGTGTTGTTACCAAATGCATCGAACAAAGAGAATGACAAAGAACCCACCAACGTGGTGTTGGAAGAAAGTCCTTGACTACCTGCTCTGAACAAGTTGTAGTTCATGTTCGGTCAGATGGGCTATTAGGGAGCACCGCCTAACGAGGGGGACAATGGAGGTATATGACCCCCACCGTAAGGGAAAGCGTTATAGGGGGCTGAGGTGCCCCCCATTGACCCTTGCAGAGGAGCACTAAAGCTCCTTGCCTCCAGACCCATGATTTGTAGGGTGGAGTAGGAAAGGATAGAGTTTGTATCAAATCCAAGCATCTCATATGAGAATGGAGGGCATGTCGCACTCTAGGTGAACAGAGCAATGATCGCCGCCATAGATAGAATCGGACCACTTCCCGAAGTAGAGGCAGTCGATACCATGGTGGTTTGAACCAGCGAAGGTGGGTTAGGAGGCAGAATGCCCCCTATAGTAGCAGACGTAGAGGGAGTGTGAGGACTCCCTGACGAAGTAGCAGCATTTGCTTCCATTGTTGCTTGCAAGACTATTTGACGCTCATGATGAGTTACCCTTGGGGCAACAACTTGTACCACGATGGGCACCGACAAGTCAGTGACTAGAGAATTGGATAGCCCAAGAGCTTCCACTCCAAGGTCAAGAATAGTAGGCTCCTCTAGATGCAAGAGTTCTTCTCTCAGGGATGGCTCAGGTATAGTTTTTTGCGGCCCGGTCACCTCAAATGATCCTTGTTGGTCAAGTATTTGCCTTCGCGGTGGTGGGGGTGGCTCTAATTCAACCGACGATAGGCCCTGAAGCCTTCATGATCGAAAAATTTCTTGTTCTTCCACTTTGTGATAATATCAATGACACACTAGGGCTTTTACTAACATTGAAAACCAACACACACTAGAAAAATTTCTTATGAGATAAAGCAATCAAACCACTAGCTAGTTGGAAGAACAATTACACCAACCAACACTAGAGCAACTTATCGGTGCAAGTGCAACCCGAATATAGAAGCATCCTTTAGGTATACTCTGCAAAGCGTGGCCCGATGTCTTCCCTAGGTACCGTGGTATACCCCCACAGTCACCTATGTAAGTCACTAGAATAAAGGCAACTAGGTTGCCAGTGCACTAATAGTCACCAGGCAGGTACAGTCGACAGTGGGTGGACCGCAATGAGCAGGGTATCAAGCCTGAAACCTATCAAGGGTATCGAAAGCAAGTGTTCTGGAAGATGACCTAGGACCTCGAATGGATTCAAGACCCACAAAGCTCCATGGAAAATGTAATCAAAAGAATCCCAAGACAAATCATCTATATGTGTTCCCCACTATGCTTGGTCTGGCTTTGGAGGGGTTATCTCTGCTACCTTTCTGCACACGACCTCATGTTTATCCCCTATGTTAGAGGGGCATCCTAGGTTCTGGATAACTTTCATGTTTATTGGACTTTTCACACTCCTTAGCTCAGACTCGTATGTTTGTTTTATAGCCTTGAAGAGTTTCCTCTCCAACCTAAATCAAGGCTCTAGCCTAGACTAGTTGATGGACCCTACAAACATAAAGTCTAATAAATTTTAATTAAGCATTAATTTTAAGTGGCTTGTCTTAAGTCAAGTAAACGAAAAAAAAACTAGTGGTGTATTTTTAAGAGATGAAAGAGAAGAGAATTAAATGAAACTGAAAGAAAACTACTTCTTTTTGACAAATAAAGATTTGCAAATTTAAACTCTTTAACCAACTTTTCGTAACTACTTTTTCTAAGATTTTTTAAAAGAAAAACCCAAAACAAGATTTCGCTCAACTACGACGTACTTAGTGTTCTAAGAATTCAGTAAATAACTTAAGAAAGCACTTTTTCTCCTAATAAGAAAAGACAACTAACCTAACTACTTAACCAAACAAAGAAATAAAATCTTTTTTTTTATGCTTCAAAATAAGAAACTTGAAATGACTTCTTTTTCTTTTCTTCTAAACAAAGGAAAAGGGAAAAGTGAAGAAAAGACCAGACCAAAAACTAACTTCAGGCCTACTACGGATCGCAGGGAGTCACTGATGATACTAAACAAGCTAATCAGAAAATACTCACAAACTTGTCTCAAACCCTTACAAAGAAAACACAAGAAAACTTGATGAAGATAAGCTAAATTGACGTCAAACCCAGGATATAGATTGTAACAATAGAGACCAGTACTAGATCAAGAAACCCCTGAGAAGTATGACTTCATTCAGGGAAGAGGTTGACTGCCTCTTCTTCCAAAAAACATTCTTGACACATGCACGCAACTGACACTTA
Organism: Picea engelmannii; assembly: GCA_009831015.1. NCBI lineage: Eukaryota > Viridiplantae > Streptophyta > Pinopsida > Pinales > Pinaceae > Picea > Picea engelmannii. The sequence continues at coordinate 195,530 of ML794646.1, forward strand.
AGCAACCTGCGTATGTACGCGGGACGTCTAAAGGTAGGGCATGTATGTACGCATGAAGACACACTGCATGTCACATACACCTCTGTAACTTCTCAGAAAGAAAACTAACAGTTAAGGCTGACAAGGCAGGGAGTACTAGTATGGCAGAATAGAATCCCTTAAAGACTCAGAAACTTACAGAAAACTCTAAAAAGGTAATCAAACCAATTAAAACACCCAAAACAATATCCCCTAAAAACCCTAGAGGCTTCCCCAATATGGTCGCCAATTCTACTATAATGGGAAAACCCCCCTATGGAATACACTAGGGTTCAACATGTAGGAAGAGACAATTGTCTAAAGTCTCCTACTTTTTAACAACTACCCCAGATACACCCCACATTCATGCATAAAACACAAGGTAAAAAGATATGGTAACTCTACCTTAAACTCAGCTTCCGGTGTCGATCCTTTTGAGTTCGATTGTTCCTCGACTTTAAGTCTCCTCCCAATGCCGACCTGCATTCATAAATAGAAAAATAAAGAACTACGAACATGCATCTTATATATGAATTAGTGGGTCATATGTCATGATCAAATATAAATCAAACATAAATATTGAACACATCATATTCGGGACAGAAAAAGTATTCATTTTTATTAATCTCACAAAGTTACTTACAATGAGATCGACGACTGCTCCTCGAACCTGGTCCGAGCTCCTCGAACTTGGTCCGAGCTCCTCTTCACCAAGCTCCAACTGTGCTTCCATGTATCTTTCTCCTCTTCAGCTCTCTCTAGGGAATGGATTGGGCTTGCAATGGAGGGAAAAGGCAAGAATAGGGAATTCTGGCTCAAAACTCACAATGTGGCTGCAAATTCTTGGGGCAAGGGGGGAAAGTGAAATGCGGAGAGTTTCACTGTTCTTATGCTTAGCTTTTGAAAGAGACCCCAACACCTCATTTTATATGACAAAAGGATGGTTATTCGGTTGGGTGACGGACTATAGGCAGTAGGACAATTGGGAAACTACCCAACATCGCATAATCTCAACGAATTCCTTGCAACTTTTTTAATTTTTACAACTTTTGTGAGTATACGCGGGTTGTAGTGGTGTAGCTAGCGTATGTACATGGGCAATACTAATGGTGTAGCTAGCATACATACGCGGGCAGTAATGGTGTAGGGCGTGTACATATTCAAAAATAGTGTTTTTAAGAAGAGCTACTCAGTGATGGCTTGGCAAAAATGGCAAGTAAGAGGGCATGATGCCAGGTGTGCATGTATGGTGCAATTTAGGGTTATAACAATGGTTAGTAGTTTATCTAGGTTAGATCAGCCCTAATGGATGTAGGTTAGGGTTTGTAACAACAAGTAGAGTAGTGGTAGAGAGGGGACACCCTAGTAGGGGAAGAATCCTCTCAATGAGGAAAACCAAATCCAAGCAAGAGATCTTTCAAAAGATAAAAATTCATGTTTCTCAAGGCAATGATTTTATATCTCCAATGCAAAAAATAGAAGACTAGTGTCTTTACTATTGAGTTAATGGAGTCAAATAAATGAACTAGAGATGCTACTTCCTTGGGGATGTCAATCCTCTTACTTCCCAAGGCAAGTATCTCTAGCTAGGGTTTCAGAATGAGGGGCGTAAATCCTCTTACTTCCTCAAACAAAACCTTGCAACATCAATGAACTTTAAGCAATAAATGATAGAGACTAGAGTGGGGGTGTAAATGATCTTACTTCCCACTTAGCTCCTAGCACAACAATCCTTGAATTGAAAAAATGATAGCATAAGAGTAAAATACCATACCAAAATCAAGAAATATGCTAAGATAATCCACCATAAAATCTACAAAGCATTCCTCCAAGTCTAGCACCTCACTCCTCCATCAACCATTCACAAGAGATAGCCATAAACAAGTGCACAAGAGGCAAAAATAGCCAAGTGTAGCGAAAATTTCATATCCAAATCCTCTCACAAGAGGGAGAGTTATGTTTTAAATGATATCTTATGATCTCTTATTTATACAAAATGTCACTAAAGTGACTTGTCCATATATTAATGGGTAAACCATAAGACTAGGGGTCAACAACCCTAATCTTCCCCCCTTTAACAAAGTAATATTAAACAGTTCATTTAAAATTTCACTTTTGCACAAGTAAAACCCTAATTTACATGGACATCTCCCCTTTAGGGGACGTTTTGCCACTTAGAAGATGTTGTTGGTGTTGGATAAGCATGGGTAGGCCTCTAAAGGCCACATGTAGTGTTCCCAAGGCCGAGCCCCGTTGCAGATCATGTTATATGCAAAGAATTTTAAATATGTTCTATAGGCTGGTGAGCCAAGTTTTGAATAAGCGGTAGGCTTATGAGTTTTGTTAGGCCAGGGAGCCTAAGTGTTGAAGGCCAGGAGCCTGTGATATACTTGTATGTATGAAGGTCAATTAATAAAATGTAAATACCGCCAGTGCAGACCGACCACGATGAAAGAGTGATGGGGGACTGAGCGTCCACAGATTGGGTAAGGGATCAGGAGCTGAAAGGTGGGAAAGGGGCTGAGTAATGAGCCTAGGGGCTAAGCCTAGGGGGCTTAGGCCTGGAATAATATTTTAATATTATTTCCAAAA
>ML794647.1:0-49778 GCA_009831015.1 Picea engelmannii
CATTCTTACATGGGGATCTAGAAGAAAAAATCTACATGAAGCAACCAGAAGGCTTTGTTGTGAAGGAAAAGAAAGAGTTGGTATGCAAGATGAAAAAGTCCCTATATGGGTTAAAGAAATCACCAAGAATGTGGTATCAAAAATTTGATACTTATATGTTGGGACTTGGCTTCACAATGAGAAAAGTGGATTATTGTGTGTATTTCAAATTAATTGGTGATCATCTTATTTATTTTCTCTTGTATGTGGATGATATGTTGTTGATAGGAAACAACAAGGAGAATATCCAGGATGTGAAAACTCAGTTGGCCTCTAAATTTGACATGAAGGATCTTGGTGCTACAAATTTCATTTTGGGAATGGAATTAAAAAGAGATCGAGAAAATAGGAAACTCTGGTTAAATTGGAGGAAATGTGTCAAGACAATATCGTAGAGGTTTAATATGAAAGAATGTAAAATGGTCAAGGTTCATGTTGTTGTAGGTATAAAGTTATCTACAGATCAGTGTCCCAAGACAAAGGAAGAGGAAGAGAACATGTCTTGTGTTTCGTATGCGAGTGTGGTTGGTAGTTTGGTGTATGCAATGGTTTGTACTAGACCGTACATTGCATATGCAATGGGATTTTTGAGCGGGTATATGTCAAAACTAGGAAAGGAACATTGGACAGCAGTAAAGAGGGTTTTCATGTATTTGTGTGGCACTAATGGTTATGGATTGTGCTACCAAGGAAGACCATGATTGGATAGATTGTTGGACATGCATATCTTTTTGGATGCATATTGGGCTAGATATATAGATCATAGAAGATCTACAAGCAAATATGTGTTTAACCTGTTTGGAGGAGAAATCAGTTGGATGAGAAAAACACAGCCTGTAGTGTCACTCTCAACTATAGAACTTGAATACAAGGTAGCCAATCATGCAAGAAAGGAAGAAGTATGGTTACAGATATTATGTTTAGGTATTGGGTTGGTACAACAAGATGTAAGGATAGATTGTGACAATGAGAGTGCAATATTCTTGGCAAATAACCCAACTTATCATTCAAAGACAAAGCATATTGATGTCCATTATCACTTTGTGAGAGACATGGTTAAAGACAATAAAGTGTTGCTAATGAAGGTGGACACTTCGGAGAATGTTGCACATTCATTAAAAAAAATTGTGAGAACTGAGAAGTTCTCTTGGTGTAGAGGATCTATGGGTATTGTTTCCCTAGAAAATTGACTATGTAATCATGTAACTCGATACATGCAAAGAAAACAACAAGTGGGAGGATGTTGGGTATGTGTTATATTATTTGAAAAATTGATCTCATGTATTGTACATTGATATGGGAGAAAAGGGGATATAGGGGGTGCTTTGCACCCCCCAGCCAGGAGGGTTGTAGGGGTTTGGGGTCAAGAGCCCCCGAGAAAAAAAAAATGGTTTGTTTTTGGTATCTTTTTCGACACATGGTTTTTTCCAATGGTTTTCTAATTTTGGTTAAGTAATTAGGGTTGTTTCCTAATGCGGGTCAATGGATTATGGGTTTATATGTCATGGGATACTATATGTATATTGTATTCTAAACAATGAAAAATATGATGAATAGAATAGAGGTGTGGATCTAAACAAGCTACAGGTTTTCCCAGTTTGTGTTTCCAGGGTAAAAATATATGTGTAATATGTGTGTGTGCCATTGTATATTTTATGTTTAATTAAGAATATGTTTGCAGTAGTTGATTATAAAAGGTTAAAATATACACTTACGTTACAAGAATTTAATATCATTATATTAGATGGACCTGGGAGAGAAAATGTAGTTGCGAATTTTCTTTCCAGGATTCATAATGAAGGTGAATTAGTTCTTGTAAATGATCATTTTCCTAATGAGAATCTATTTGCAATATCTACTAAATATCCTTGTTTTAGAAATATCACTAACTATTTGGCTACAACAAAGTTACCTCAACACCTTTCACCGAAGGAGAAGTAGAAGATCATCAAACTTAGTGCCACATATGCTTGGATTGGTGGAGAACTTTTTTGAACTGGACCTGTTCTAATTATTCGGAGGTGTGTACAAGAGGATGAAGTGTTTGAAATATTAAATGAATGCCACAATGATCCATTTGGAGGCCATTTTACGAATAAAAAAACCATATACAAAGTCCTTCATTTGGGGTATTATTGGTCTACTCTTTTCAATAATGCCAAGAATTACGTTAGACGCTGTGAAAGTTGTCAGTGGATGGGCTGACCAGTGCAAGTAAACAAAATTCATCTACAACCTCAGGTACTCATAGAGCCTTTTGAAAAATGGGATCTAGACTTTGTAGGACCTATCACTCCAATGTCAAGGAAAAAGAGGTATATTCGGGTATGTACTAACTATGTTACTAAATGGGTAGAAGTTAAACCTCTTCTTCATGCTACCGAACAAGTTGTTGTAGATTTTTTATTTTGGGATATATTTACTCAGTTTGGTGTCCCAAGAGAGATTGTTACAGATCAAGGCACTCAATTTATATCAAAACTTTTCCATACCATCATAGATCAATACAAGATCAAACATCGAAAGTCCTTCCCCATACCATCCACAATACAATGGGAAAGTGGAATCTAAAAACAAAGTTCTCAAAACCATCTTAACCAAAAAAGTTCAATTGTGCCAACGAGACTCGGCAGATCGGATTCTAAAGGAACTTTGGGCATACCAAACTACATGGAGGAATACAACCAGGCATACACCATATGATCATGTATATGAAAAACAAGTGTTGCTTTGTATTGAGTCCAAATAAAACTTTCAGGACAACAACCAAACTAGGAATGGATCTCTCAAATGCTCAGTACAAAAGGATAGCAAAGAATAGTGAATCAGTGAAAATCAAGACTATTGACAAGGAGGGAATTTCTTTTATAGTAAATGGACATAGAATAAGGTTATATCAGAAACCTTTAAATAGAGAAGAATGTGTCCACAATCTTCTTCAACAATCAAATATGGAGATAGTGAGTAAAAGAAATGCTTCCCTTGTCCTATGTCAAATTGATCCTTCTTTCTCTTATTCTATATATATATATATATATATATATATATATATATATAATTAAAAAATTAAAAAAAAAAAAAAAATAGTAAAGACAAAAATAAGAGTGTAGTCTATGAAAACTAGTTTATTGGCATAGGTGTGCATGGAATTTGTTTGAAAACAAGTGATCTGGTGGACAGAATTCAATTTCCTTCAAATAATTATAGGATTTTTCAAAAATCTCATGTTCAACATTTTAGTGTTCCTATAAGTTTTAAACCTATGAAGTAAAGCAATGCATACATATTCTTAAGCAAAACATAAATTAATCAATGGCTCATACACATAGTACACATATATTTACTTCGGAAACCCTTAACCGGGAGAAAACCAACCTTCCTTGGTGCCACACCTCTCAACTCTTCATTGTATTAATTTCATCATTCACAATACAAAATATACAATATTTTAGGTATTCCACAGCTACCAAAACCCTAATCCCTTAATCCAAGACAATTTAGAAAACTGCTAAAAATAGTGAAAAATGCTAAAATAGAAAAAATCCTCCAGGATAGGTGATGGGATCATCAGATATTGTCGTAAAGTTGACACACCCCACACACACATTCAAAGAATATAACACATACCCAACAATTTCAGCTTTTGATTTTCAACAAATGAAGTTATTTTCAAATAAAGATTGTATAAAATCAATTTTTACAGCATTCAGACGAATAGATTTTTTCTATTTATTGTTTCAAGATTTAGAATACAAATATTTTTAGAAGTTTTTATATTTCCGGAGTTACACTACGATATTCTCATAAATAATTTTGTAGCGGTTTTCAGAATGATCAAGTTTTTAGTTCATGTTAAAAATTTCAGAATTTCATTCTTCGATCATTTTAAATCTTCTCCAAATACAACAGTTGTAGACAAATTCAATTCAAATCTAGAGCTTACTTTTCAAAATATGCCACATGGGGATCTTTACTGCAAGTTTTTTTCTCAATTTTTCAAACTTTATGTAGTTACAGGGATTTTCGATAGCTACCAGAATTCCCCTGTAAATATCTTTTAAGAAACTGTTGGACATTAACTTGTTTTCAATCTAGTATGCAACACAATTTTCATGGCACGATTGTGAATTTCATGCATTTTATCATGATATTTGTTATTCGTAATTCTGAAATTTCATATCTTCATTGGCAATTTCATATCTTCATTAGCAATTTCATATCGTCATGAGCAATTTCCGATCAGTCATAAGCAGTTCTATAATTTTTCAAGTTCCATATTTTCCAAAGTTATGCAGCAAGAAAATGAATCGAAATCAGCAACAAAATCAGCGTTAGCATCAGCATCAAAATCCAATTTGGTTCTTAGCTCCTCCTCCAACTTCAACAAAAAGAAAGGTGATCAAATCATGGGTACAGGTAAACCAGAAGTAATGGCCTTTAAACTATGTTTGCAATAGGAATTGTGGAATGTGTGAAGAATTTAGACAAATTATAAGCCTTCATATACATTTACCTTATTTCTAATCCTATGATTTATCCTATTTTCTTATCGTTTTCCCATATCATCGCCTCCATTCCATATATCCAAAAACCAACCATAAGTTATTTTTTCTCATATGAATTAACACTTAATATCATAATTATATATGCATGTTCAAATCCTATTTCGACGTGCATTATTCAAAGTGTTAATTAGACCGATATTTCAAAGCCACGACCTAATCATTCATGAGTGACAACATAATTTTGAATGATGCCTTGAAAATCGGCATGATCGTTTTCATCATTTAATTGATAGGCCTAATCATAACTTAGACATCTCTCGAATCCTACCCTCATTTAAAATTCAACATATTGTTATTTACATTCCGATCCTTATTCATTATGACAAAGAGTGACTTCGAGACCTGCATTTCCTCTAACACTACAGATTAAGTATGGGACTAGTTACCAGGAATAAACCAGTCGGCACAGAGTTTCTCGATGCATATCCAAAATGCCAGAGAAGGTTCAAAAAGGAAGGACGGTTATATTTTTTGCAGAAATTACAAGGATATGACAAACTGGTAACCAAATCATTCATTGAGTCTTTTGACAGGACTCAAGCTTAGATAGGAGACCTCCAGTTACATGTATCAAAATATTTCATTGCACGAGCTATCAAATTACCACAGAGTGGGGAAAAATGGTTCAAGAATTAGAAAATAAAGGGAGAATTATGGAATGAGTTTCTCAAGGATCTTGCACAGGCCTAGAAATGCAACAAGGGAATTCCAACCACAATGCTCAAAAAGAAGTGGAGGGACACCATGTATATTGCACAGAATTATGTTACCTGTGAAGGCAAGTATGGTCTTGTATTTTTCTACCATCTTCGATTATTATTGCATTTCATCAAAGGTCGAGAAATCAATGTTCCCTTCTATCCATTAAATAGCTTGAAAACGATGGCACTAAGTATTCAGTGTAGCCCTAGGAGCCTAGAGAGAAGTTTTTTCCATTTCAGTTTAGTCAAAATCTTGGTTGAAGCTAGGTTACAGGAACAAAACAATAGTTGGGTGGAATTTCTGATATGAAATCACCTCATGGAAGCACCTGTGAAACAAGGTGTTAAGAGTTTGAAACGCAAGGATAGTAAAGATAGGGTTCCTGAAATGAAAATATCGAAACTAGAGCTAGAGGTTCCTGAAATGAAAATTTCATAACCAGAACCAAAGCTTCCTAAGATGAGAAATTCAGAACCTAAAATAGAAAAGAATATAGAAAATTTGGAACCTAAGATAAAAAGGAAAAAGAGGAATTTGAGACAAAAGATAGAGAAGAAGGCCAAGGTTCTGAACCCTAAACCAAGTATACCAAAAGGTCGGCCCAGAGGAAAATCAGTAAATAAAATCGATAAATTTGAGAGAAGGGGTTTAAATCCTAAAATTGAAAATGAGGATAAAGGCTTGAAATCCCAAGAATGAGCAAAAAACAAACACTATAGAAGGTAAGAAGAGGAAGGTCGAGACTTTTGGGTATCGTACTACAAGGAGTATGACAAAGAGCCTAAATACAGAATGGGATGATAGCTTTAAAATTCAAGATAAGGAGGTAATCGAGCTCGAGGAATCAAACAGAGAACAACATAGCAACTTACAGAGGAAGGAAATTCATGAGAATTTCAGTGAGAATCCCAGGACCAAATCGGCATTTAGTCCCTCACCAAGTTTAGGAAATAGGAGCGAATTGTAAAAATACGATGATGATGATGCAATTAGGGAATTTGATGATCCTGTGACAAATTTTGAGGTATACACAGCCCTTGAAGTTGACAAAGAAGCATTGTCATATCTAGTTCCTTCGTCGCCGAAGCTTAAACAAGTTAATAAAGTCAAGAAGCTGAAAGAATAAGTTAAGGAGTTGTAATTCCTCAACAAACATATCAAATATGAGAATGAAAAATTGAAACCCAACATTGCTATGCTACAGAGGGAGACTGGATGGTTAGAAGTAGAGAAGAAACTATTGATTAAGAAAGCTAGAAAATGGTATACTTATAGGAAAAAATTTAAAATCAGAAATCAAAGATTGAAGATAAAATTGAATGAAGCAAAGATGACAATACAAGCCTCGCCTTCTAGCTTGAACATTATAATAGATTCTACCGAAAGGGTATAAGAGGATAGGATCAACAATTATGGACTTTTAAAGGATTTAGGAAGGCAATTAATTTTTGGAGGAATAGAGTATATTTTGGTTGCATGAGAACATGCAACATCTTTCGTGTGAGGGAGATGTTGGGTCCTTGAATTGAACTATTTTTGTCACTTCCTTATTCAAAATTCCCTCTAAACCTATGCCTATGAACTATGGACTACACTCCATTACTACCACTTTTTCCATGATTATTTATCTAGCTACAAGATTTGTATATCGAAGGATATTCAAGGTAAAATTGACCATTATAGCATGTTTTCATTCTTCCTTACTTAAATTAGTTTAAAAAGTCATTGTGTTAATAAGTCACTACAGAATCATAGATTGTGTAGCAACTTAAATATTATTGTAGCACTGATCATTATGTAGCAGGATTGCAGTTCTATATGGTTGTGTGCATTCCGAGACGAGATCATGACTTGGAGATGGTTTCAAATCATCACCAGATTGTCACTCACCTATCAACCAAAATCATGAGTCCACCAAGTCAGCATAGGAGCGAGGTCAAAGTTCTGGTCAACACATAATGTAGTGGCAGGGTACCCGAGTTGAATCAACACCAAATCAGCTATGAGGTGGAAACAATATCGAGTAGGAGAATATTCATGCAATATTGTCATGAAATTCTCCCTACATGGGTTGTCAAAATCATTTCATTCATCCACGAATATCCCAGCTCTGATTTGTAAACACATTTGCACTATTTTATAGATAAATTTGTTTTAAAGATCTGTGGGTTTTGGATCTCAAGGATATCATTTGTAATGTGTAAATATTCAATCATGAGAACCTTCAAGAGATGGATTTGATAGGATATTGAACCTCTGTAGTGTTATAGCGTTGATTAGAGATTAATAAAAAAATTATAGTTAATTATCAATTTCATGTGTTGTGCATTTAATTACATAAGTTCAGTTTTGTAGCATTCTTTAGCAGTGTCCACCAAGCCAAGACGGCCCCCTGTGCAAGGTATACGTTGATTTGATTTCAATTAGTTTTATTTTAATTTAGTAGTTGTATGAGTTTGGTTTATGTCATTTTGTTTCTTTTAAGTTTTCAATTTTATTCATGAATTATGTTTTCAATATTACAAAAATATTGTTGCACATAATTGTTAAGTGAATAAATATTGTCTTATTTTAATTACATAAACATTCATTGAACATAATGATTGAAATTTTGTAATTGCATTGCAACTAATAGTCCAGGAAGTTAACAATTTCAAGTGATTAGAATCATTTATGTAGTTTTCTATTAATTATGTTTCTATTATATTGCATTTACTCTGTTTTATGTAGTTAAGTAGCAACTTTGATTCTGCAACACAACAATGAACAGTTTTGTTTTTGCATAGTGTTCATTTAGAAGTAGGTTATAAACTAAGTCTTGCATATGATGTGCATATACTTCATTAGTTTATGAATCTCGGATTGATGATTTAATGTAGCATAGTTCACTTAATTGAATTGACTGACAGGCCATTATCTTGAATCCATGTGCTTCCATCTCCATAGATTCCTTTTCCTCTTTAATGCGTGATATCATGGCCATGGTTTCTTCTACATTAGTTGCAGTTGTTGGAACATGTGGTTCCATCGTAAACCTCACCTTGTCAATTGAGTGGATTGACCAAGTGTTTGGATCGATAACCGACTGAATTGGTGGTTGACCATGTCCACTTAGAATCCCATATCCACATTTCATGGACAGGTGCACTTCACCCGAGATTATTGTTTTGCTCCATGACCAAAACCTATTTATAGACGATCCTTATGATCAGTCTATCACATCATCAAATCATCATCGAGGATCTACTCTCGCTCTCATTGCGTGACTTGTTCTTCAATGCTACAGTGTCTTTCGACACCACCATTGCCTCTCAGATCCATTCTCCTCTGAGTTCAATCCATGTTCCAACATGGTATCAGAGATGATGGTTCTTTGCTCTAGGGTTCGCAGAGAGTGGAATGGATTGAGACAACGGTGAAGTCGTGATCTGGCCTTTCAGTGATGGAAGACTCACTGCCAATATGTTTCCCGTCATGGGTTATTGAGCTGAAAAAACCCTCATTTTTCGATGCACTCTAGGTATCGTTGTACATTCTATATTGAGCATATGCCCTATTTGTCGAAGACAGATTGGAATTGTGCTAGTGCACCCACTTGGAAGAAATTTGTTCTAGGGTTTTTTGATTGAGAAGTCGTTTTACGAGAGAGGCATCAATTGCACATCCAACTACGAAAGCAGATCGAACTTGGATCATTAATTGAAATTCACCAATGAACTCAATCAATTCGACCAGATGAATGCATGATGCCCGACTAGTGGAGTAGAGTCAACTAGAGAAGAGGCTTTTGACTCATGAACCTGAAGTGAAAGAGGATTGATTTTTCTCTCGACTAGACCATCGAAGAAGGCCCATCGATTTGGCACCTGACTCCCTTGCTCACAGATTTTGCCTCTCAACTGAAGTAAAGGTCGACCCAGCTTGAATTTAGCATGATCGAAACCCTCGACCGATATCCGCCCTCCACTCGACATGACTGCAGATATACTCCTCGACTCGGATTTGTGGGTAGTTGAAGGGATTGACTAGTTCAAAGATCGAATGGCTCGACTTATGGATGTGTGGATGCCCTCGCTAACTGGAAAAATCTTCCCACGCGTCTGGTAAGCTTGACTCGACTTGATTGTAGCATCTCTCGGCATCGACATGGCACTCTACTCAACCAGTGAAACCCTCGACCAATAAATTGTTTGATGTCCGACCTCAGCATCTCTTCTTCATGGATCTAAACCTTCGACTTGGGCACACCATAAGGGCTCGACTTGACTTTGTTGAGGGTGCGTCAATAATTTGAATTGACTGGCGCGTTAGACTGAAGTCTACGTCAACTTGGTCATGGATTTTCTCGACTCCACTTGAGGAAGAGAAGACAAAACTGTGGCCCATTTCAAAATTTCATCTTGTGGCTCGATTGCATTACTTTGTTGAATAAGACGTTGATTTCCCATAGGAAATACATCGACGGCTAGTAAGCCAGATTTCTTGTTGTGGTTGATATCCCGTCCACCCCTTTTCCTTTCTAGATTTAATGCTTGAATTTTGTCCTCCATCAATGATGGGCATGTTGGACGAAGATGAATACCTTGTGCTTCAAAAATTGTAGGAGATACATGAGAAGAAGGTCGTTGCCTTGGAAGAACCTCACAACCAACTTTGCACAGAAGTCACTACCTTGCAGAATGTCATTGCATAGTTGCAGACTTAGAATCAATGCCTGAGAACTGACATGGAGATAGCCCATACCCAACTAGAAGATGAGGCTAACATCTTTCAAACCATCCTTTTGCAGTGGTTTGATGAGAAATCTAGGAAAATTTTTGACCTAGAACAGATAATGGAAACCATATTTCAAGATCTGGTGGATGATTTTGGTGATAAAACATATCTTGTCGATGATCTTGTGAAAGAAGTGAAAACCCTTTATCATGAAAATGTTTCCTTGAAGACAGAGAATGAAAGATTAAAAAATTAGTTAAGGACTATAGAAAACATGTTCCAGACTATTGTGACTAAGCACTCCAGGAGGGTTACTTCCATGGGGAACATTGTGGCAAGCTTTTTCTAGACTCTTGTAGACAAATTTGAGAAGTATGACCTTCTTGAAGACTTGGAGAAAGAAGTGAAATCCCTTCCTCATACAACATTGAGCATTGATGTCAACCAGCTGACGGAAACAAATTCCCAGCTGACTCGTGAGGTTTCCCACTTGCACGCCTCCATTGATGAGCTTCGTGAAGAAGTTGCTCCTCTTCATAAAGATAAAAATCAATTTTTTGATGAATATCATCCATTGAAGGAATATTATGATGTCATATTGTTGCAGTTGACTAAGAAGGATGAGACTCTCCAGGGCTCGCAGGATTGCAAACAAAACCTTGAAGAACAATTTTTCCAACCACAGAATGTTGAGAACTGCTAAGAAGAAGAATGTTGTTGTTGAGTTGTCAGGCTCACCTATTTATTCTTCCACCATTGCTGCCAATCTAGCTATTTGTGAGAATAATGTTGTTTTTGTTGAGCTACTAATCCCACCCATTTCTTCTTCACCCACTACTATTGTTTGTAATCCAGATGTTTTTGATTTATGCTTTAAAATTAATGATTGTTTTGTTTCTCCTAGATTTGAAAAACACACTACGGGTAAAGGATCCTAGCTACTCAGCAAGATGGGATATACTAGTGGGGGACTTGGGAAGAATGGACAAGGTATTGTTTCTCCCACTATGCCTGAGATAATGACACCAAGAACAAGTCTTGAATATGATGCTAATGTTGTCCCCTTACCTACACCTACCCTTGCTGCAAACATGGAAGTTTTGTTCGTTGCAGGTAGAGTTCAAATTAATTTTCCTACAGAGCAATCTTTTGAGTTGATTGATGAGATTGTTGTTCCTAACATGCCAGAAGTTTGGGATATTATTGTTGATGAAACTACTATTGATATATCGGGTTGTTCTACTCTTGACAGTACACCAAACCCTGAGCCTATATCTCTTGATCAACTAGCATAGAAATATGTGCCTTATCCTCATCATTGCCATCGAAGACATGGCAATCATGCTTTCAAATTCTTGCAGAAGAGACGTGAAAGAAAGAACCATGGACAAGTACCAACTACCAGGATTAATTGTGGTTGGATTGATGAGTGGTCATGGGTGAATGTGATCAGATGTTTGAAGAGTTCTTATCATTGTGTTTCATCAGTTGTACGGACGTACAACGCTCCTCTTCATTATTAATTGTTTTACAGTGGTGTTGACGGGCATATGTGAACACACCGTCAACGAGAAGGGAAGATCTGGTCCGGGGTTGTCTAAGTAACCCAAGTCGTTTGAAATAACCTACCCTGATGGGTTTTACAACTTCGTTACCTGGTGAAAACACTAAGGTAAACTAAGAAAGAAAAATGATTATCTATCTTTAATATATAAATACCACAGTCTTGTTTATATTATATACAATATTTATGTACATATACAAGGTTTGTGTAAAGCCTTGTGAAACTAGAAATTGTACTACTGAAATAGGGTTTAAGTAACACATGAAAGATAAGGGAAACTATTATGTGACTAATTAATAACTTAATAGAAAAAATAACACTAAAAAGGAATGAATATGATTTATAATGATATAACTAAAATGATCAAAGCATTTAAAGTTTGAGTTGTAATCATTATCCATTCAATAAAATAAATAAACCAATAAAAATAAATTGTCCTGTTGTTGATCAACAACCAAAAAAGAACTGTGATTTTTGTCTTCTTATGTAAGATATGCTCCAGTAACCTGTTTTCTAAACAGAAATCTATGGCAAACACTTTAGAGAATAGAAAAAAAAAAAAAAAACATGATGATATTACCTGAAGAAATTCAAGCAATTTCAACAATTCATAGGTGACTTATAAGGAACAAAAAAACAATTATATCCATTATGATACACAGCAACATATGCAATTGATATAACAAATTCAAATGTTCGAGACAACTCAAAACACAGAGATATATGTCTTATGTTTAATATATCATATGGACCATAATAACCAGAAAGAATGAACTATGTCATGAACAAAAAGAAGAAAGACATCAAAGCATATATATAGATGAACAAATGAAAGCTAATTCAATCAATATGTGTTTTAAGCTCCAAAAAATATGAAAGGTAACACGACTAATAAATAATCACATTAAACAATTTACTGTCCAGATGAAAGACATCAAGCAAACTGCCTTTTCATATCTTTCATTCAAAAAATCTTGGTCCATTCTCCCAGGTTCCAAATGTTGTTGTTTCCAAATCAAAAATGAATATTTAAAGGTAATCTTGGTTGTTTCTCCTACCCATAGGATAGAGATCGATCTATGCAAAATAAGGAGATTCTAACCTCCAATCTAAACTAGGAAAAATAACAAAATTATAGCAAGTTTAACAAGTTTGTTACAAATGATCATTCATGATCAACAACTGCTTAAGAAAGAACCTAACACTTTTCAAAAAATAAATATCATCCCAGATTTCTTATAACATAATCATCACGTATATCAGCCATTCGAGTGTGGTAAAAACCTGGAAAAAGACAAAACAAAATAACATCAAAATCTATTTAACTAATTTCAGACTGGCTACAGAATATTCGATTATGTAACTAGTCTATCACAAACAAATCATGTTATTTTAAAACTTATTCAATCACAATAGAAATGACATTTAGTTACCCAAAATTAAGAATTCAAAAGTGATGGATTGTGTACATTAGATCATCTGATGAAATTAACATTAGTTGATATTTTATAATCACGTATCCAAAATGATTTGGTGTTTTAACTGTGCGAGCTATAGACTTATGGGCTTCCATCTTTAATCTATTGTTTTCTTCTTCTAACTTTATGTTTTGTACTATGACCTGATTTAACTGCATTTGTAGATAAGGCACATCAGAGTAATACTTTTGTACCCAAGCCAAATATTCATGACAGGGATCAAGTTCTAAACCTGGAATTTGATAATATTGTTCCTTTTTTGAAAAACCTTCCTTGACTTTTAAATTGGCCTGTATGCTAGAGAAACATTTACAATCTTGAAGGCAAGGAGGTAAGTTTGAGACAAATTTATACTCAATATGGTCTTCTTCAGACGAGTCTTGGTCTATCATAATAGTTGGAATAGTATCATCCTTCTATTTTTTTCTATTACGAATTAACCTGGAAATGACTTGTCCAGCCCTTTTATTCTTGAAATCCACTTCGCCATTAAATCGTGATGGTTTACCCTATGTATTTATTTGTTCTTCTTTGACACAACTCATGAGTTGTGGTTGGATTTCATTCATAAATTGATCCTTCAGATCAAAAACAATAGCTTCTAGTGATTTCTTAGGGAGAAACTTCTTCTTTTTAATTGTTGTTTGTGTTACAGATAAGGAGACATCTTGGAAATTAGATAACGACACAGGGCTTTCATCAATTTGAATTTTGATTTGTAATTCTTGTGATGGAGATTGCAGAGGTAAAGTCCCTTCACCATTTTGTACAAGGCCCAATACAGGTTCACCACTCAAGGATAAAAACTTATTTCTAATAAGAAAACTTTCCCAACTATCCCCAACACTAACCAAATGATACTCGACCAGAGTTCGGATCAAGCCATGATGGAACAGGATGGCTTGAGGATTGCAAATCGAACGTTGATAGAACCTGGCCAGTTTCTGGAGGCTTCAGAGAAAATAGAAGGGTAAATTATGATGAAAACCAAGGAAAACCATGAGAAAACGTGTGTAGAAGTAGAAAATCAAACTAAAATGGCCTTCACAGGTTATAAATTGCTTGATGATCAACAGGAATTAATGCCATTTAGACTGGAATAAATCCAGGGGTAATCCTTTGACACGGTATTTCATTTTTTTAGACACTAGCAATGACTACCAAGGGATATTTTCTACCCTAATATTTTTAAACCATTTATTTCCAAAAGCAGAGAGATTGGTGGCTCTGGAAATAAAATCCTCATCCACTTGAAACTGCACATCACCGACCTTAACTCTCATGCCATCAAACGTTTTGGAAAACTCTTTGGCCACATCTAAGTTAAAACCCCTAAATGACGGAACGAAAGGTAGCCACCCAACCTGGGTAAGTCTCTAAGTGACACTATCATGAGTTAGTAGGGTTTGGGAACCATTAGGTTCAATCCTAACGACAGGAGCCATAACAAAGGTGAATCGGAAAACAACAAAATGAACTTTGTGGGGAGGATCAAAATGAAAGTTGAGTAGGGTAAAGAGATAAGCTTCGAAGCGAGACAGGTAAGCATACCTGATGCGAGGTGAAATGTGCATAAAATGAAAGTACATGGTTATCATTCCCAACTTGGAATACTGATTTCCTCCAGCCAAGCAAAGGACAAGCATGGTCTGGACAGCAAAAATCATGTAGACATTGTTGTTCGCCATGAAACCCTGGTCTACAACCCGATAATTTTCCCCTGATGAGATCATAATGCACGAAATATCCATAAAATTTGGTGAGGAGTAAGGACCATCGTAAATGAACATGGTACAATGTAGGTTTGGGGGGTAACGGTGAGGTGTTGGCCAAAGCGCTTAGATTTCATCAAAGATTTTTAAATTGCAACTATTAGCCTAATTTCGAATATAGGTCTGTATGTCAATAAAAAAATTAATATGTAGCCATTTCACTTACCTAGGAAATAATCAATCTTTTGTTTAAATGTAACAATAATTATTAGATCATTTCTCATAGGTTACAACTAGAAGTAATAAGATTTTTTTTCTTTTAAATTATGCATGGGATAATCATATATAAAGTTCCTTCTTAGTTGTTGTAGATGAAAGATAACTAAATTCATGCTTCTCAGTCATGAATTTAGAGAAGGGTAACAAACATCAAGTCTCACACGAAAAATCGAATGACCAAAATAAAAAGAAAACAAACCCGAACACTATGAGCTATCAATTTAATGAATCCTCTTTCCCGTAAGTGGAGTACGAGATGTAAAAAATGCTTCGAATAGAAACATAAAACAAAAGACTAGTTGGGTTGCCAACAAGTGGTCAACCACAATATTGACTTGACTTGATAGTCGACTAGAGTTTCAACTGGGATATTGGTCGACCACAAGATCGACCCAACTTGACAATCGGTTGGAGTTTCGACTAGGATATTGGTCGATTGGGCTTGAACCTGACATGACAGTCGAATGGAGGTGTTTGAAACTATGTATTTGTCGATCGTGTTTCAACTAATTATTGTTTGTTGATTGGTGTTTCAACGTATATCTATTGATGATGCTTTAATCCCTCAGCTATGTTTAAAGGGGGGAGTCATTGAAGTTACTTATGTGTAAACCCAACTAATGTGCTTGGATTTGTTGAGACCAATTGAACCATGCTTGAATGTGTTGTTGGGAATTGTACTTATGTTTATTGTACCTGATGTAGAAATTTTTGGATTGAAAGAGAGTGATTATATTGGTGTGTTCTTGTCTAGTCATCTCATCGACTAGCTAGTGTTGTTTTGTTGTCTAGTCGACTGACCGATTGGGACCGTGTTTGGACAATGGTTTTTGCAAATAGTTTGCAATGGATGACTGCTCCTTTGGCCTTGATCTATTTTGATGGCGATCATACTTCCTCAGGTGTGTTTTTGTACCATTTTGTGATCAAATTTTGCAGTCGAGACAAATTCAAGGGGGGAAGTTGCGGAATTTGTTTTCCTCCAAGATAAGTTTATGGGGGGGTGTTGGAACATGTGGTTACATCATAAACCTCACCTTATTGGTTGAGTGAGTCAACCAATTCTTTGGGTCAATGGCCGACTAAATTTGTGGTTGACCATGTCCACTTAGGATCCCAGATCCACATTTCATGGGCAGGTGCAACCGAATTCACTCGAGCTTATTGTTTTGGTCCATGACCAAAAACTATTTATAAATTATCCTTGTGATCGGTTTATCACATCATCAGATCATCATCAGGGATCTTCTCTCACTCTCATTGGGTGAATTATGCTCCAGTGCTACAGTATCTTTCGAAACCACCGCTGCCTCTTGCATCAGTTCTACTCTGTGTTCAATCCTTGTTCCAACAGCAATAGCATTCCTCTCTATCAATATAGTCAAATTATCATCCTATGTTTTATTTTATGGCTTAATCACATCAAGAGAAACCTCTATATTCTTCAAAGTGGCTTTAAAATGTCCTTTCTATTATTCTTCTTCCAAAAGATGTTGCTCAATAACATTGGCATCTATCTAGATTTATGCACAACCAGAAAGCTATTCTCTAAGTGCTTTTTTAGTAACTGCATTTTCCTAGATTAGATTTAGAAAATAATTGGCATCTTTATACAAACACTGTAATCCCTACCTCTCTCGGATTATTCCTAGATAATCATTCATTAGAATTCTCGCACACTCCAAAAATTGTGCAGCCAAGTTTTCTAACCTTTCTCTGACAAATTGTAGAAACTAGTCGTGAGTGTCTTTTGTGTTCTTTCTTGAAAAAATTCAAATTCTGAAATCAATGATTCAAGAAAATCAAGAAGGAATGTCATGCTTTTACTTTACTCTTCTCATATGCACCTATACCAACTTGATGAGATGGATCATCAATTTTGGCTTCAGAATTTTCCTTTCTCTAATCTATAGGAATACTCATTATCTTGTCATCATTCTTTGGATGATGAGTTGATGCTATTTTTAGTTGTTGCTTATATGCATATTTTTCATCCATTGCCATAGTGTTTTCCTTCCCTTTTCCATGTTCATCTACACATACTTTGCTTTCATCTGATTTTTTACTCTTTTGTTGCCAATATTGACTATCAATGCCTTCATTGTCTTAACTTGATTTCTCTTGCACTTAATTCCTCAAAGGTTCGCTTGCATGTCTTATTGTATCTTCTTACCCAGTGAAGAATTCCCACCAACTTTCTCACTGAAATAAGAATCCATTTTAGAGGTATTTAATTCTATCATAGGCTCTAACTTAAGTCCTTTTTGAGGTTCAACACCATAAGATTCTAAATTAGATCTCTTTCCTTTAGCCTTTGTCTTTGTGTGTGCATTTTGAACTTCTTCATTTTGATGCACACGAAAGATCTCAGTGTCAGGCTTGATATTGACCATTTCTTGTTGCCTTGTAGTTTCAACATCTATTGTATTTTCTACTTCATAAACTTTACCTTCAAGACTAGGAAAATTGTCCACACCATCGCCTTCTACTTTTGCATTACTTTCCCTGACTATTTGACTTCATATCCATTGGCAAACTTGAAGTTGAAAAAACCTTTCCAAGCCCAATTAGTTTCAGAATTGTTCCCCTTCTAATCATCTCCTCAAACAACTAAAATGCAACCTTTCCCATTCGATTGTGGGCATATACTACAATCAATGCATTCCAAGTAACCACATCCTTTGTTGGCATCAAATCATGTATTCGTTGGACCTTCTTCAAGGACCTGCTCTTTGAATACATCTCAATAAGTGAATTCCCTTCACATTTGTCTGATTCATTCTAGTTTTCACAATGTGAGCATGAATTTGTATTTCCTATTCCAAGGATGAAAGCACATGCACTAAGAATAATAGAGAGCACAAACTCATTAGGCCTAATGCCATGATGGAGTAGTTGGAAATAGAGCTTCAGATCCTCCTCACAACCATTACTCTACACATACCCAGTAATCATGGTGTTCTAACTCACTACATTTTCTTAGGTATTATTTCAAACATGTGGCATGCATACTCTAGCCTTGCACATTTTGCAGACATATCGATAAGGGAGCTATGGAACTGCCTACCCTCTTTCAATATTTCAAGAGTATATCATGCCTTCATAATGCTAGAGAATGCAAATTGATTCAATTCCACACATTCCTCTCATTTGGATAAAAGGTTCCACAGCGTCCTCAGCAAGACCATTCTGCGAATATCAAGTGATCATGGTAGTTCAATATATTGCATCTCATTGAGGAATTATGTAACATATATTGCATGTTATGTCTGTATTTTCACATTTGGAATATATGTTTATAAGAGCATTATCTACAAACAAATGAGACTCCAAACCATTCCTAATTATATCTCCATGAATCTCCATGCCTCTTTCCAACACTGCCAAGTTTGTGTATGCAGGAAGAACATTGGGAAATTTCTTGGCATTCAGACTCACACTTGCCATCTACATCTCTTGAAAAATCTTTGTGGCCTCTTCTCCCTACCCATTCTGAGCACAATATGTGATTATCATAGTCCAGGACACCATGTCTCTCTGATGCATTTTTTAAAACATATAGCATGCACGATCTACTCTACCGCTTCTCACATACATATCAGCTAGAGCACTCCCCACAAATCCATTTTGTTTGTGAAATCCCCTTCTAATTTTTGCTCTATGGATCTTCATACCTATTCCACATTTTCCAATTTAGCAGAGATCGGCAAAAGGGTGGAAAATACAAACTCATATGCTTGAATTCCCACGTGTTTCATTTGGTGAAAGAGAACCAATGTCTCCTTAGTAAATCAATGTATAGAATAAGCTACAATCATCATTTTCCATGAGAAAACCACAATCATATGCCTCAATGATTGCATACCTGAAGACCACATCCCTTTAAGACATTTTTTCAAATAGTTTGCAAGCATACTCAAAATTTTATCTATGTGTGTTGCCTCTGTCCCATGTATGTCGAGCATTTGAACTTGATTCTTTGATACCACTTTGTAATGTACCAGGCTACCTCGGTGCTTGTTGGGATGGTAGGGTACTCATATTCCCTCTGAATTCACAATAATCCCAACCAAACCTTGATGCAATATGTGTTAGAATATGAAAGATTGTGCTCATTTTACCATTGACAATACCCTTGTCACCCAACCATAGGCTGAATCCACCCTCCAAGCACCTTGACCTTGACATAGAAGAATACCGGTAGAAATCAATAGCCAAGCAAGGCTAATGCACCAAGCAAGAATAGAAACCAAGCTGATCATATAGTCCCACCTAGAAACTGGTGCAACACCTTCCCCAAAAACTTGTGCACAAAACTACCAACTGCAGTGCGCAGAAATTGCTCTCTGCAATTTTGAGAAGTGTGAATAATGAGAATTGGGGCTGACTTCTCCTTCTAGTACTAATTAATTCACATTAATTATATTTCTACAGCCGACATCTCGTCTAGGGTTTCCTTTACTTCTTTGCTTCCTTCCGAAATATTCTAATCTCGTCATAGGTCACAATAGAGGTTCATACCTCCCGAAGCTACCATAATATCAACACTCCCTCCTAGCTAGGGAGGTATGGTATTGAGCACAAACCAACCATTCAATTGGTAATATCACGAGCATCGTCATTATTATCCAACTGGATAATCTCCTATGGAAACTGGTACAATATCAATTGATAGAATACACCTGTGTTTATCCATGTTAGTACGCAACTACTCAAACCGTTACACATAGTCACAAACAGTGGAACAAATCCACCACAGTAGTATATCTCTACTATCTGGATACAAGTAGTCTCCATAACAAACATATGATGCCAACCTGCACAGAAAAATATTGTTAAAATAAACTGAATCATCTGGGCCAATAATTCACTCACGTCTATGAGATATGAAATAATATCTACCCTCAGAGTAGAACAATGAGATATCTGGACTATTCTTCTCAAACAAGGAAGAATAATTGTCTTGTCTTATGAACCTGGACCATTCCCCACCCTGGGCCATTCTTCCTACACTAATCAAAGTGCACCCTGGAGAGAATGTATAAACCCTAAGGAATTCCTGTCCCTGATTGTTGAGCCTGGACCATTCCCCACCCTCGGCCATTTCTCCTACACTAATCAAAGTGCACCCTGGAGAGAATGTATAAACCCTAAGGAATGATTGTTCAAACCATTTCTTCTATTAACCACAAGAGGAAAAGATCCATCAACCTCCAAAACAAACCATTCCTCATGTTAACCACAATGAGAAATCGTTGTCCGGTGAGGTGGGCCATTCTTCTTGAGTAACCCTCAAGATGAGAGACTGCCCTAGACCACTCCCCATGTTAACCACAATGGGAAGTCATTGTCTATGACACATTAGCAATCTGGACCATTTCCCATGTTAACCACAATGGGAAATTGTTGTCCGTCAGAAATCTCAATCCACTTTCGGAACAGGAAAGAATATGTCCAATCTAGACTATTTTTCAATCACAAAGATAAGTGTTTCAATAATATTTTAGTTCTCCCTCCTAACTTGGAGAGTCTTCCCTTTCAGCTAAGGGATTTATTTCCATGATCCCCATCTTCTCTCGGAAATATGCAAACTTTATTTTGGATAGAGGTTTTGTCAAAATGTATGTTGTTTGCTCGTCAGTGGGGATATACTCAAGCTTTACCTCTCCTTCTTGGAATTTATCTCGAATAAAGTAGTATTTGATCTCAATGTGTTTCGACCTTTCATGAAACACGGGATGTTCTGATAATATTATACAACTCTGATTATCACAATATGTTATGGTTGATTCTGGAATCTGGTCAAATAAATCATAGATTAACTTCCTTAACCATATTGCTTTAGTGCATGCTTCACATGCTGCCATATACTCTGCTTCTATTGTGCTGAGTGTGACAGACTTTTGTTTCCTGTTGCCCCAAGATATCATAGCGGAGCCCAAGCTGAAACACATACCTAAAGTTCTCTCTCTGTCTTCTGCACTTCCTGCCCAATCTGAGTCTGTGAATCCATGAAGCTATATATTGTTGGATGCGGTATATCTCAAACCAAAGTTTATTATTCCACGAATATATCTTAATACATGTTTTGCAACTATCCAATGCTCATGTCTTGGTTCCACCTGGAAATGGCTTAGTGTATTCACAGCAAAGCAAATGTTTGGTCGAGTATTTACCAAATACATCAATGACCCAATTAGTTGTCGATATAGAGATGGATCTACTGGATCAGAATATGGAACTTTCACTTTCCTTATATCTGCATTCATAGGAGTGTCCATGGACTTACAATCCATCATTCCAAATTTATGAAAGATGTTTATTGCGTACTTTTCTTGTCCAAGGAATACTTCACCACGCTTCTGCCATACCTCTAGTCCCAAGTAATAATGCATGAGACCTAGATATTTCATATCAAATTCAGAAGCTAATTCCTTCTTGCACTGGATAATGAGAGACTCTTCACCTGTTATGAATAGATCATCAACATATAGTAGTAGGATTACAGGTGCGCCATTGTCTACGACTTTATAGTAAAGGTTTGGATCTACATGACTCTTGGAGAAACCAAGTCTCATTAGATAACTATCCATTCTGGCATACCAAGCCCTTGGAGCTTGCTTAATTCCATATATATGTTTCTTCAATATGCAAATGTGAGTGTCTCTGGAATGTACCTCAAACCCTTGAGGTTGTTCAATATATACTTCTTATTCGATAGCTCCATTGAGGAAAGTTGTCTTTACATCCATCTGGTGTAAGTTCCATCCCATGGAAGTGGCAAGAGATATGATAGATCTGATGGAAGTGTATCTAGCCACCGAAGCAAATGTTTCATCATAATCTTCTCCCTCCTTCTGGGAGAACCCTCTAGCTATGAATCTTGCCTTGTATTTATCCACGCTTCCGTCTACTGCATTTTTGATCTTGTACACCCATTTTGAAGTTACCACCGATTTTTCTTTAGGTCTTGGTACGATTTCCCATAGCTCATTTTTCATAATGGATTGATGTTATTTCATCATAGCTTCTTTCCATTTTCCCTTTTGAATTGCTTCTTCGAATGTGGTAGGTTCTTCATCTAGAAGAGTTGTAATGTATGTTGCATAACTTGAGAATCTTTTAGGTCTTTTACTTTTTCTGAATGTTCCTTCTGGAACTTTGAGTCTTTCTGCGTCTTGTAAGGTGGCTTCAAGCCAAGATGGTCTTTTCTTCATCTTAGGTATGATATCTGAATCAATGTTTTCACATGGCTCCATAGGATGATCAAGTAGTTCCTTTTCGTCATTTACGTTTTTTGTGCTTTCTTCGTCAAGTTCTTCAATCTCTTCTTCTTCTATACTTTCTTTGATGGATTTCTTGAAGGCCATCCTTTCATTGAATGTTACATCTCTATTGACCTCGATATTGTGTTGTTCTGGAATATATATTTTGTAAGCCTTGGATGAATCACTATATCCCATGAATATCCCTTTCTTTCCTGAGGGTTCTGTTTATTCCTTTTGTCCTTGGGAATGTGAGAGTAAACAGGACATCCAAATATTCTTAGGTTTTCCACATTAGGTTTCTTACCTGAGAAGGATTATTTTGGTGTCATTTCCTTCAATATACGATGAGGACTTCTGTTCTGCATGTGTATTGTCGTCATTGTTGCTTCACCCCATAAGAACATGGATAGACCTTGATCATTCAGTAAGGCTTTTACGGTTTCTTCAATAGATCTATTCTTTCTTTCTGCTACACCATTTTGTTGAGGATTATGAGGAACATTCATATCCCTCCTAATTCCTATTGATTTGTAGAATGCAACGAATTCCTTCGAGGTGTAGTCTCCTCCATTATCTATTCTTAATGTCTTGATCTTCTTGTTCGTGAGGTTTTCTATCTCTGCTTTGAATTCTTGAAACTTGTTGAATACTTTGTCTTTTGTCTTCAGTAGGTATAGCCAAGTCTTTCTTGAATATTCATCTATGAAGACTACGTAGTAAGAAGATCCTCCTAGAGATTTTACTGGCATCAAACCACGAACATCTGAGTGTATTAGATCTAGAATCTCCTTAGATCTATTATTGTTGCTTGGGAATGGTTTCTTGATATTCTTACCAAGGTCACATCCTTTGCAGATTCATTCGTGTGTAGACTGCAACTCTGGTATTCCTTCAAGCATTATTTTGAGAAAGGGTAATGCTTGATAATTAATATGAGTGTACCTTGTATGCCAAAGTTCATTAGGGTTGACTTCGTCATGTACAAGAGCTTCTTCATTTTGTTCTAATAGTCTGTACAAATTTCCTTCATGAATTCTGATAACCCTAGCATTCTCTATGTTGGAGTATTTATGACATGATAACACTTTTCCATCCATGAAAGATATTATGTTTCATTTGTCTTCTAGGTAGGATATTGATACAAGATTCTTTTCTAAACCAGGTACATATAAAACATTGCTTAAGTGAACATAATTACCTGTTTTCATTTTGATGGCAGCTTGTCCAAATCCTTCCACGGGGTAAGTGGTTTTGTCTCCAAGCTCTACCTTGTACGAGGTCTTCTTCTCATTTAGATTTGAGAGTCTGTCTTGATCTCCCGTCATGTGCCTAGAAGATCCACTATCGATTATCCACATGTCATCTTCAATCGTTCCAGTAAGTGTTGAGTAGTGTAAAAGATTGATTGTTTAACACATGTCTTCGGTTGACTGGTAGTTGGTTATTCCTTGATCCAAAACTTCAACTTCGCCATTTCTATCTTCTGAGAGAGCCAAAAGGTGCACTGAGTTAGGGTGCATCTGAAAATCTTCTCTTTGAGCGAGATGCTCCATCGCAAGGTGTCATATCTAAGGTTAGGGTTTCTGCAACTACTTCTGCTAGTAACCCTAGCGGCAATGTCTTTGGAAGCTACTCTTGCTAGTAACCCTAGCAACAGTTCCTCAGCGAGCTCAATACCCTAGAGGCTATGCTTCCTTCCAGTGTTTAGACTGAATGAAGGAGGTTTGGGCCCATAACCTGTTAGAATATGAAATATTGTGCTCGTTTTACCATTGACAATACCCTTGTCACCCAACCATAGGCCAAAGCCACCCTCTGAGCACCTTGACCTTGACAGAGAAGAATACTGGTAGAAATAAATAGCCAAGCAAGGCTAATGCACCAAGAAAGAATAGAAACCAAGTTGATCAGATAGTCCCACCCAGAAACTGGTGCAACACCTTCCCCAAAAACTTGCGCACAAAATTGCCAACTGCAGTGCACAGAAACTACTCTATGTAATTCTGAGAAGTGTGAATAATGAGAACTGGCGCCTTGTATTTATAGTGGTCTGGCAGACTTACTGGGGCCGACTTCTCCTTCTGGGTACTAATTAATTCACATTAATTATATTTCTGTAGTCGGCATCTCATCTAGGGTTTCCTTTACTTCTTTTCTTCCTTCCGGAATATTCTAATCTCGTCATAGGTCACAATAGAGGTTCATACTTCCCAAAGCTACCATAATATCAACAATATGATTCCTACATGTCATATGATTCAATTACATATGAATAACATCATGCAATCCATGCATAATTCATTTAAACATTCAGAAATAGAATTACACAACTATTCTATAAGCATATGACAAATTAACACATAATTACACAATATAACAACATGGAAACATGGCACTTATCTCTTTATGAAAACACCAATCGGTTGCAAACCCCAGATGTTCCTGCTAGTTGTAGACTTCATTGCTCCAACTCTCTTAGTATTAGGTCACCCTCAAGTTGGGGCTACGACTCCACCAAGGAAAAGTCTTACCTAAAGCTAGTTATGCTCTCTCATATAGTGTGGATGTTCTCTAGACAAGGTACCAAACTCCAACATCAATTTTAACTTATAGCCTCTCATTCCCCATCATCCTACACAACCCAAGGAAGTGTAACCCCTTCTCTACACTGCAATACCTCGAGCTATCCACTTCCCTTCTAGGGATCTAGCACAGGCCTCCTAGCAAGTCACAAAGCACTATGGCTCCAGGAACTCCAGCTAGACTCAGGAGTCTCCAGGCACACTCCAAGAGTTACACCTTGAGGAAACTACCCAAATAATTCTCCCTCCAAGGTTACAACCTTCCTCAAGGAAACCCAATGATAATTGTGCACTAAATCCCCAATAGAATTCACCTAGATTTCGAGCAATTCACATACCAAATAGGGTTTAAAATCTTCCTTCAGCTCACCCAAACTCAGTTCAACAGTAGCATATAAGTATATGTCAATGGCACTAGGTATGGCACTAGAAACATGTAGGTCATGGAAACCATGGAAGTGAAAGGGTAGAATGGTAGTTTCCACTAAACCCCTTGACCTTTCTATGAATGGTTCCCTTTTGACACATGGCACCCATGCATCCACCTTTCCCCTCTTTGGAAACTTAGGAGGTTAGGTTATATCTCATAAAGTTATGAATTTAGTCTTATTCAAGGTTATGAATTTCTAACTTAGGTAATGTACCCTCTTAAAGTGACTTTAGGATAATCTAAGGTTATGAATTTGGATTAGGACTAAACCCCCTTACATTTTCCTCTCATGGAGTCCTATCCCCCCATAGTCTTTTTGTCCAATAATCTGTAGTCGTGGTGTTATTGTTATTAATTAGCACATATGTACAATTAACAATACAGTCTCTCTGGCCTTTGATCATCAAAAACACTCTAACCCAAAACATATTGGCTCACCAGCCTAAAATATCATATGTACATATACAATTACAACCTAGGGACCAAAATGGGGGTATCATAAGCAAGCTAAAAAAGACAAGGATTTATACCTCACGCACAAAACCAAAGGCTAGGACAAATACTCAAGAAAATAGGGATGATTTTATTTTCCCTATGTTCATGAAAATAAGGCACATGTAAGGGATATTCAAGTAAGATAAGGCTCTATTCTAAGCATACTTAAATTAAAGGATGCAATGAAATCAAGAGGACACCAAAAAGTGGAAGATAATAAACACCTTAGTGGGCCCTTTCTCAACCTAAAAGATATATTAAATATTGCACTAAAAATACAATTAAGTACTCTAAAAGGACAAATAAACCCTACAAGAATACTCTTTAGGCCAAGACAAAACCAAAAATGATGAAAAAATCAATTCTTGACATAGTTCAAAAATGTACCTTGTTTTTGTCATTGGTAGCACACAACTATATCTTATTTTCTACACAAGATGATTTCATAAAATGACTCAAAAGTCATGCTAGATGAGTGTAGTTTCTGGGGGGGAGTGTGTTGATTGAGTGTAGAAACTAGGTTAAAAATGCAACTTTGTGTAGAAACTGGGTTAAAAATAAAACTTATGGTTTATAAATGTTCACTTATAACTACATTCCCTTTTTGGAAAATTCATGTGTGAAAAAATCAAAATTGTGGTTATTAAAAAGTTGTGCAACTTTGGGGGGTGATATCAACGTTAGTAGTGCACTTTTTAGGGGTATTATCTACACTATCTTTACTAGGTCAAAATCGGGATTTTTCACTACAGTGTCCTTAGGTCTAGTGTAGGTTGAAAATGAGGTGAAATGGATGGTAAACATGATGATAATGGTGTATTTCAAAAAAACTTGTGGAAATGTCACCATTGAATACATTTTAGGTGATAACAAAAGAATCAATATATGTTACCTAGAATTGATGGTTTATTTGATCAAATGAAAGGAGATAGGGTATTTTCTAAGATGGATTTAATATTGGGATATCATCAACAGAGAATAAAAGAAGAAGATATTCCTAAAACTGCAATCAAGATGTGGTTTGGACATTATGAATTTGTAGTACTACCTTTCATATTAACAAATGAAATACGAGTATTTATGAGTTTGATGAATGGATTATTTTGACATTACCTTGACAAGTTCATGCAAGTGTTTTTGGATGACATTTTGATATATTCTTGTACATCGCAAGAGCACAAAGTATTCTAAGACGTGGATTGCAATGTCATTAAGAGAACAAATTATATGGAAAACTTTCCAAATTCTCATTTTATGAATCAAAGATTCACTACTTGGGACATACAATTTCAGAAGAAGGAATCATGGTAGATCTAACAAAGATAAAAGAAATTATGGATTGGCTAGTGCTTACTAGTGTACATGAAGTACATAGTTTTATGGGTTTGGTTGGATATTATAGAAGGTTTGCATAGGGGTTTTCAAATATACAAAATATTATAACTGAATTATAGAAGAAGAAAAAAAAAATTGTAAGGATAGAATGATGTGAGGAAACATTTCAACAACTTAAGAAACTATTAACGACAACTCATAGTTTGAAAGTACCATATATGGATCAAAATTTTCTAGTATACGTGATTGCCTCAAGGAAGGGTTAGTTGGAGTAATAACGCAAGAAGGTTCATTTCCTATGCTTCAAGAAAGCTTCAACTACATGAAAAAAATTATGTGATCCATGATTTCAAACTTGTGACGATAGCTCACATATTAAAAATGTGGAGGCATTATCTAGTTGGAAGGAAACTTGAGTTGAAGATGCATCATCACAAACTTCCACACATATTTACACAAATTAATGTGAATTTTATATACAAGAGGTGGTTAGAATTACTAAGCAAGTATGATTTCGACATATCACACATTAAATCAACAATAAATAGAGTGGAATATGTTTTGAGTCACATGCCACATGTGTCCTCAATTATGAAATTAAAAATGGTTAGATACCTAATACTTGGGATTATGGTAAAATAGTTGTAAATATTAATTTAGGGAAATATGAAAAGTCATAGGTGAATGTGAAGAGTCATTGGGCCTCTTGGAAGATGAAACCAAGAGTCACATAAATGTATTTATGTATGACTCACATTAATAAAAGTCAATGTGTAGAGTTATTCAATCCCATCATGTTAGTAGTATCAGAGCTTGGTGTCCTTCTTGATAACTCCATGGTCTTTGGAGCTTCTTTGGCCACCTATGATGTTATCTAAGTGCATCAATTATTGATCCAGATTTTATGAGCAGAACGAAATGAATAAGGACTATTAAAAGATGATTAACACAAAATAACAGAGATACAGTAAAATTGGTTTACTGTTCAATAAGGAAATAAGTTGAAACTGTAAAATGCAGCGGAAAACAAGCTTGTTGGAATGGTGGTGGATTATCTCTGAGAAGAGATGTGGCAGTTGCGCTCATTCACAAGAAGATGGTTACAATGAGGCTTTGAAGGCCTTTTAAAATAAACAGGAATGTCAAAAACCCTATACATCCAAAAACCTAACCCTGGGAGATCAAGCGCCAAAATTCATGTGGGCCCTGTTTGGGTAAGTTAGTACATCAACTTCCCGAGGTCGTAACTTTTGCATACGATCTTTTTTTTAGGCACACGATAGCCCATTGGAAAGGTCTAACCGAGAAGAACAATTTTCGACTGGCCCAGGTCAATGTCCTTGGCAGTCACCTGGGCCCCAAATCCCCAAAAAACGTTGTTTAGGACCTCAAAAGGGTCCTAAAATTTGGAACTCGAAAAACTGTCGAAAAACTGACAAGGTGGAAAAAACAAATTCAAGCTAGTGGAATATGTGGGTGGCCATCGATATCCACCTGGATCAATCCCTCCCTCCTTAGGAAGCAATGGTCTCCATTGCGTTGAGTTCCCCCATCAGATGAGGAAATTTCTATTGAATTTGGCCTCAGGTGAGCCACTTGCCTTGGTGCAGGAGCTGCCCGGCTTTGACGACTTGATAAAGTTGGATCCTTTGATGTCGAGTTCCCTTGATCAGTGTGTCCAAAATATGATCATTGGATGCCTGTTGCATGAAGTCAAGGTTGCGCTCTGTTGGTGTCAACTGTGCTGCTATCTCTGAGGTGTCCAATAATGGTGGGAAATATGGCTGAAGGAGATCCATGTTGAAGACTGGATGCATACCAAGGAAGGGGGGAATGTTGAGCTCAAAAGAATTTTCACCCACAACCTTGGTGATGTTGTATGGTCAATAACGAAGTGGGAGAAGATTTTAATGGGGCCATGTAAGGCGTTCTTTTTGCAAATGCAACCAAACTTTGTTGCCCACCTGAAACTTATGTGGTACCCGATGTTGATCATGGTGCTATTTGTACTTGGAATTAGACTTCTCTAGAATATCTTGAACCTGTTGGTAGATGTGATAGATCCTCTCAATGAACCAGGTGGCTTTGTCATCTTCTGGTGGAGTAGGGGATGAGTCGATTGAGGTGGTCGCCAGGGGTAGTGCAACATCCATGGGGCCCAATAGTTGGAATCCCAACCCCACCTGAAAGGGCCTGTGGCCAGTTGAACTATACAGGGATCAGTTGTAGCTATGTTGGACATAGGGAATACTCTCATCCCATGTGCAGGGGTGTTTTGAATTGTACATGCATAGAATGTGTACAACCATTCGATTGACGACCTCAGTTTGGGCATGTGTCTAGGGTTTGAAGGTAGTGGATTTGGTGAGCTTGGTATCCAACAGTGACCAAAGGCTCGACCAGAATGAGTCGAGGAACTGACTGCAATGGTCTGAGATAATGGTTTGTGGGATCCCAAAATTAACCCATACTCATTCAAAGAAGAGTTTGGTAGTGGCTTTTGTTGTGATGTTCTTCTTGCAGGCTGTTAGAATCACCATCTTGGAAAAGTGATCAACAATCACAAAACCTAATTCATTTCCCCTCTTGGTGGATGGAAGGCCCAACATGTAGTCCAATGAGATGGATTCCCATGGCCTGTTAGGAGTAGGCAAAGGAGTGTATAGGCCATGTTTCTTAGTGGTCAGTTTGGCAATAGCACAGGCGGTGCAGGACCTGATATACTTGCCGACATCCTGTCGAATTTTCTGCCAGTAGAAATGTTTTTGTAGCATTGCCACTATATTTTCAACACCAAAGTGTCATGCCACCCGATTGTAGTGAGCTTCCCAAATCATCTTCACGCACTCACTTGATGGAACGCGGAGATGGCCCAGACAGCACAACAGCCCATCCTGGAGATGGAAATTAGTGACCACTGAGTTGGCTCCCAACATTTGGTAGGTGGTGGAGAAGTCAAGGTTTGTCTTGTAGAGGTGGGGCCATCCAGAGGTCTCATGACAGCAAGAGTCTAGCACCATGGTGAGTGTCACGACTGGAGGTCATTTGAGGCAGTCAGCAACTCGGTTGGTACTTCATGTTTTATACTTGATGTTGAGGTGGAACTTTTGTAAGTATGTTGACCACTTCTAATGGCAGTCATTCTACAATTTTCCTTGGGTATACATGAACTGTAGTGGCTTCTGATCAGTGTGGATGACTATCTCCTTCCCAAGAATGCAATGTCTCCACTGGTAGTAGGCTTTCACAATGGAGTACACTTCTTTGTCATAAGTAGGGTACCTATGGACAACATCTGATAGTGTCCCACTATGATATGCCATGGGATGGTCGTGTTGAGTGAGAACGGCACCCACAGCATAGTCTAAAGCATTTGTCTTGATCTCAAAGAGATGTTGCAGGTACAGTAATGAAATTATCGGGGATGAGAACAAATGCTTCTTCAAGTCATCGAAGGCTTGTTGTTTGGATAGGCCCCACAAACATTTTTCATTACTACCACCCCTGGTTACTTGGATGAGGGCCCATGCGATATGAGAGAATCCCAACACGAACCTAGGATAGAAATTGGTGAGGCACAAGAAGCTCCAAATTTCAATGAGTGTGGTTGGGGCTGGCCAGTCACGGATGACCTGAATCTTGGCTAGATCCACATGAACACCATGTTGATCAACTATGTAGCCTATGTAATGGACCATGTCCATGTCAAAAAAGAATTTTTCCAAGTTTGCATATAGTTTGTGCTAACGCAGGGTGTGCAAAGCCTGCTAAATATGTTGCAAGTGTTCTACCCAAGTCTTGTTGTAGATGAGAATCTCATCCAGATACACCACTACAAAAGTATTGGTGAAAGGTAGTAGGATATTGTACATCATCCTCATAAAATTTGTTGGAGCATTTTTCAAACCAAAGGGCATGACCAGCCATTCAAAAATACCTTCTTTTGACTTGAAGGCAGTATTCCATACATATGTATGTTCTATTGGGACCTAGTGGTAGAAAAACTTCAGATCAATCTTACTGAAGTATTTGGCCCTCGTGAGTTGATCAAGGAGGTAGTTGATTCGGGGAATCATGTACCGGTTTCGGACTGTGATTTTATTCAAGACCTGGTAATCAATGAAGAGTCACCAGGTCCCATCTTTCTTCTACACCAGCACAATTGGGCTCCCACAAGGTGATGAGTTGGGACAGATGTGCCCCTTGTGGAGCAGTTCTTGGATCTACCTCTTGATCTCCTCATTTTCTAACAGAGAGTGGTGGTAACCTGTCCCATTGGGTAGCGGTGCACCTGGGGTCAAATCGATGGGATGCTTGACCTGGCAGTGCAAAGGTACCCTGTTAGGAGAGGAGAATATATCTGAGTATTCTTCCACAACCTTATACACTTGCTTATGTTGTGTGGAGAGATCAGTCATGGAGGCCCTGGATGTGGCTGCGATATTTCACTCACTCTAAGAGTGAATCATAAAGAAGACAAATTTCTAGGTCTGAGAGATGACCTTCCTGCATTGCTTGGCAGAGATGAACAAAATAGCACTAGGACGGACTGCCTCGGGTATCTTGTACAATTTCATGTTCAAAGTAATAATAAAACTATGAGGCCTAGACTCATATACAGCATGACGTTTCCATAAATAAGTTTGGCCCGAAAGAACATTACAAAATTCAAGAGGAGCAACATCACACAATACCTCGTCTTTGAAGGGATTGATTACGTACAACAATCGGCACTATTGGTTGACGTGGAGATCGCTTCCTTTGTGGAGCCATCCAATGGTGTAGGGTTGTGGGTGCGGCATTGTTGGCAGGGCTAACTGCTTGAAGAGCTCTACTGAGATGAGGTTCTTCTGGATACCACTACATACTATGAATTACAGTGGGGTGCATTTTACCCACATATGTGAATGGAAGAGGCGCTCTCCTTCTGGCTCATCCGGTTCATTGGGTTGGAGCTTGGTGGTAGAAATGGTGGCATTGGGTTCCACATCAATGATTTGTCTTCCCCTTTCTGGTTCTGACTCAGAGTTAGAACCCACATCTAATTCAAAGGCTTTCACTTCGGCCACCAGCGATTGCTTTGAGCGGAAGTCAACGGTATTATGTCGAGGGCTCTTATGGAAGTCGCACCACTTCCTGGTATCTTTATTTGTCTTTCTGGTGTCCTTATTTGCTTGCTGCTTGGATTGTTTACCCTGATACTGTCCATATTTTCTTTGTCCTTTGTTATGTGGGTTGGGGCCACCCTTTCCTGGAGTTTGTTGTGCGGGGTTCCCAGGCCCAAATTTATGTGTCTTTTGTTTGAGCTTTTGCTCGATTTTGACGGAATATCGGTAGGTCGAGCCCAAGGACGATATGTCCATAAATTCCATTTCGGTATGGATTTATCTATGCAAATCACTGTGATACTTGAGCACCAAATGTCTCTCTAAATCTTTTATACCCAACTTGGTGCGCAAGGTATAGAAGATATTTGTGAAGTCTAGCACTGCTTGGTCTCTTTCTTGTCGTAGTGTGGTCCATTTGGTATACAAGTCGTCATAAATTATGACAGGGTAGTATTGTTCCTTAATAGCATCTCTAAAGGATTCCCAGGTGGTCATGACTGTAAATAATGAGGGTTCCTCTATTTCCTTTTTCTCACAGAAATTTTCCCACCAATCTTTGACATGGAGAACGGCTTTGAGGAGTGCAAAAGTAATATTTTCTCTATTCGAAAAGTTACGGAAAGAAAATACCCTTCTAGTAGATTCAACCACTTGTATATAGAATTTGCGTCTATATAACCTTCAAATATAGGAATATTGAAGTTGATTTGTACCTTGAAAGGGGTGGTGCCTTCGCTCGAGGAAGATGCATCGCATATTGGTAGTCATCAAAGGATTTGCGTGAAACTATCCATCATATCGTTCCTCTGTTGCGTGAGGGATTCCTCAAGAAACATTTTGAAAGGATATCATGTCCCATCATCTTTATTTTCTCTTGCCATGAGAGGTCTCTTGGGCATGCGAGAGCTTTTGTTCTCAAGAGAAACAAGATCGAAACCCAATTCTTTGTACCTTGACCTCGTTGGGGACATGCATTAAGATGACAAGGAGAAGACTGCTCTGATACCACTAATGTGGATTTTATGAGAAGAATGAAATGAATACAAATTATTAAAATATTCTTAACAAAAAATAACAGAGATACAATAAAATTGGTTTTCTATTCAATAAGGAAATAAGTTGAAACTGTAAAATGCAGCGGAAAACAAGCTTGTTGGAATGGTGGTGGATTATCTCTGAGAAGAGATGTGACGGTTGCGCTCATTCACAATAATATGGTTACAATGAGTCTATGAAAGCCTTTTACAATAAACAGGAATGTCAAAAACCCTAGACATCCAAAAACCTAACCCTAGGAGATGAAGCACCAAAAGTCATGTGAACCCCGTTTGGGTAAGTTAGTACATCAACTTCCTGGGGTCATAACTTTTGCATACGATCTCCATTTTAGGTGCACAATAGCCCGTTGGAAAGGTATAACCGAGAAGAACATTTTTTTACCATCGTAAGTGAGAGCCTTTAACAGTCACCTGGGCCCCAAACCCCAAAAAAACGTCGTATAGGGCCTCAAAACGGCCCCATAAGTTTGGAACCTGAAAAGCCAAGGTGGAAAATTGTTTTTCGAGCCAGTGGAATAGGTGGGTGGCCACCGATATCCACCTAGATCAATTATTCACCTATTCCTCTTACTTCACAATATTCCTTCCAATCCTTTCCTATGCATTGAGAATTGTTTTCCAGTATAGAGAAACCTTAAAACACGTCCACACATCCAGAAAACCCTAATTTGTTGTGTTAATCATTGGAAAGAAGACCATTGGAATTATTTGGCATAGGCTTTCATTCCGTTGAGATTTATTTCTCTCCCATTGTGTGTGTTTTTTAATCATTCTATGGTTGAGTGTTTTAGAGAGAGCATCATTCGCGTCACACGAAGGATTGCTTACTTAGCCTAGCATTTTCTAGATTGTGGATGTGTTCAATCTTCTTCATGTCATTCTTAAACCTTTGCTAGAGATTTTCCATATCAACGATAGAGAGTGCCACCACAACATCTATCAATATTGAGCTCATTCAAAATCTTAATCTAGGTAGAGATCCAATAGCCTATTAATCTCTTTATTTTCCCTGATCGTGTAGAGAGTTTATGTCATAGAAGGAAGTTGGAAAAGGTAACCATACTATCATGAATTTTTTTTAAATATACTATCAAGCATGGTCAGCAAACTCCATGGTGAGTGAGGTAGCATAAGTTGAATGAAATGGATTGTGTCCAACCATGCGATATGAATATGTGGTATCCATCGTCCATCTACTTTATTTGTGTCGGGGTTGAAAAGAATATGTATACCCCAACACCTCATTAATTGTTGTAGTAGGAAGATGATAAGTGATGTAGAATCCACTAGCAGAAAAGAAGGAAAAATATATCGTTAAGGTCAAGAACTATGTAGAACTATTAGTGTTGTCCACAAAACAATTGGGCTACTATTTGTATACCTTAAGGAGAATGTGTCGGTTTCTATTGGTGTTGCTATGCTGAGATTTTTTAAGAGAGAGATGGTACAAGGTTTCATATAGACATGTGATTGTGAATTCTTATATGCAATAGAATGAGAATATATGGATCCTAGAACTGAGAAGGAATAGAGGTAGACTCAAATACTTTTTGTAAAAGCATAGAGGTGTGGTGTGGGTTCTCATGAAGCCTATAAGTTGTGATGAAAGGAGTAGTATTATGAAGAGAAACTAGTGGACAAAATGCATTATGTTGTCTCAATTGTTGGTGTGATCCTCAGTTCCAAAGAGAATTATCTAGATTGGTTAAGGAAGATCGAGCACACCCTAATATTCAATGATATTTGGCATGACATTTGTGATGGTGGTACCAAACCTACCAAATTGACAATAGACAAGGATCTTTCCATATGGATTAATAAAGACAATAAATCTCATTCCTTGATTTCTTATTCTATAAGTGAAGAGGTGAGTCACCATATCACATATATCAAATATTCTTGGAGTGATTTCAAGAATTTGAAATATCTATATTATTAACATTCAGAACTAGAGCTAATTCAATTTTTGATGAATCTCTTCAACCTCGAAATGAAGAATGTTGATCTGATGGCTTTATCTTATGAAATTAAATCCATCATGCAAAACGTTGATGCTATTGGTGTGAATATAGAAATTTATATCATAGCCTTCATCAAGGCCCTTTACCCCACATATTCTCACTATCTCGAATCACTTCAAGCTAGTGGACAACCAAAGTCCCTCAATTTTGAATATTTAGTGGAAAAAATTATAGAACATGAGAAGGATTTTGGGAAGAAGAAAACTCATCTCATTGGGGAGACTATGTCCCTTGCTCAAAAAGGGAAGAATAAATCACATGATTCTTAAAGAAGATAAGGAAGTAAGAGATGATGTGGAAAGAATAATTTCAGAGGCAGGAGGGTAGGCACAATCGAGGTGAGAGGTCTGATCTTCACTATGTTCATTATGGAAAGAATGGACATCAAGAAAATACATGTAGAATCCCATGGGATAAGAACAAATATAAGAAGGAACAAAATGAATACAAAGTTGAAGCTCATGAATATGCTCATTTTGTTGTTTCTCACTACAATATTGGAATTAATTAAGAATTTTTCAAAGCTTCATTTCACTCTTGGAGAAATGCATGATTGCTTGACATTCTTGATACATGCTAGACGAAATTTTAGAAATATTTATTTGAA
Organism: Picea engelmannii; assembly: GCA_009831015.1. Taxonomy (NCBI): domain Eukaryota; kingdom Viridiplantae; phylum Streptophyta; class Pinopsida; order Pinales; family Pinaceae; genus Picea; species Picea engelmannii. Next base: position 35,960 of record ML794647.1, read on the forward strand.
GAATTGAATGACAATGTAGAGGGTGTAGTGTACTTTGAATATAGATCAAGTCTCAAACCTCTAGGAATTAGCACCATGATGCTCAAATTTCCTAGATTCTCATACTTTATTTTGCATGATGTTCTTTATCTTCCTGAGTTACAGAGGAACTTTCTATATATTATCCAAATTCCAAAGCAATTCAATTCCATTGACCTATTTGATGGGAAATTTGAAATAAGGAGGTCTTTCGACAAGATTGTTATCATTAGAGAATGTCGGAGTGTTGAAGTTGAAAGGAAAATCTTCATAGACACAGAATTATGCATACCTTTCTCATCATGATGAAGGTACATTGTCTTGTAGTCTCGTGTGGCATATTATATTTGGGCACATCAACTATGATAGTCTTCATATGCTAAATAAAAATGGTGTTTCTAGTATGCCTACCATTACAAGGAATTTGCAGCAATGTGAGGCTTGTATCCTTGGTAAACAAAGAAAGCAACCTTTTCATGATTCCACTTCAAGAGCACATAGAAAGGTAGAGTTTATACACTCTACTTTGTGTGGCCCCATGCCTCTTCCATCTATTTTTGGAAATAAATATATCATGAATTTTATTTATGACTACACTGGGATGTGTTGGGTTTACTTGATGAAACATAAGTCTCAAGAATTTGAAACAATTAAAAACTTTCATTTATGGGTTGAAAATGAAACACAATCTAGTATTAGCATTCTTTGTACTAATAATGGAAGGAAATATATTTGTAATTAATTTGAAACCTATCTTATTCAACATGGAATCAAACATCAAACCATTGTTCCATACAATCCTCTGTAAAATGGTGTAGTAGAAACAATGAGTAGGACACTCTTCAAAATGGTACATTCAATGTTATTTTTCAAGAATGTGAAGTTCATGTTTTGGGCTAATGCAATTCTATGCGAGAAAAAAGATTCAATATCATGCTCTTGGGAGCAAGAATCCTTATGAAATGTGGAATGGTTACATTCCTTCTGTAAGGAATCTCATGGTTTTCAATTCCACCTACTATGCCTTAATTCCTAAGGAGAAAAGAAGCAAAATTGGTGCAAGGATTCAAAAGTGCATATTCTTATGGTACTCAAATACAACCAAGGCATACCATCTTTACGATGAGGTAAAAAAAATGTTCATTCTTTACAGAGACATGTTTTTTCTTGAATACACTAAGAATGAAAACACTGATGAGTGGTAGCTTTCTCATATGAATAGATTCACCCATGTAAATACATATCATGAGTTTGATGATGAGATTCCACATCTTAAAGGGGGGATCCCCATCTTGGATCAAACTCTAGAATCTTCTTTTGAAATGCCACCTCCCCCTCATGAAGAAGATCCAACCACTTCATCAGAACAAGGATTTCAATCAGAATATGTGATTGAGAGGATTGAAAGGTTGAACCTTTATGGGACTGTAGCACCATATTAATCAGTGGAGAAGCCTAGGCCATCACAGAAAGGTCCAAAGTGGCTCATAAAGACACTTGAAGTTATGCATACTAACAAAGTTGGAAATATAGGAACTACAAATTCTACAAGACAAGATGTAGGTGATGTAGATAATTTAGATTCAGGTGATGTAAATGATATGGATGTTTCATTTGATTGTGAATTGAATTTATCTACTAACATTGAACCAACTTTATTTGAACAAGATGTCTCTCATGATGAGTAGAAAGAATCCATCCAGAAGGAGCATGATGCTCTCATTAATAATGGGACATGGAAGCTAGAAGATCCTCCATTTGGAACCAAACCAATTGGATACATGTGGATCTACAAAAACAAGTAAAAATCAAATGGATCACTTGAAAATCATAAGGAAAGGCATGTGGAAAAAGAATATGCACATAAAGAAGGCATAGACTATGAAGAGAATGTTTCACCGACATAAAAATGGATTTTCATTCATGCATTGTTGGCTTTGGCAGCAATGAATAGGTGGAATATTCATCACATGGATGTGAAGAAATCCTTCCTTAATGGATACTTGAAGGGGAATGTTTACATGTGTCAACTAGAAGGATTTTCTATTAAAGTTCAATAACATAAGGTATGTAAGCTCATAAATTCTTTGTATGGCCTAAAGCAACCACCTCGCACATGGTATGTGATCAGAATCTGGACCAGGGGGCAAATTTTAGCTCAAAAATCAATGTTCTCGGAATTGCCTCAAAACGAACAAGACTCTATCCCTCATCATCACGAACCCAACGCAACTCATTTCATCTCAAACAGACATCGGGAGCGAGAGATATCGCGCTCTGTTCGAATCGCCAAACATGAAAAAAAATGGGATGCTGACTGGGCAGTCCGTATAGTCCGTACGGATGTTGACGTGGCATGATGGTACGATGATGTGGCAGAGCTGACTTGGCACCTACTGACATGGCATTTTGTGATTAGTTGGCAGTTGACCAAATGTTGTTTTGACACGTGGCATTTATTGGGCAATGGTATGGTGCCACGTGGCCCAGTTATGGGTTGCCACGTGGCACCCGTTTATTGGCTATTAGTTGAATGATTGGTTTATTAAAAAATTTATGGGTCCATGGGGTTCGACCCCCGGACCTCTCCCCACCATTGAAATCTTTAACAAAGGCCAACCCACCAACATGCCACGCGTTGGTTCTTATATGGCATATGGCAAAATATATATATGAATTCAATTATGGTTGTAAACGGCGGGGGGTCGGGTCGGGCCTTAGCCCCGACCCCAGTTCTATGCGTTGACAGGTGACTATACCCTCCGATACAATGGCACGCGCAGGTTTTTAAATGTTAAAACCCACGGTTTTATGTGTTGAAACATGTGACCACGCCTGTGGTAAATGGCGCGCGGTTTGGTGATTCAAATGTTAAAACCCACGGTTGTAATCACATTTCCATATGACCACTATGTAAAGTGGTGCGGGGATTTGAAATGGCTTTTAGTTTTGGTTCAAAAGGTTTCAATTGTGCCCGCCACTTGTCACTTGCACGTTGAATGGTGGCAACTTAGCCCTTTTTATGCGCGGGACGTGGCCATATGGTCTCCATGCGCCCAACACCTCCGACTTTGGGGGCTCTATTTTCGTTAACTATTCGAAAATTTGGTGCGTTTTGTGGAGATGTGTGTGGGTGCTGGTTTTAGGCACAGAAAACGCCCAGAAGCCAGGTTACTCACACACAAGTGGGAAATGGCGAACCAGAGACAGCAAGCTTGAAGGAGAAAAATGGCAGGAGGCCTAACTTCTTCAGTTTTTGGCCAAATGAGGTGCCGAAAAAGCCCAGCTAGGAGTTTTTGGATGTTCTGAGTCCATTGGCACTGCTTTCACAGCCATTTGAAGACTTATTTTGCAGGTTTTTCACCATTGAATTTTCAGGAAGCTCAAGGGAGCTTGAAGCCCTCATTGTTTGAGGTCATGCATAGATGAGCCTATGCTTGTTTTCTGTGCCTGAATAGTCATTTTTGACTAATTATTATGCTCTGAACACATTGGGATAGGTTTCAGATCCATTGGAGGAATTTTACAAGTGTTTTTTCCACAGAGTAGCTCAGGGAAGCTTAGAGGCCACATGTAGAAGAGGCCATGATTGGATGAGACAAGATCCATTTTCAGAGTTCTAATAGTCATTTTTGGGGTTTTTATGTATTCTGAACCCAATGGGACAGTCTGTAAATCCATTGGATTTGAGCAGTAGCTTGTAAAAGAACCTTTGACAAACTAATCCCAAAGAGCCAAGTCCATTGAAGGAGGCTCAAGGAGATGTAGCCCAGAGAGGGGTGAACTCCTTTATCATCTTGTTATTGTTGTGAGTTTGATGTGTTATTTGTTGCAAATTATGTTGCTGTGTATTTGTTTATAGCACATATTTAACCTTTTTAAAAGAACATTTCCTCAAACATGAACATTGAAAAGAAGAAGCATGAACTTAACACATAAACCATCTTGCATATTTTAACACATGAAGCAAGGTCCTGTAAGGTTTATTTTATGGAAGTAGGGGGTGCTTTCATAGCATAACAAGTCAGTCTTCTATTTTCAGATCAGATGGTATCAGAGCATAGTTTGTTTTGCTCATGCATTTGCCAATGATAGCTTGAGATTTAGCTGATTGGTATTTGTGCAAGTTTTGTGTTGAAGTTTGATATCTTGCAAGGATGGAGGAAGCTGCAAACATGGATAGTTATCATACATCTTCCAAATCTAAGTTTTTTGACAAAGAGATGTTTAAGGCATTGCTAACCATGAAATATATGGTACAAGATTTGTGGAAAGATAGAGAAGAGAGCATTGTCCTTCAAGAGAAGTTGATGGCCATGAAGGAGGAGAAAGACCAACTTCTTGAAAAGTTGCATGAGATGGAGAATCAACTCCATGAGGCAAAGGAAACCCTTACCAAGTACATACATGAACATGAGGTATGTAATGTTAGTTTATCTTCAAATTCCTCTCAAGAAGAATGCTTTGGTGTTTTTGAAAATCACACAAGAGGAATAGGGTCCAAGTTATTGTTAAAAATGGGCTATGAAGGTAAAGGGTTAGGAAAGCATGCACAAGGCATTGTTGAGCCTATTGTTGTTGAAGAGAGACCCAAGTATTATGGTCTTGGTTATGAACGAATTGTTGGAGCATGTTCCAAAGTTGAGGAAACAAGAGAAAAAGTTCCAAGAACAAATTTTGTTTCAAGTTCACCTCCTCAAGAAGACTATAAAGGTGAAAGTTCAAGAACTTTTGTTGAAAGTTCAATCTCTTCAGCATGCAAAACTTGTGTTCAAGATGAATGTAAATGTGTGAAACAAAAGAGTTGTGACATCCATGAGGATGAGAACAGATTTGTTGGTCTTCAAAAGAGAGCTTGTAACTCTTCAAATTCACCTCCTCAAAGGGGCGATAAAGGTGAATGTTCAAGGTATAAATCTGCCTATCATTCAGTTGCTTTTGATTATGTTAAGCATGATAAATTTGCATGTAAAAATGGAAGAAAAATTCCATGTACATATTGTGGTTTATATAACCATCATGTTTCAAAATGTTGGAAAAGATTGACCACTCTCATGAAACTTTCCAATCAAAGGCAACTTGAAAAGAACATGCAAAAGATTTGCACTCATTGTCAGAAGAGGGGTCATCTCATTGACCAATGTTGGACATTGCATCCAACCACTCATCGATAGCACAAGAAGTAGTTGGATAAAAATATTGGCAAGAATGGAAGAGGAGATTCCATCATCGATGTGGGTCAAGATGATTCACAAGAAGACGACTTTCAGCAGAAGAATTTACCATTGAGTTGGCTTGGTAAGAAATGGTTAGATTTCTTGAGTAAGTAAGGCTTGCATTTTTTCTGCAGTAGATGCACATTTCAGCCTTATCTTTTCATTTTGTTGAAGTTTGACAAGTTGCAGCAGTTATCATAACTTGTATGATACAAGTTTACATGTGAATGCATTTTCTTTTGAATGCATTCTTGTGTTATACCACTTCGTCAGGAGGATGTAAAAGAGGGGTGTGCTGCTCGTTTGTTACAGCCATATACATTTTTCATATTCAGCTCTTAAGTACCCACATGTTTTGGGTTTAAGTACCTATGTTTATACTGGAAGGAGAGTTGAAGAGCTATGCACATGCATTTGGCTTTGTGAGTGCATAAAAAATGAACTTGATGATAGTTCATCATGAATGACTCATGATTGTAGCATGATTGTTTATAATGTTTTTCGACTTGTCATTTTGGAAGGTTGATGTGTTTCAAATGAGTCTCGACTTGTGTCAATGTTGTTTTGACGACTATGTTGTGTCGATCATGTTTTTCGACTTATGTTTAGTCGATGGTGTATGTTGGCTTGTAAGTCAATTTTGAGTACATTGAGATAGAGGAAAACACCATGTGCTTTGATGAAGCACAAGATGCGATAGTTTGTTTGAAGAGAAAAAATATTTTGTTGGCATCATTTTCAGTCTTGTGTCAATTTGTTTTCAAGATTGATGGTTTTCTTGGCTTGTGACAAGATGTCGCAGGGAAGTTTTTGCAGCCATTGGAGAGTTGATTGTGTTGACGTCAAAGAGTTCACAAGAGGGACTTGATTCTCAGTGGGAAGGTTGGCAGTATTCCAAGCACAGAGAGAACAGTGGGTCAGCAACGGCCAGAGAATAGTGGTTGAGGGACATAGTCAATTGCAGTGCAAGGCATGTCAAAGTATCCAGGTGATCGTCGAAAAGACTTTTCAAGTAGAATCAATTGATAGAACTTGAAAGGAGAAGAGTATTGAAGCCCAGATAGATAATCATAATATTTTGTGGGTCCAAAAGCCTTTCAGTGGGAAGGTGTGATTAGAATCTCGACCAGGGGGCAAATTTTAGCTCAAAAATCAACATTCTTGGAATTGCCTCAAAACGAATGAGATCATATCCCTCATCATCACGAACCCAACGCAACTATTTTCATCTCAAACGGACATCGGGAGCGAGAGATATCGCGATCTGTTCGAATTGCCAAACAGGAAAAAAAAATGGGATGCTGACTAGGCAGTCCGTACAGTCTGTACGGATGCTGACGTGGCATGATGGTACGATGATGTGGAAAAGCTAACTTGGCACCTGCTGATGTGGTGGTTTTTGATTAGCTGGCAGTTGACCGAATGTTGTTTCGACATGTGGCATTTATTGGGCAATGGTATGGTGCCACGTGGCCCAGTTATGGGCTACCACGTGGCACCCGTTTATTGGCTATTAGTCGATTGATTGGTTTATTAAAAATTTTATGGGTTTGTGGGTTTCAACCCCCAGACCTCTCCCCACCATTGAAAGCTTTAACAAAGTCCTACCCACCAACGTGCCACGCGTTGGTTCTTATATGGCATATGGCAAAATATATATATGAATTCAATTATGGTTGTAAACGGCGGGGGGTCGAGCCGGGGCTTAGCCCCAACCCCGGTTCTATGCATTTATAGGTGACTATACCCTCTGATACAATGGCGCACGTGGGGTTTTAAATGTTAAAACCCACGGTTTTATGCGTTGAAACATGTGACCACGCCTGTGGTAAATGTCACGCGGTTTGGTGATTCAAATGTTAAAACCCACAGTTGTAATCACATTTCCATATGACCACTATGTAAAGTGGCACGGGGATTTGAAATGGCTTTTAGTTTTGGTTCAAACGGTTTCAATTGCGCCCGCCACTTGTCACTTGCACGTTGAACGGTGGCAACTTAGCCCTTTTTATGCGTGGGACGTGGCCATATGGTCTCCATGCGCCCAACACCTCCAACTTTGGGGGCTCTATTTCCGTTAACTGTTCAACAATTTGGCGCGTTTTGTGGAGATGTGCATGGGTGCTGGGTTTAGGCATGAAAAACGCCCAGAAGCCAGGCTACTCACACACAGGTGGGAAATGGCGAACCAGAGACAGCAAGCTTGAAGGAGAAAAATGGTAGGAGGCCTAACTTCTTCAGTTTTTGGCCAAATGAGGTGCTGAAAAAGCCCAACTAGGGGTTTTTGGACATTATGAGTCCATTGGCACTGCTTTCACAACCATTTGAAGACTTATTTTGCAGTTTTTTCACCATTGAAGTTTCAGGAAGCTCAAGGGAGTTTGAAGCCCTCATTGTTTGAGGTCATGCACAGATGAGCCTATGCTTGTTTTCTGTGACTGAATAGTCATTTTGGACTAATTATTATGCTCTGAACACATTGGGATAGGTTTCATATCCATTGGAGTACTTTTACATGTGTTTTTTCCATAGAGTAGCTCAGGGAAGCTTAGAGGCCACATGTAGAAGAGGTCATGATTGGATGAGACAAGATCTATTTTCAAGTTCTAATAGTCATTTTTGGGGTTTTTATGTATTATGAACCCAATGGGACAGTCTGTAAATCCATTGGAGTTGATCAGTAGCTTTTAAAAGAACCTTTTACAAACTAATCCCAAAGATCCAAGTCCATTGAAGGAGGCTCAAGGAGATGTAGCCTAGAGAGGGGTGAACTCCTTTATCATCTTGTTATTGTTGTGAGTTTGATGTGTTATTTGCTGCAAATTATGTTGTTGTGTATTTGTTTATAGCACATATTTAACCTTTTTAAAAGAACATTTCCTCACACATGAACATTGAAAAGAAGAAGCATGAACTTAACACATAAACCATCTTGCATATTTTAACACATGAAGCAAGGTCCTGTAAGGTTTATTTTATGGAAGTAGGGGGTGCTTGCATAGTATAACAAGTCAGTCTTCTATTTTCAGATCATTATGAAAAGTTAATTGAGTTTATTTTGAAGATCAATTTTAGGTATTATAATATTAATGATGTAACCTTGTTTGTCAATAAATTTGGGAAAATCGTTGTATATCTTGTGGTGTATGTAGATGATATTTTGATAGCATTAAACAATGAAGCATATATTGCATCCATAAATAAATAATTGAAGAAGGTTTTTGATATGACAGACATGGAATATATTCACTTATACTTGGGTATTTAACTCAAAAACCAAAGCATGTATTCATATCCCAAAAGAAGTACATTGGAGAACTCTTGAACAAATTTGGCATGGGTGATTGTAATCCTCTCTGTACTCCAATGGAACAAAATTTGAAGCTAACATCAAAAGAAGGGAATTAATTTGAGGATGAAACTAAATATAGACATATTGTGGGGAGTCTTATCTACCTTACTACTAAACCAGACATTTTATTTACAGTTGGGATTCTTTATAGGTTCATGAAAAAACATTATTAAGGAAATCGGAATGTTGAAAAGATATTTCCAAAGTACTTGAAGGGAACTCAAGACTTTGGGATCAAATACTCTAAGGTGGATGACTTCAAACTAATTGGACATTTAAATTCATACTTTGATGGGGATAAGAGGAATGGAGTGTCTACTTAGGGATACCTCATGAGTCTTCAATCAAATGTTATCTCTTGGATATCATGAAAACATTATGTTCAATAGATTCCACTATAAATGTAGAATATGTGGCTACTACATAGGTGACAAAGGAGATTGTGTGGTTTAGGAAGATAATAGAGGATTTGAAGGAGAAAAGGGTGAATTCTATTCCACTTTTTATTTATAAAAATTCTTCAATCAAGTTGGCCAAGAATCCTAGATTCCATGATCAAACCAAGAACATTGACACAAAGTACCATCTTGTTCAGCGTCATGTATAGGCCAAGAATATTCAATTGATACTTGTTCCACAAGTGAGAAAATTGCAGACATCTTCACCAAAGCACTTGAAAGAGAAAAGTTTGAAAATTTTAGAAAGATGCTTGGACTTACAAACAACCCTTTGGATTGGAGGTGGGGGGAAATGTTAGATGCCTAATCCTTAGGATTATGGTAAAATTGTAAAATAGTTGTAAATATTAATTTAGGGAAGTATGAAAAGTCATTGGTGAATGTCAAGATTCATTATCCATCTTGGAAGATGAAACCAAGAGACACAATGTATTTATGTATGACTCACATTAATAAAAATAAATGCATGGAGATATTCAATCCCTAACATGTCGAAGATGAATTTATGAGAAAATATATTGAAGTTACAATTAAGAGATTACAGGTATAAAGAATTTAGTTTGGGAGTAGAGAATCAAATAATGAGAATTCCAAAATATGAAGGATATGCTTTGGATGATGAAAGGGTAGTAGACAGTTTGACCAAAAGTGCACACTTTATATTAGTAAAGACTGATTACCAAGCATCATAGATAGAAAGGGTGTTTATTAATGAGATGATAAGGTTAAATGGAATTCTAAAGAAGATAATCTCATACAGAGGGTTAGTATTTATAAGAACATTTTGGACAAGTTTCCAAGAAGTAATGGGAACAAAACTTAATTTTAGTACATCATACCACCGAGATACTAATGGATAGACAAAAATATTGGGTATGTGTTATATTATTTGCATGACTAATTGTATCACTTCTTACATTCCGCGGGGGGGTTGAGGGGGGGTATAACGACCCTCCCTTAGGGGGTTGCAGGGGGGTGATATCCCCTTTTCACATGGGTTCGGGGGAAGTGCCCCCTACAAAATTTGTTTTCCTTAGGAAGTGTCTCACTTTTGCCTCAATTTTTGTGTCCATTGTTGGGCGGTTTTTCAGCACATGGTTTTTTGCCGATGGTTTTCTATTTCCGGTTAAGGAATTAGGGTTGTTGACTAATCCAGGTCATAGGGTTAGGTTTTTTAATGTCGTTGGCTCCTATATGTATATTATATTGTAAACAATGTATCACTATGAATGAATATAGAATATGTTGGTTTTCCCGATTTGGGCTTCCATGGGAAAAATCTTTGTGTAATGTGTGTATTTTCCATTGTATCTTTTTTGTTCTTTTACTGAAAATTTGTTTGCAGTAAATAATTGTATAAGGTTAAAATCTACATTTGGTATCAGATATTTGTTGGCTTCAGGGGGACACCTTTGTGGTCAAGGGTTTGTCTTGGGACTGTGATAAGCCTTGTTACAGTGATAGATCTGTGATATTGACTCTTCAGGTGAAGAGAAATGGCAAGCAATTCGAAAATGTAGATCGAAAAGTTTATTGGGAAAAGTTTTGAGTTGTTCAAGCTCAAGATGAAAGATCTGTTGGTGGACAGAGATCAATGGATCATGGTGGATCTAGGTACCACACCTATAGGAACTTCAGCAGATGACTGGAAAAAGTTGGATCGGAAGGTGAAGAGAAAAATCCAACTATGACTATCAGATTCAGTATTATTGAATGTGTCAGAGGAAGCTACAGCCAAATATTTATGGGATAAGTTGGGGAAGTTGTATCAATCGAAGTCCCTAGTAAATAAATTATTCATGAGAAATAAGTTTTATAACCTGAGGATGAGAGATGGAGACTCAATGGCAAAGTATTTGAACTCCTTCAATACTGTGGTAAGTCAGTTAGTATCAATTGATATTAAAATTGTAGATGAAGATAAGCGTATCATTTTGTTGTGCTCTTTACCAAACTCGTGGGATAGTTTGGTTGTGTCCATAGGTAGTAATACAATTTCCTTGAAGTTTGTTGAAGTGGTGTCATCCTTGTTGTCGGAGGAGATGAGACAGAAGAACATGGAAGGATAGAGCACAGATGCATTATTTTCAAGAGGACACTCCCAGGAAATAAATAGATCTAGGTCCTAAAGTGGGATATCTAAGTCTAAGGGTATAACTAAATCTCCCGGAAAGTTTGTAAAGGTATGCTAGAGATGTGGAAAAGAAGGGCACTACAAGAAGAAGTGTAGATCCAAAGTTGAGAAAAAGAAGGGATCTAAAGAAACTCCTTCTACAAAAGAAAAGACCTCCAATGAGGAAGGAGAGGATGTGTACTTGGATTCTTCAAGTACACATGAAGATCATGAGGCATGGTTGGTTGACTCAGGTGCATCCTTTCATATGATTCCCGACAGGGAGTGGTTCTGTGAATATGAAAGGTATGATGGAGGTAATGTTTTCCTCGGTGATGACTCGACAACCAAAATCATAGGACGAGGAAAAGTTAAGATGAGGCTCATAGATGGAAGGATTAGAACACTACCTGGTGTTTTGCACATCCCAGGATTGGCCAAAATTTTGATTTATGTAAGCAAAATGGACGATGCAGGGGTAAAAACAATATTTGAAAAGGAAACCTATAGGATGGTTCGAGAAATGGTGTTGTTGAAGGGAGTTTGGTTTGGAAATATGTATAAGCTGCAAGGAAGCACTATTAGTTATGGGTGTAATACTTCCATTGCTTGTGATATTGGGGTAGAATAAGAAAAAAATCCTACATTGTTTGGAGAAAAGGTTATGTTGTGGCATCAAAGACTGGGGCATATCGGAGAGAAGGGTCTTCCATTACTACATGGTAAAGGTATGGTTGAAGGTATGTCTAACTTCTCTCTAGATTTTGATTTATGTGAACATTGTGTATATGGGAAGAAGAATCGGGTAAGATTCCCCTATGGTTCCATGAGGGCAGAAGGAATTTTACAGCTAGTTCACAGTAATGTGTTTGGACCTGTCTCGGTTCCATCATTGGTAAAATCAATGTACTATGTCTCATTTATAGATGACTTCTCAAGGAATACTTGGATATATTTCCTCGGGAAGAAATCTGAAGTATTTGACAGGTTTAAAGAGTTTAAGGGTCTTGTTGAGAATCAAACAGAGAAAATAATTAAGATGTTGAGGATAGATAACGGTGGAGAGTTTTGAAAGAATGAATTTGAATAATTTTGTAAGAAGTGTGGTATATAAAGGTATAAGACTACTCCATATACACCTCGGCAGAATAGATTTTCAAAAAGGATGAATAGGACGTTGATGAAAAAAGCAATGTGCATGCTCAGTGGTGTCGGGTTAGGGAAATAATTATGGGCAGAGGCAGTGGGTATTGCATGTCACATGGTCAACAGATCACCTTCATCAGCACTGGATGACAAGACTCCACGAGAGGTATGGAATGGTAAGAAACCTTCTATCACACATCTCAAGGTATTTGACTGTGAGGCCTATGTTCATGTTCCAAAGGAAAATAGGAGTAAACTAGATAAGAAGGTTGAAAACTTTATCTTTATTGGGTATAAATATGGTCTCAAAGCTTATAATATTTGGAACCTAGAAACTAAGAAGGTTGTGTATAGCCGAGATGTGGTATTTAGAGAAATGAAGGATGTTGTAAAACAAGAATTCCTACCAAGTAAGGAAGAACTAGAGAAAATAGAGTTTGATTTAGAGGATGATGAATTAGACTCTACAGAAGAATAGGAATTAGAAGAAGAAGATCCTCATAAACCTTCATTTGGACCCTCAAAATGGCCACGGAAGTTAAAACCTGCTAAAAATAGTAAACTGCCAAAATGGCCAGAAAACTGTTTTGAGCCATTTGGAAAAGGTGGGTGGCCACTGATATCCACCTGGATCAATCCTCCCTCCTTAGGAAGCAATGGTCTCCATTGCGTTGAGTTCCCGGGGGAGAGGGAAAAACATTTGTTCAATCTGCATCTTGGTGAGCTGCTTGTCTTGTTGGAGAAGTCGCGCTGCTTAGTTTGTGGAAATCTGTCACGAACCTGTGGCTGGAAGGTTTGGATCTTTTTAACCAGTCTGGATATTTTAGATGCCTGTGTGCAGAAGGAATCTTCGTGCTTTGCTGCAACCTTGTCGACCTACTTCTGTTGGATAGAAGGTGCTTTGGCCAAAGCTGTGGTGGCTGCAGTATCCTTTTGTTCACCCTTTGAACAGATTATGGAGAAGATGAATTTTGTAGTATGAGATACTACCTTGTGGCACTATTTAGGTGGGGCAGTAGTTGGAACTACCTCTGGTATCCTGTAGAGATGACCCCCCAGAGTAATAATGACACTACGAGGTCGAGACTCATAGATAGCATGGAATTTCCACATATATGGCTGGCCCAAGAGAACATCACAGACATCTAGTGGGGCAACATCACATAATACCTCATCCTTAAAGGGTTGGATGTCATATGATAATCGACACTGTTGGCTGACACGAAGATCTCATCATTGGCAAAGCCACCCAATGTTGTATGGTTGCGGGTGTGGTGTTGTCGACAATCCCAACTGTTTGACGACCTCTACTGAGATGAGGTTCTTCTGGCTTCCGCTATCAACAATAAAATGTAGGGGGGTCCCCTTCACCCACATTTGTGTATGAAAAAGGCACTCCCCCTCTTCTGGATCTGTTGGTTCTTCTGGTTGAATTGTTGCGGTCGCGACAATAGCAGTGGGGTCTGCGTCGATGATCTGTCTTTTACCGGTATTTTCAGAATCAGATTCTGAATCA